>CM076578.1:1174772568-1175372568 GCA_034641835.2 Pinus albicaulis
GGAGGGAAAAGAGAAAGAGAGAGAGAGACAGAGAGGGAGAGAGAGGAAGGATGAGAGAGAGGAGGAGATAGGGAGGGAGAGAGAAGGAGAGATGGAGGGATAAAGAGGTGGACTTGGAGGGGGAGAGAGGGAGGGAAGAAGAAATATAGAGAGAGTGAGAAGTGGCGAGAGATATTAAGTGACAAGGGAGAGATGGAGAGAATGTGTGTATATTTTGGGGTGACATGAAGAGACAAAAAAGGAGATATAGAGAGAAGGGAGGGGAGAAGGAGGGAGGGAGGGATATAGTAATAGAGTTGGAGGGTGAAGAGAGAGAGATAGTGATGTGGGAGAGAAATGAAGAGAGAGGAAGGAAGAGGGAGGATGGGAGAGAGTGGAGAGAGGGAGGGAAAGATAGATGTAGTTCTAGGGGGAGAGAGGGAAGGAACTAGATGAATTGATTTTAGTGTAGATGGTGATTTCTAATCCATTATGATTGCTTGCACTAGATGCATTGATTTTAGTGTAGATGTTGATTTCTAATTATATTTAATTTCTTTCACTATATACATTGATTTCAATGTAGATGATTTATAATCCTATATGATTGCTCGTGCTAAATGTATTGATTTCAGTGTAGACGGTAATTTATTATCCTATTTGATTGCTTACACTAGATGCATTAATTTCAGTGTATATGTTGATTTCTAATTATATTTGACTACTTGCACTAGATTCATTGATTTTAATGAAGATGATATCTTATTTGATTTCTTTCACTAAATGCATTGATTTCAGTGTAGATGGTGATTTATAATCCTATTTGAATTCTTGCACTAGATGCGTTGATTTCAGTGTAGATGTTGGTTTCTAATTTTATTTTCTTACGTGTAGTAGATACATTGATTTTAGTGTAGATGTTGATTTCTAATTCTATTTGAATACCTGCATTAGATGTATTGATTTCAGTGTAGATGTTGTTTTCTAATCTTATTTGATTGTTTGCATTAGATGCATTGGTTTCACTGTAGACACTGATTTCTAGTTTGATGTAATTGGATGTACATTGAAGGTGCATTCATTTTAAAGTGATTGGATTAACATTGTGCATTGATTTTAGTGTAAGCACACAAAATTATCGACAATGTACATTTATTTTTGTGTTATAGTAATTCAACCTATTAATATTGAAGAGCAAGAGAGACAGTGTATGATGTTTAGTACAATAGTTTGAGCTAAATATTTAAATGGTTTATGATTTCAACTATCCTTTTCATATAATCTATATGAGAAGATGACAAAACTAACACGAGTGACAATAAGAATAGCAAAAGAGAATAATTTTAGATTGATCACAATGAAGACTATTTGTAATTGACCGCATTCTTATTATTCACATTTTCTATTATTCAACACTATTACATTGTCACTTTGTATTCAAATTTTTTATTTCATCATTTTTCATCACTAAAGTTATTAACAATATTTATCATCTCAACAAACTGAGATAACTAAGAAAAATTTAAAATTAAAATGACCATATAAATATAAGACATATTTAGTACATTTAAAATGGTTATATTTATATTAGATGTATTTACATATTATTGATAAAATTAATCATATGTTCGATATATTTGTGTTGGCCGCACACAAATGAAACCAGCCTAGATCCATCTTAACTCCAGATATATCAAGCGTCAAGAGGGATCAAATCTCTCGAGGTACAAACCTCTTTTTTGAGTGAAAAATGTAAAGAAAGATTTGCACCTCGAGAGATTTGATCCCTCTCATCACTTGATAGATCCAGACCTAAGATAGATATAAACTGGTTTAAGTATCTAAGTGGTTCTGGGATGATTCAAATGAAAATATCTCTTTAGGATTTGTTATTATTTGAATTGCACTTAATTTTTTCGAGATATGAATTTCATTAATAATTATTCATTTTATATAGTTATTGATTACATTTTTACCATACCCATGGAATACTAATATTTATTATTATTTGAATTGTAATTATTAATTTTTTTTGGGGATAAATTTCGTTAGCAATTATTCATTGTATATGGTGTTGGATTACATTTTCACATCACCCATGGAATATTAATATAATCATGTATTGAGAAATAGGAATGATTAATACTAGTGTTAGGACATGAATCCTAGTGAAGTATTTTTTTTTATTTAAATCTTATAATAGTTTATTTTTTTAATATACAAAATGCTAAAAGTGGCGCATATAAACCGTTGAACATGTTTTTATAATTTTTAAATTGTAAAAAATATTTTTTTTTACATATTTTGAAATAAATGTTTATGCTTGAATTAGTTTCTGTCCATAACTATTAATTAATATTTTACAATAATAATATTGAGACAACAAACGTATCTAAAATATTATTGCTTTAATTTTTTAAATAAAATTTCAAAAAATAAAAGTTTAATAATAAAATTTAGTTATATTGTAATATACAAAATGCTAAAAGTGGCTCATTTACATGTTTTTATAATTTTTTTAATTGTACGATATTTTTTTTTACATATTTGAAATAAATGTTTATGCATATTTATTGTTGCATTAGTTTCTATCCATAACTATTAATTAATATTTTACAATAATAATATTGAGCCAACAAAAGTATCTAAAATATTATTTCTTTAATTTTTTAAATAAAATTTAAAAATATAAAAGTTTAATAATAAAATTTAGTTTTAGAGTATATATTTATTGTTTAATTAAAGTTTTACAATAATTTTGAGACAACAAAAGTTTGTAGAATATTATTGTTTTAATTTTTAAATAAAATTTCAAAATTTAACAATAAAATTTAGTTAGGCAGTATATATTTATTGTTTAATTTGGTTTTTTAAAAGTCTTTTGGATATTAATTATGAAAAAATATAAAAAAAATCATGTGTTTTACATTAACTCATAGTATTTTTACTCAAAAATAAATTTCAATCTATACATGAGAGTTTGTCAAGAGGGTGCATAACATTCCTCGTGATGATGACTAGTAAGTACCTTGAGAGAAACTTAAGTAATTTCGAAGATATGCATTGTAAGGCTTTTGTTTGTTAGTAAAAAATGAATAAAATTAGAAAAAACAAATTTATTATAGTATGAGCATAGATGACGAAGATATGGTAGGACCATAATTGCAAGATTATACTGACATAAGATCGGGTAGCTATGGAGTCACTATGGCATGCAAACATTGTAACAACCAAACACAAAACCATAGAGAAACGATCATAAAAAAAAAACATTCTAAAATGGAGCCACCATGGCATGCAAACACTATAAAAACAGTACATAAAATGATAGAGCAAGGATATTAAAACACCATTTTGAAATCATTCGACCAGACTATAGCGATCAACCAAAAAAAGTATAAACAATAACCTTGAAATGTCAGTTTGAAATCACCACTAGAGACATTGGGTCTCCATTTTCTATAGTGACAGTGTTGAGAAGGGGTGCAATATGGGCTATATGATTGTTGATCACTGCGGGAGCATCTAAATTGTTCCCTGAATCAGAATTTAACCCAGAGATAACATTTCTTTCCACGATTTGAATCTGAATAAGAATTTCATCCAAATAATATTAGATGTTTTTTAGAAGGAACTTTAAGTCTTCCTACCTTGCAAAATGTCTGTAATGATCCAAATTTTTATCTGTAATGAACAAACAAAGCAAGGTGTCCAGTTGTTGATAACCTTCCATTCAAGGTAGAAAGTATAAATCAAGGATCGATTTTAGATCCCGATTCCAACCTCAGAATAAGAGAAATAAGGTTTATCCCAAAATTCCCGAGATTCCAATGTTTAAATCTCCTGACAAACTTTTTCTGGTACCACCCATTTCATAATGTATCTTAGAGATATCTTTTAGCCATTTTGTAACTTAAAGGAACTAAAGATAAAAGAAATGCTAAAACAAAATTGAAAAAGTTTCCAAGGTACCAAACCCTTCACACTAGGATTAGACAATTGAATGATATACCTGGGAAATAGATGCCTTGGAGTGACAAGGACAAGAGAACTATGACAAGTTAAAAAATTGGTTCACGAGTTTCACTATGTAAAAATAGGATAAAAAAAATTGAATTGGATTCCCAAGATACATGAATACATCAAACATCACTTTCTCTAATAGTGGAAAGTTAAAGCCACTAGTTTCTCCCTAAAAGAGTTAACTTATCTCTCTTATGCCCTATGGGAGAAGCCAAGATTAAAATAAACTGAGAAATGAGGATCTATTTATAACTTGAGGAGTGACTTGTCATATCCTCATGACCCTTGAATTTCTAATTTCTAGTGGACTTTGGACTTCTACAATCTTTGAAGTTCCAAATGAATTTTGGAATCACATATTTATTATGGTATTAAATTTCCTTTGGAAGTTCGTGACTCTTGAGTTTACCTATGAATCTTAGAATTCTACTTCCCGATCTTTTACAATAACCACAATAACATATTTTGTCTTCCATATCATCATATGATGAAACTTGACACATCGTTATTTGTGATGGCTAGAACTGATAGTGACTAATGACATGAAATTTATTTAGTGGTGACGTTGTTTCCATGGTGTCTGTTCTTTATCATCATCTTCTCGAGGTGCTTCCACCCTCCGAAGGGTATTCAATATTGGAGACCTCATGGTATTTTTATCATCAAGTTTTAGTTACATTCTTAGTTCTTCTTTTGCTTCCTTTATTTATCCTCTTTTCCCAATATTCTTTGTGTGTGCTTTCTAGGAGGTCCCTCGAATACCTATTTATACAATCACTCATGATGAAAAAACATTAGTCTGAAAATATCCTACTCTAAAATGGTCAACAAATCTTGAAGGAATGAGGGAACACTCTGAAAGGATGAAGGATGGAGGAGGAGAATATTTGAGGCTTCACCATGCACTCATGAGCCCTAAAAACAACAAATTCAAGTCAGGGCACATATCGCATGTCTGAAGGATGAAGGGAAAATATTCGGGCTTCCCAAGTGCGCTATGTGCTCAAGGAAGAAAGGGAGGGCATAGAGTGCATTGCCGAGGGTTGAAGGGTAAAGCATCATGCCTTCGGGGTGTATTCAAGAGGGCTCAAGGAGGGTGCAGGGCACACTCTTGAAGGCTGAAGGTTGGGGTTTAAAGACTTTAGGGTGTGAAAATATGCTCAATCACTTCAAGCGTGGGAATGGTGGATAGGGGAAGGTTATACGACTAAGTTTCAGGTCCTCAGGGTGTGTTAGTGCACTCAAGGAGGGCACACTTCTTTGAGTCGAAGGAGTCCACTCTAACAAGATTCAGTCATTATTAGAGAGTGAATTTTAGAACGAGAAATGGTATTCACAATTTTAGAGTGTGCCGACTCTTAGGGAGGGTTAAGGGTTCACTTTTGAACAATGAAGGGACTGCCTTCAAGGCTTCAGAGTGTGCTCATCTACCCTTGAACTTAATGGGCTCACTTTTTAACCGAAATTTTTCTAAGTGTAGACGGTTGGTCAAGCAATGGAAAGTATATGTTATCAACATAAAACTACTTGTGACACATACTAACTCATTTCAAAAACATAGAAAAATGTAACCGATAATGAATATACATCAAAACACCACTTTATGAACATTCTCCAAGTAAAAAAGGTGAAGTGTGTGCAACTCTAATCTAAAAATGTCATTTTATAACAACAAAGGTGTTGTGACCATGAAATGCATATAAGTATATTCAAATCAATGCACTGACGCTGAGGAACACTCAAGAACACCTAAAACATACGAGTCAACACAAACCAACACTTGATGACCAAGGTGACACTTGATAAGACAATGAGGTAAACTCCAAAATTATAATTTAGTGAAATTTTTGAGGGCATTGTATCAGTGAAATTAGGTCCCAAAAAATTCATAACAAATGTACATGAGAGGAAGATGTGTTTTGTTGTATTTAAAAAAAGAAGAAGAGAAGCTCCTTTAAATACTTGTCGTATTATTTCATCCTAGGTACAAAGATGCCTGCATGCAGTAAATGCAAAGAAATTTAGAAATTTTTGGCCACCAATAACTCGACGATAATACATATCCATTTCCACAACCTTTTATCTAGTGGCAAATTGTGATTGGCTGCAATCCAATATTCTTCCTTCACTGTGATGTAGCATCATTGTTCTATCCCCCAATGTAAAATATCATCCCCATTTTAAATTTTTATTTGTCTCTATTGTAAATATCTTTCTAATAATGCCCATGGGAGCGGGTGGGGGTTGCAGGAAAAGCAGTCTTTGTTTTCCATATTCTCCACATAGGATAATCACTCAGTTATTTCCAAAAGGTTTTTATTTTAACCATACCCAAATATTCCAGATAATTTTTGAACCCTTGTAGCTCTTTGTTTTCATCAAATTTTGACATTTGTTTCAGTTTCTCATTCCAAAAAGTATCATTGTTTCCTGATATTATCTCCCAAAAGGAAAAAATTAACCAATTCTTTTCTCCCCTATGCCCAATTCCATATACTCACTCGCACCATAGAGTCTTGTGCTCTAAATCTCTCCTCTAACATTGGAGCTTGAATATACTTGTACGTCTAATTTTTAAGTGATAGTTAGTCTCCTCTAATCCACTACCAGTAGAGTTTTGCACCGAATATTATGCTCAAGATATCTATATCATGTAATCCTAATCCATCTTGATATTTTGGAAAAATAAGTGCATCCTAGCCAAAAAGAATCCATCCCTTTTCCTTATATACTCCCTTCAATCAGATTTCCCTCCAAAAATTTTCCAAGTTGCGTCCTATATTTTTCCTTAGTGGTATGCCTATCCTTTGGTATAGTGGGATCGGCTGCAATATTGACTTCAATAAATCTAATGCACGTCCAAATTTTAATGCTTGAAATGTCTAATTATGTACTTTCTTCCCCAATATATTTGTTGACTCTTTTTGACATCCTATCTGTTTTAGAGTAACTATGAGTGAAACTCCCAAGTATTTAATTAGAATATAACCTCATTTAAACCCCATGACTCTGGTCAAATGATTAGCCACCCATTATTTACAATTAAAAATGAAAAATATGGGTTTTTCTTGGTTGATCATAGTTCCTGATGCTTTCACAAAAAATTCCTTCTTTTTTTAAATATGTCTTACTTCTTGCATTGTTGGTCATCCCAATAAACATATATAATGAAAAAATTGTTGATGTGTGACTTATAAATCATGTTGAAATAACTTAATACCTTTGATACTACCATCGGTGTATCACTACATCATAGCCAATATAAAAAAGAATGGTAATATCACTAATCTACCTATCGCTTCCATATACGATATAAAAATGATGCAGGAGCATCAACCGAGATAAAATTTATCGACATAAGTGGTCAAATCATCATTTACTGGAGAGGGTTGGACCTCTTGAATTTAATTTTATTATCATTTATAGTAATAGATAGTATATTTCTAAATTAGAAAGAAAAGTTAGGATTGTTAGTATAGGTGTGCATTACACCTATCAAATAGGGATTAATTGGTTTGAAGAGATAAGAATAGTTATTCGCATTTAGAAAGAAGAAGAAAACACATTTTTTTTATAGATAGAGATGAAGATATAAAATAAGGAGATTGATAGAGAGACCAGAGAGGGAGGAGAGGATTGTAATGTATATCGAGCCATTAAGGGTCAGACAAAGAACTCTGTTTTTTCATTCACTGTTTTAGTAATGATCATGTAGAGTTCATTGTTGTCTGTATTAAATTTGTTTTAAGGAGGAGACTATATGAAAAGAAAAATTCCTTATTATTCATTCATAAATTCACAGATCGAGCTAGGGCATGAGATGAAACAAAATCAAAGAGTAAATTGAAGGAAAATTGAGAATTGTTTATAACTCTCGGTTTCCTTTCAAGCACCGCGCAATCATAGTTAAATATCGCATATCACAACTTGATCATGCAGAGTCCCGACACTTATCGCAATTACAGTCAAGATTGTATATTGCATCGGCAAGAGGAACTTTTGAGTTGCAATGAGGAGTTATTTTTTCATGCGATAGTCGATATCGCGATGTCATTGAAGTTGCGATAGCGAAATGCGATGGTGGTGAAATCAGCGATATTGGGATAAACCTCCAAATTGGCAATATTGTGATACATTGAAGTCGACGATTGCGATAAGTATTTAAATCAACGATATGCAATAGGTTTAAATTTGTGATTGCAATAAACTCTGGAAATGATAAGGAATGAGTGTAAGAGGGATATTTTCATATGCATAATTTGATTTTTTTTTAATATATAGTGTACGAGAATCAGTATTGAATGGATCTACATCATTTGGTGTCAAAACACAAACAAGAATTGAGTTATGTTCTCAAGGATTGCAGAAAACATGCCACCCAAGAGAGGAGATGGAATAGGTCGGGGAAGGCATGAAACCAATGCAGTCTTACTGGAAGAGATTCTACATTGTCGCACAATAATGAAGACAATGGAAACTGCTCAAAGGAGAGCACCTGATGAGGGGGATGCCAGTGTTGTAGAGAACTCTTCTGAGGAAGAAGTAGAGGAAGAAAGCGAAACTTCTAAAGTTATCAAGATGTTGGTCAAAGAAAGTGGAAGAACAAAGTGGAAATACCTTTGTATGAAGGAAACCTTAATGTGGAAGAGCTAATGGACTGGATCAGTTCGTTGGATAAGTACTTCGACTTTGAAGAGATCGATGATCAAAACAAGGTGAAATTTACTTCCACTAGATTGAAGGGCTATGCAACTATCTGGTGGGACTAAGTACAAACATCTATGGAAAGAAAATGAAATACTGAGATCAAGCAATTAGATAGAATTGTAAGTAAATTGAAAAGTAAATTCATGCTGAAATATTAGCAATTATATCTTTTCAAAAAATTACAAAAACTGAAGCAGAAAGGAATGACTGTCAAAGACTAAACAAAGGAGTTTTACAGGTTGAGCATTAGATCAGGACATGTTGAAGATGATGTAGATAAGGAAGCCAAATATATAAATGGCTTGGGATATGACATACAAGATGAAATCAATATATTGAGTCTAAAGACAATTGAATATTCCTATGAAACAACTTTGAAGGCAGAGGATAAAATGTTGAGAAAGAAAAGTCAGAGGAATAGAGGTAAAAGTCCAGTAAGAGGAAGAGGAGTTTCGAGATCCAGGTTTTATCATTCATAGAGTGATGCAAGAGGTTTGAGTAGCAGAGCGCCGTAAGGAGGAGACTCTGGTAGAGGGAGATTTTTACCCAGAGGTAGAGGCCAAGGAAGAGAAATTCGGTGTTACACATGTGGAGAATGGGGACACAGATCATGGGAATTTCCTCATAATAAACTAGAAAATCAGAGGAATGTGAATGTAGCTGAGGAAAAGGAAGAAAACCCTTAGGTTATAGGGAAAGAATAACCAACTGAAATAGGAGAGTCCTTATTGTTAAAAAGAGTATTTCTTAAGGCAGAGAAGGAAGAAAATGAGCCAACTCGAAGGAACATCTTATTCAGGATTGTATGTAAGTCTAAAGACAAATGTTGCAAGTTTTTGATTGACAGTGGAAGCACTGATAATATTTTTTCCATAGAGACGGTTGAAAAAATGGGGTTGGCTAAGACGGTACACCCTACTCCTTACAAAGTTCCATGGTTACAAAAGGGACATCAGCTTTTAGTGACACAACAATGCAGAGTGGATATATAGATTGGTACATATAAATATGTCATACTATGTGATGTCATGCTGATGGATGTGTGCCATATATTTTTGGGAAGACCTTGGCAGTTTGATATGAAATTCATTCATGATGGGAGAAGGAACACCTATACCTTAGAGAAGGATGGGAATAAGCACATATTGCTGCCTTTGCAGAGTGAAGCGGACAAAGAAGCACTTGGAAACAATGTTATGCTAATGAGTGGAAAATAATTGCAACGAGAAGTCGAGAAAGAGGAAGAAATACATTTTGCTATGGTGGGTAAACCAAAGGTAATTTTGACTTCTAAAAATTTAGATAATCTCCCTATATAAATAAAAAAACCACTAAATGACTATGTTGATATTATTTTTGATCAATTACCAAGTGCAATTCCACCAAACAAAAGTATTAGTCATCACATAGATTTAATACCCGGTGCAAGCTTGCCAAACAAAGCAGCATATAGGTTAACTCCTCGGGAGAATGAAGAAGTTGGAAGACAGGTGAAGGAGTTGTTGCATAAATGGTTGATAAGGGAAAGCCTTAGTCCCTGTGTTATACCAGCAATTCTTTGTACAAAGAAAAGAGATGAATCGTGCACGTGTACTGATTCCAAAGAGATAAATAAGATCATTATCATGTATCGATTTCCCCTGCCACATATGGATGATCTAATGGATTGCTTAAGTGGGTCAAAATATTTTTCTAAAATATATGTAAATAGTGGATACCATCAAATAAGAGTTAGAGAAGGAGATGAATGGAAGACAACATTTAAGACCAACAATGGGTTGTATGAATGGTTAGTGATGCCTTTTGGGCTCACTAATGTACCAAGTACATTTATGAGATTGATGAATGATATTTTAAAAGAATATGTAGGAAAATTTGTGATAGTCTATCTTGATGACATTATGATTTTTAGTCGGAATAAGGAAGAGCATTTGGAGCACATTAAACTAGTTTTAAATACATTGCAAAAGGAGAAACTGCTGATAAATTTGAAGAAGTGAAGTTTCATGAAGAAGGAGCTCATTTACCTGGGACATGTAGTCTGAGAAGAAGGTTTGAAGATGGACCCAGAAAAGATCCAAGCGATTCTAAATTGGCCAACTCCAAGAAGCGTCTGTGAGGTAAGAAGTTTTGATGGTCTTGCAATTTTTTACAGAAATTTTATAGGAAGTTTTAGTAAGATTTGTGCACTGATAGTTGAAACAATAAATGAAAGAAACCAGCCATTTAAGTTGACAGAGGCAGCAGATCAAAAATTCAAACTGTTAAAAAATAAGATCACTAAAAACTTATTTTAGCCTTGAGACTGATGCTAGCGGAATAACAATTAGAGCTGTTTTGAGTCAAGAGCAGAGACCGATAGCTTATTTCAGTGAAAATTTGAATGATACCAAGCAGAAGTATTCATATTATGATAAATAATTATATGCTATTGTGTAGGCTTTGAAGAAATGGAGACATTACTTGTTCCCCAAGGAATTCGTGTTGTATTCTGATAATCATGCACTGAATTTCATAAATAATCAGCCAAAGTTCAGCCAAAAGCATGCTAAGTGGGTGGAATTTTTGCGGAGTTTTACCTTTATAATCAAACACACAAGTGGTAAGTCAAATAAAGTTGTTGATGCTTTGAGCAGAGTAAATCTGGTTGTGCAGGAATTGAAGATTGGTACTTTGGGGTTTGAAGAGATGATTGATATGTATAAAGAAGACACATATTTTAAAAAAATATATGTATCTATTCAAAATTCTGTGATTCATAATAGAAGCCAGTGGTTGGACTACCTAATTCAAGGAGGGTTGTTGTACAAGAACAATAAAATGTGTATTCCTAAATTCTCCATGAGGGAAAATTTGATTAAATAAAAAAGTAGTGGTGGATTCTCCGGACACTTTGGGGAGGATAAAACATTTTCTCATGTAAGTGATTTTTATTATTGGCCAAAGATTAAAACTCATATAAATTTTTTTGTTGATAATTGCAGGGTTTCTCAACATGTGAAAGGAAGAAGCCAAAATACTAGATTATATCAGCCATTTCCAATACCCAACAGACCTTAGGATGCGGTCAGCATGGATTTTGTTTTGGGTTTTCAAAAAACTCAAAGAGGACATGATTCTATCTATGTTGTTGTAGATAGGTTTTAAAAAATGGCTCACTTCTTTTCTTGTAGGAAAACTAGTGATGCAACTCACAATGCTAATTTGTTTTTCTCAGAAATTGTAAGATTACATGGGCTTCTTGTGATTATTGTCTCATACATTGATACAAAGTTTGTAGGACGCTTATAAAGGAGTCTGTGGAGGAATCTAGGTGCAAACCTAAGTTTTAGTTTAGCCTATCATCCCCAGACAGATGGAAAAACTAAAGTGCTGAACAGCAACTTAGGAATCATATTAATAAGTTTGGTTTATAAAAATCGAAATCAATGGTATTTGTTGCTTTCTCAAGCTGAATTTTCCTACAATGATACTCCTAACCAGAGTATCGAAATGATTCAATTTCAAATTGCTTTTGGGATGCATCTGAGAGTAATATATGAGCATAGAAATTTTGGTAAGAAAGAGACATAGAGCACAAAGGCTGAAGAATTTACAGAACATATGCAGAAATTGTAGGAAGATGTCAAGCATAGATTACAGGAAAGCAACAATAAGTATAAGTAGAGAGCCGATATGAAGAGGACAAAAAAAGAGCTTCAAGTGGGTGATTTATTCATGGTTTACTTAAGAAAGGAAATATTTCCTGTCAGGACCTATAACAAATTAAAAATGAAAAAGATAGGACCATGCATAATTTTGAGGAAGTTTACCGCCAATTATTATGAGATTGAGGTACTAGAAGGAGTTGGAATAACACTTATCTTTAATGTTGCAGATTTGTACCCGTACAAGGAAACATAGGAAAAATCACAAGATGTTAAGAGGAGGATGTTCAAAATCTAAGATGGAAGGAACATATGCCAAAGACAGCCAGGAAGGAAGTGGAAGCCTTCTTGGACAAGAGAGTAACAAATAAGTTTAGAGGATAGACATATTATTAATATATAATCAAATGGAAGGGACAACCAATTGAGGGTGCTAGTTCTATGACAGTAGCAAAGCTACAAAAATATCAAGTGAATCTTGAAGATTTGACATGGTTCTAGATTCAACACTATCAACTGTGACATGAGGGATGGAGATAATTTCTTCTCCTGCACTTTCATAAATGAATGGACACTTACCCAAAACTTTTGTGGTAATGTAATGGCTGCAAGGTGGATGTGGTTCAAATTCATGGGTTCGAAGTAAGGGGTTTATGAACCATTTATCATCATGGGAGGAAAGTTTCACATACGCATCATCTTCAACGAGATAATGCTGACAAGTTTATTCAAATTCCACCGATGTTGAGACCAAAGTATATTCAGAAATTTTATCTAGAGAAAGAGTTTCAGAAGCTCTCGAGGAGTCTGAAGAATTTCATCCCATGGATGATGATACGCAGAGGATTTCTATAGAATTTACCATGATTTTTGCATCAGGGGGGTGGAATAACGATTGTAGGTTGAGAAACCTCCTGTCCTAGTGAATAATTGGTACCTAAAATCATAGGTAGAGAAGGAGGAGAGACACTATGGGAAGAATCTAGCTCACAAATAACATGCAGAGTATCACAAAGATATTCCAGACGAGGACAATGATTATAAAAATTTCCATACTGAACTCTGGTAAAGTGACTTGCACCTTAGGGATATTATTTTTGGGTCACATACCATATTCTGAAACCATGCTCTTAACATCGGAAATATTAGGGAAATTGTTAGTGACATGACCATGAAAATCATGCAAATCACATGTAAGAGTAGGATTTAATGGTTTAGTGGGAGTGGTTGTCGCTTGGGTTACCTTGTCCTAGCCCTCCTTTTTCTAGATTTTACCCCCCTCATGATATGTTTTCCTAATATGAGTAGATTCTTGCTAAGGTTATTATGGAACTTGAGAAAACAAAGGGGTTATAGGAATGGGTTGTACAAGGATATGTTTTCCTCTCCAAGAATATAATTCAATAATTCATACAAGGATATGTTTTCCTCTTCTCTTCTTTTTGAATAGTTATACCACAACAAATACTTACTTGTATATAGATATATATATTTATTTTCCAAGGAATCTAACACACTAATTATTTTTTTTCCAAAAGTTAGTTAACTCACTAGTTGTTATGCATGCAATACAAAATATGTTCCTATCATTTCACACATCAAAAAAAATTGTAATATTTTCTCAAGAAATAGCATGAATAATAAATCCTTTTCAAATAACACAATCAATTGTCTTTAATGCAAAGGCTTTATGTGAAAGTTTTCTCAAGAAAATTACTTATCTCTTTCTGCATGACTCAAGCTCCCCGTGTATGTAAAATCACATATTCATTTCCACTAGATCCAGTATATTAGATATTATTCTTATGAATATAAGCACATATTCTCTTTAAGAGTCCAATATTATCGTTAAAACATTAATATATATGCATCATGAGAACATCATTGCTAATATTTTAAATGAAACAACTTAATTCCTTTATAAGGATTATCAATATAATTGTTCTATTTTTGTGTATGTGGATAACTTATTTCTTTTCAATAAATATCAACATAATTATTTTATTTTTGTGCATGCGAGTAACTTATTTCTTTTTTAAGAAATATAAAAATTAATAGTTATTTGTTTGTACGTGCAATTAATTCATTTATTTTCAAGAACACTAGCAAAACAGTTATCTCTATATGTATATAAACACGTATTCTTATCGCTCTAAAAAGTCAAATGGAATCACTCTTTTTTACTTTGTTCTTCCAGTTTTAGTCATCAACTTTGGGCACAGTTTCCAAACATCTAGAAACGAAGTTTTGAAAAAAAAGGATGTTTATTTTGGGAAAAAAATCATTAAAAAAAAGTTCTCTGCTTTTTTTCACAAGTGTCATTATTTGGAACATTCGAATGCATCTTTGCATCTCATTTTTCCAGATTTAAATATTAAAGAATTTCCTATTTTAGACATCAACTTTGGAAACAGATTTTGGGAATTTGAAAATCCATTTTTCAAATATGAAAGAGACCTTTCACTAGAAATGACTCATTCAAGAAAAACACTTATTCCTCTATGCACAAACATCAATGGACATTTTCCCATGAAAATAATCTCGACTCTTTCTCATATGAAAATTTTCAAGAAAACACAATGGATTCTTATTTCCTCATGCACCATATGGAAACACAATAATTTTCGAACATCATAATTATGAATATTTTAATTCATAATTGGAATCCCTCATCCCAATTTCCCCACCGAGCCAAATTTCATTCAACTAATTTTATGCATATAATAATTTAAAAATGACCATTCCTCTCTCTGTGCATGATTCTCTATGCATTTTTCCATTAGTTCTCATATTTTTCCTATAGGCTTACAATAAGTAGAATTAAGAAAATGAAACAACTTTCATAAATCCTAAAACTTCAGTTCCCCCTAAAGGTGCAAAGATACACCGAATGTAGTTCATCTCATCAAGATTTGGGAATATTTGTCTTTGATTGTTTTGCTTGAAGTAGAAATTTTGTCTTGTGGTTATGCATACAACATCCTGAATGAATTATCACCAAAGTATGTCAATTAGACATGTCCCAAATTTAAGGATTGGGAGTGCAGCACCCCAGAAATCTGCCAATGTAAATTTTAACCACAACCATGTGGGACCTGCACGTAATCCCAGTAATGCAATATAAAAAGGCTAAAAGAAATGTGTTAATCATGTAAATATTGGAAACTGGCTAGAACAAATTTGATTGTGAGGACATGAATACGTATGTTTACAATTTTACAAAATAAACAATCCAATAAATAAAAACATTAAATGTAACCACATAAAATATTTACACATAAAATGGTATTGGAATAAGAAAGTTTAGCATTTTCGAATTTCTTTTTTCCTTTCAAAGACTTGAAAATATTAGAAAATGGGAAAGATAAAGTAAGAAAATACAAAAAAAAAAGAAATGGAAAATCATAATGGAATAAGAAAGTTTACTATTTTCTAATTTTATTTTTCCTTTCAAAGGCATAAAAAGATTTTTGAATGGAAAAGGAAATAATTTATCTCTGTAAATATGTAATACATTGCTAATTTTAAAATGAGTGACTATTTTTTGGATTTTATATATTTTTTAAATATTTATTATATAGATGCAATGGTGGACAATGTGACAGTTGTTTACTTGAATCAACGGTAGAAAATAAAAAGATCGACTATGGTGAGCAGTGGAATGATTCAAAAGTAAACACCTTTGGTGTAATTATTCCATAAATCACCCATAAATCACTCCATAAATCATATTTTTCCTAAATCCTAAAATGCTCCATAAATCACTCCAAAAATCATATTTTTCTAAATTCTACATTCACTTAATAAATTACCCATAAATCTCTCATGTTTTTTCAACGTAGATTTGTTTTCTCCTTATAAACAAAATATCACTTATCCATACATTTTATAAGACTATGACTCATTAGTTCTAAAACTCAAAAAATATACCAACTTCTAAATATAATTTATTTACATAAAAGAATATGAATTATTGTTATTATAAGAAATAATAATTAATTGGTGTAATATTATTGTAATTAGGTATTAGAAGAATATTTTTCTTGTAATATCCATATAATAACTAATAATATTTAATTATTCAACAACACTCAGTTTACGAGATTTTTTATGATAGCTTATGGCAGGGATATTACATACTCCCCCCTTAAAGAGAACATTGTCCTTGGTGTTCTTCTCTGGTTGGAACATTAACTTTTACTCATAATATAACAATATAAATAACCAAAAATGGAATCATTTCCCTTTTTAATAAAGGATTTTTTTACGTTGAATAATTATGATCAATAATTTTTATGAGTAGTCATAATACTTCCATAAGTATTGAGAGAGCGACAACCCTATAATCATCAAAATGACAAAAAAACTACATGAAGAGAAAATTTTCTTTTATTTAGGGGTTCCACTAGCCTTTCTCTCCCACTACTGTTGTTTGGAAAGTAAAATATTTCTCTCTTATAGTAATTCTAATCAAATTATAACTCGTGCAATTTATCTCTGGTATGTGAAGAATTTAGAGTTCAATAGCTCATTTTTATATTTAATAAAAATTATTATAGTCACATATTTATTTCAATTTATTTCTTATATGCATGCATATAGATAACTATTTTCTAACATGTTCATTTCCTTATACATACCAATAAACACAACCTATCTTATCGAAATTGTCACAGAGATAGATTAATAGATCATGCATGCAAAAATAAAACACACAATAGATTATAGGCATGAAACTTACAATCTATTTTAACATCAAGAATATTTAGAAAATTTCAAAACTAATAGCATAATATAGACATAATATCGTATTTAATGCCTTGGAATTATTTGGGAACTGAGCAGGTTCCACCCAACTGTGAACTATATCCAATAGTTCCCCACCGAGCTAAGCTCTACTTGCCACTAGAATTCAATAACGTCATTGATTCCTTGGTGGTTTATTTTATAGATTTCTTCCCAACATATTTTTAGGAGCATCATGCGTTAAGGTCTGCCAACCTTTTCCATAGGCCTTTTTGTTTTAGTTTTTTCGAAAAATTTTATTTTATTTTTCTTTAAAGCATGTATTTCTCTCCTGCTGTGCTTTATTCCAGACCGCGTAATATTTATCTAAAAATAAGTGATTAAACTAATCTCTCTCCCCCATTATGTTAATATTTACATTATGAAAAAAATTAACATGGAAACCCTGGAAACCCTGTAGCATGAAAACTAGAAAACGTTTAATTTAATTAGTAAATGTTCGTGAGGGTGTTCACCCCTCACTCGATGGTTATAAGGGAGTCCATCCCTTTACCATTATCATAAAATATTACATATAAAAGTAAACTTAAATGAAACATAACTAGATATAATGTATTACAATCATCATGATATCATTTACCCATGAATCCTCAATCTTTATATCTTGGAGGTTTGATTGTTTCCAACAGTGGATCAAATCTATATGGACCAACAAATATTTATCTTCCAAAATGTTAAAAATGAACTATCCTTTGCACAGGCCATCATCCTTTCCTGTCATTTTTGTCATTAGCACACTTGATATCATGATTAGATAAAATATTAATAAACCAACAATCAATATTTATTTATGAAACTTGAACATCTAATTGTGTGCATGCATAAAACAAAAATAGAATGTCATGAAATGCTTTATTTATCATCATTTCACATGCCTTAGTGACAAGAAAATCATTATCAAGTGTCATATTTCTAATAAAAAACTATCAAAATGTTTCATGAACTTTCATATTCTTTCCAAAGGAAATATAACATACTACGTATTGTTCTACTGCATGCAAATGCATAACTAGCTTTCAACAGAACTACCTCAACAAAAAATTTTATTTATTCCTAGTATTATGTTTTCTTTTCCAAAGGGATTAACGCAATAGATTTTATAATTATGTATGTGAATGCATATTATTTTCCAAAAAAATCAATTGCACAACAGATTTATTCACAATGGCTATTATATTTTAAAATTAAAACCCTATTTTTTTTTTTAACTAGAACGGTTATGTTTTATTCAAGATTTGGTTGGGCCGAAGCCTAATCAACCTTTGTTACACAACATTGCCTTACATCTTAATACATATTGATATACTTTGTATCTCGAGTTAAGGAACACTTGATTGGATAATTCTATTGTCATTGATGTTAAGTTCGCCCGATGCAAGAAGGCAGCCTTTGTTTGCCATTATATCCACTTCACTATTCGAGCTTCTAAGGATGTGGAAAATTTTGAAGGATTAAAAGTCCTGCAGAATGATCTTTAACCTTTTTATGGACTTTTTTAGTGTTGCATTGTTGAACTAGTCCTACAGATTGATCTTCTTGATGAGGATTTTTGAGTCTCCAAATGCTTGACAATTTTGACGCCTCTATCCCGGACAAGTTGGTAGGCTTTTGTGAGACCAAGAAGTTCTGCCTAGTTATTTGTATGGTGACCAAGCCCCAGCTGAAGAAGTCTTTTCTAGTTTTGTCTGGGGAGTAGATGACTCCACCAGCGCCCGCTTCCCTAGGATTTCAAAAATTGTAGTTTTGAATTGATTCCTCCACCAAAGTTGGAAACTGGCTTCTGGTTATCTTAATCTCCAGTGTGGGTTGGGAAGGGGAAGGGTCAGAGATTTGCCTTTGGGGAGAGGGCTAAGATGATTCAACCAAATATTTTTAGAACGGAGGAGTGAAGAATCTGATTTTTGTGATTGCTGAAGGACAGGTTCTAGAAGTAGTGCTTTTTCTTTAGCAACTATTTTTGCAAGGAAGCGAGTATTATTGAATGTCAAGTCGTTCCGGGCGAGACAGATTTCCCAACACACAAATTTAGGGATAGAGAGCTAGATGTGATACCAAAGAGAGTTGTTGGGGATGGAATGAGGATAGGTTTGAAACCATGAGGAGTAAAGATCAGCCCCAGTATATTGCTGGGGAGAATTAACTTGCAGTTTGAGGAGTGTTATTTTCCAAACTTCTTTGGCAAAAACGCAGTCTATGAAAAGATGAGAGGCCGTCTCTCCAGCATTTCTGCACATCACACATCTATGAGGTCCAACAATTTTTCTTTTTATCAAGTTGTCCCCTATCAACAATTTTTTATGCATGAGGATCCTGAAAACGAAATTGACTTTCAGGAGCCCTGAAGAATTCCAAACCTGTTTCCACATACTGGGAGAATGAATTCTATCTTTTTTTGGTTGCAGAGCGTTGTATCTTGATGTAGAGGTATAAGTGTTGGTGTCTCCCCAGCCCCAACTATTTGAACTATCACGATGGATGGGCGCAGCATTAGAGAGGAGCGATTTTAGCATTGCCAGTTGTGGGAGAAGATGCTCTGGAAGAATTGGGAAGCCCCATTCCTGCCAATTCCCTTTGCTATCCGACTCTGCTATGTAAAATAGCTTACGATACCCTACAACAAGAAGATAGCATTGGAGGTCATGAATTTCTTCATGGGAATTAAGAGGAGCGCAATTCATTATGCGGTCTTCGCACAAGTAAATTTTTTTCCCATTGCCCGGAATACGGTAGAGGCGAATCTTAAAGCGACTGATATTGTTTCTGCAAAGGTTTCAGGTTAACGTGCCAGGGGAGGTGTTGTCAACTGATAATTTCCTGAGAGAGACCCCCTGCGCATATTTTTTCCTAAGCCTATCACTGACTGGATGTGCAGGGTCAGAATATATTTTCCAGAGAAGCTTGCAGCTGAGTGCGAGATTGGAGAGAGCGGGATCTCTTATCTAGAGTCCTCCATTCGTTTTTGGGCATTTTACTAGATCCAAATTTTCCAAGTGCATTTTTCTTTGATTGCCTTTGCCCCCTTGCTAGAGAAAGTCTTGCAGAAGGCAGGAAAATTGCTCCATGATGTATTTAGGAGCAAGGAGGAAAGAGGCTTGGTAGATAGGAAGGGCGGATAACACAGATTTTATTAAGATTTTTTTTCCTCCCTTTGTGAGCCAGTACCCTCCCCAAGAGGCGTTCTTGGATTTGATCTTACTGATGATACCTTGCCACAGTGTTTTGTTATTAACCCCGAAAGTGAGAGGTAGGCCAAGATATTTGACGTTGTCCTAATGGGCATAGCCCTCGAAGCCTAGGATCTGGGCTATACTGTTCAGATTGCCTTGATCCATGTTCCATCCATAGATCGAGCTCTTTCTATCATTTATCAGTGCTCTTGAGGCTCTACAGTAGATTTTTAGGACATATTTAAAGGATTTAGCTATTCTCGTAGAGGCACCGCCAAGAATAAGGGAGTCATTTGTAAAGAGAGCATGGTTTATAGGCTTTTGGGCATTAGAAGCACAAATTCCAGGGATACCACTAGAATTCATTTATGCAGAAAGCTTCCTGCTGAGGTAATCTGCCATTAGTATATACAAGAAAGGAGATAACGGGCAACCTTGCCTCAAGCCACACTGAGCTTGGAAGAAGGATGCTGGATGACCATTAACTAGAGGAGAAATCCAAGGATTTTCAATACAGGCTTTGATGAGATTTATGAACTGAAAAGGGAAGCCGATGATCGGAGGACTTGGAAGACGAAGGAGTGATTGACCCTGTTGAAGGCATTGGCCATGTCGAGCTTGATCAAAATCCTCTTATCTTTCCTCAGTTTACTGGAGTGGATAGATTCATGGACTTGAATGACATTATCCAAGATATGTTTGCCTTTTACAAACCCCCCTTTATGGCTAGAGATTAATTTTTCAAGAAAGGGTTTGACTCTGTTTGCAAGCATTTTGGCCAAGATTTTGTAGGAAGCGTTACAAAGAGAAATGGCCCTGAATCTGCTAAAATTTTCTAGATTGACCTTTTTTGGAATTAAGGCTAGGAAAGTTGAATTGATGCCTCCTCCAACCTTGGCTTTACTGAAGAAACCTTGTATCATTTTCAGTAGATCTATTTTCATGATGTTCCAGCAGACTTTGTAAAAATGTATAGAGAAACCATCTAGCCCAGGGGCCTTATCTGATTCCATTTCCCATATTACTTTGATAATTTCTTCTTTAGATAGTGGTTTCAGGAGAGCTTGATTGTCCTCATGATAAATGAGATGAGGGATATTAGAAAGAAGGTCTTTAGTGTCCTCTATGCTGTCTTCATTCCCAATCCCATAGAGGTTTTTGAAATGATTTGGAGTTGCTGATTTAATTTGGTCAAACTTTTTGCAACTCTGACCTTCTTCATTTTTTATCTCAGTAATATGGTTGCGAGATAGTCTGGCTTTGTACTGTCGATGGAAGAATGAAGTGTTTCGGTCTCCTTCCTTGAGCCATAAACTACGAGATTTGAGCCTCCAATACTCTTCTTCCCATATGAAAGAGCAATGGGTGTTGCTTTGGAGTGCAGCCTCTTTATTTAGAATTTCCAGAGTGATATGTAGGTCTTCTATTCCCATTTGTAGAGTTTCCAATGAGTGAACAACTTCATTTCTCTATTGAGTGGGGTTTTTATATGGATTCCTTAGCCACTCTTTTAAAGATTTTTTTGTGCCTTTTAATTTTTTTTCCCACACACAGTTGGGGGATCCATTGGTGGGATTGTCCCAATCTAATTGAAAAGTGTCAAGAAAACCTTCTTTTTCGATCTAGAGAGGGCTGAATTTAAAGGGGATTGGGCTAAGGTCTTCCTCAGGAACCATAAGAAGTTGAATTGGCTTATGGTTTGAGGTGAGTTTGGGGAGGATTTTTGTGGAGATAAGTAGATTTTCCAACACCAAGGAGCTTTGAATTAGGAATCTGTCCAACCGGGAAAAAATGTGGTCAGTCCCAGTTCGATTATTGGTCCAAGTGTATGTTCCTCTTACAGGTGTGAAATCAAGAAGGTCCCTTTACTGCATTATTTCTTCAACTAAAGGCAGTAGTTGGTCTCTGGTGCTGCTTCCCCCCTTTTTTCTTTTGGCTTCATGAAAATATTGAGATCTCCGGCCAGAATGATGTTGTTGGGGGAGTGAAGGTATAAAAATTCAGAGAGGGAGTTCCAACATTCTCTTTTTTCAGCATAAAAGACAGGAACATAGAGATTGGATAAGGCTATAGTTAACTTACTTTTAAGGTGCTTGACCTTAGTGTAGATCCAGTGCTGGGTCTCATGCGAGTTAAGCAGATGGAAGTGATCGTCAGTCTAGAGTGTTGCAACTCCTCATAAGGATCCCCTCGAGCTGACTACTTTTCTTGCATTCTTTTTCCATTTTGACTTGTTGAATTCCATGAGGGCTTGCCCTTCTATTTTAGTCTCCTGGAGCAAGAGGATATATGTGGGTTCTATTTTCATCAGATCTTTGACAGCTTTGAATTTTGGTTGGGTCCCCTGACCTCTGCAGTTCCAAGAGACTATATGCATTATTTACTTGGCGAGGAGTTTTTGAGGCCTCCCTTAGAAGGTCTTGCTCTTGTATTTCTCCCGATAGACATTTCTATTGTGGATTGGCTGCCTTGCATTTTTAGACATTCTGCGTCTTCTTCCCTTACTACTTTGTGAGGCTTCGTGTCTGCCCTCTTCGAGGGTCTCTCATAGATCTCATCCTCTGAGGAGTCAGAGGGTTCTGCCGATTTTTTCTTTGTTATATTTGCATACGAAGGGATGGAGGGACTACCTTGAGAGACATCAGGTGAGGTAGCTCAGCTTCCTTCTTTGTTTGGTTGAGGGATGTCATTCTGTGTCGGGGTAATAAGATCTATTTCTGGAGGATTTGGAGGGGAGCTTCCATTGGGGTTTGCATTCTCATCCAGTGCATGAGGGATCCTCTTTTCATTTCCTTGATCTTCATTATTGTTCCCCTTTGTAGGCCCTTTCCCCTGTGCTTTTGCATGGCCAGCTTTCTGGACTGTGGTCCAATGCTCTCCCTTCGACTTGTCACTTTGATCTTCGGCTTATTTCTTGCAATATCTCGCAAAATTCCCATAGCCATGGCAATTTCTACATTTGAAGGGTAGTTTCTCATAGTCCAGTTCTTGGATATCAGACCATCCAACAAATTTGAGCTTTATTGCTTCCAGTAGGCCTTCTTCAAGATCTACTTCCACAGATATTCGAGCACAGGAATACTGATCTTTCCTTGCAGCCTGGTCGATATATTTTCCAAGGGAGTTTCTAATGATTTGGAGCGATTTCTGGTTCTAGCAGTGCCGGGGGAGATGGGGAAGTCGCACCCATACTGGGACAACAGTGGGCACATCTTGTGTTAGATCGAAATCCGGCGACCATTTGTTTAGATATAAACCTTGTGGCCCCAAGAAATAAGGCCCATTCCTGAAGATGAGACTTCGGTCCTCAGCAAATTCAAACACAAACACGAAGAAGCCTTTTCCTACGAAGTAATATTTGATGCCTTCCTTGATTAATGGGGACCAATTTCTCTTAATCTAGTCTTCAACTGATTTGGGCGAGGGCCAGAGGTCTGTGAACTATCCTATGAGTCCTTTGTCCACTAGGTTCAGAGCAGATCGACAAGTTTCTTCCTCAGGGAGGGCCACCGAGAGTATATTGTCCTTATTTTTTACGAATTTCTATTGATTTTCCATTGGGGGTCGTTTGTAGCACACAACCACCATTTTCTGGAGTTCACAGACTTCTAGAGGAAGGGGGAGGGGCTTCGAGCCCTCCTCACAATCCATGGTAGTATGGAGGGCCATAAGAGTGCAGCTGCAGGCATGCGCAGTGCAAGAGCTCAGGAGAGCTAGGTCACGTGGCCAGAGCTAGGGAACTACTTGTCCTCTCCAATATAAATTAACATGATAGCATTTTCTTCTTCTATGTGATACAATTTTCCTTCCAAAATAAACTAACTAAATATTGCATGGAAAAATAAACACATTTATTTTCGAAGTGATCAAACACATAACATTTGTTGTTTCAGACATGCAAAGAGATATTTTCCTTTTACCAAAATATATATCCCAATAACTATACATAATATTCTCCAAAAATAAATATAATACTATATTTATTCCCTTGAGGTGTACAAATTCATATTATATTTCCCAAAATAAGACTAAAAAAATCAATATTATGCGTACGTGCCTTCCTTTTCATCATAAACATAGTTTACCAAACATTATTATTTCATGCATGAAAGTTAATATGTTTCTCTAAAGAATATTACAAAGGAATCTTAACGCAATAAGTAATTGGATTACTAGTTTTCTTCTCCAAGAATCTAATTCAATAATTCATACAAGGATATGTTTTACTACTCTTCTTTTTGAAGATTTCTAACACAACACATACTTCATTGTATACAAGTATAAAAATTTATTTTCCAAGGAATCTAACACACTATTTTTTTTTCCCAAAATTTAGCTAACTCACTAACTATTTTTCATGCAATACAAAATATTTCCCTATCATTTAACACATCAGAAAAATTTGGAATATTTCCTCCAGAAATAGCATAAATAAAAATCCATGTAAAATAACATAACCGATTGTCTTTTATGCAAAAATTTTATGTGAACTCTTTTTCAAAAAATTTACTTGTCTCTTTCTGCATCACTCAAGCTTCCCATGCATGAAAAATCACATATTCATTTCGAGTAGATCCAATATACTAGATATTATTCCTATGCACATAAGCACATATTCTATTTAAGAGTCCAATATTTTGCTTTAAAAAATTAATGCATATGCATCATGAGAACATACTTGGTAATATTTGAAAATAAATGACTTAATTCATTTGCAATAATTATCAACATAATTGTTCTATTTTTGTGCATGCCTATAATTTATTTTATGTTCAAGGAATATCAACATAATTTTTTTTTTTTTTTCATGTGAATAAATTATTTATTTTAAAGAAATATCAAACTTAATAGTTATTTTCTTGTGCACGCAATTAATTTATTTCTTTTCAATAACATTAACAAAATAATTATCTCTATTTATATAAACAACTATTAGTTTCGCTAGAAAATCAAATGGAAACACTCTGTTTTATATTGTTTATCCTGTTTTAGCAATAAAAAAAATATGTTGAAGGGGAACGAACTCATTAAAAAAGTGCTCTCTCTTTTTCTACATAGGTCTTATGTTTTGGAAGATTCAAATGAATCTTTGCATCCCATTTTTTCAGATTTAAATATTAAATAATTTCTTGTTTTAGTTGTCAACTTTGGATGGGTTTTCAGGTAGTTGAAAGAATTGAATTCAAATCTGAAAGAGGTTTTTCGTGAGAATGAGATTATTTACAAAAACCTCTTTTAGATTTTACACATCTATGATATCAAATTTTCAAGAAAATAAATTTGATTCTTATTTCTTCCTACACCATATGCAAACCCAATAATTTTAAAAGATCATAGTTACTTATATTTTATTCATGCATGGAATCTCTTAACCGAAAGAGACTCCTAATGTGGTATTCTCTGCTGAATCGATAATGTCTGCCACATTACTATAGCCAACAGTGGAAAGATAATAGATCAAGCAATCCTAAAGTGAGTTCTCGTTCTAACCAAATTTCATTCAGCTAATTTTGTGCATATCATTATTTAGAAACACCCATTCCTCTCTTTTGTCTAGATTCTACATGCATTTGGCCATTAGTTATCATATTTTTCCCATAGGTTTACGATAAGTAGTATTAAAAAAAAAATCAATAGATTTTCTAAATTCTAAAAGAAATCCATAAATCACTCATAAATCGCTCCATAAACCAATTGTTTCCGAAATCCTAAAATCACTACATAAATCACTCCATAAATCATATTTTTCTAAATTATACATTCAATTAATAAATCGTCAATAAATCTCTCATGTTTTTTGAAGGTATCCACAAATTTTCTAAAAATAAGATTCATTAGTTATAAAACTCATAAAATATACCAACTTGGAAATATAATTTATTTACATAGAAGAATATAAATTATTCTAAATATAAGAATTTATAAATAATTGTTGTGATGTTCTTGTAATTGAGAATTATAATAATATTCTTCTTGTAATATACATATAAGAATTAATAATATTTAATTATTCAACAACACTGAGAGTTTTTATTTACCTTATGTTACGTGTTATAGCCCAAATCCACCTTAGGCTGAAGGAAGGTGAGATTCAGGGTAACACCAAACCACGCTCAGTCTGGTAGCTAGCCCTACCAGAACAGGAGAGGGCTCTCTCCGGGTCAATCTCAGCGAAAAGTATTCAATGGGGCTTGAGATGACTGAAAAAACAACTAATATTAGGCTAGATATACAAATATGAGGATTTTTTTTTATTTTTAGGGTTTTTGCTGAAAAAGGGAAAGGCAATTTTTGGGCTTGGGGATGAGGCCAAATTCTTGCAGAGTTCAAGTTAGGGCAGGGAAGGCAATGGCTTTAATGTCTTAGATCCAATGAATGGATACAAAATACTGTTGAGAAGCTGAAGAGGGAAAGAGGGAGCAAGGATCCTCTTCAAACTGACAAAAACATAAAAAACTAAACAAAAGCTTAAGGCAGAGCACCAACAAACTAATGAATTCTACCTTAGTTACTCATTTGTTTAATTCAGAAGCAAAGAGAAGGGAAATTGCATACATAAACATCAATGAAACTTACAGATACAAGAAGAAAAAATCATCAAAACTCAGAGCCACAAGGATCCCAACAAGTGCTGCAAAACCCTGGTCTTTCCTTTGCCAAAAATCTGAAATGAATATACAATGAGGTGCCAAACTATTCCCAAGAGTCCAACCATGAAGATGTCTCAGAAAATACAATATATAGACAATTATAACCCCTTCCCATGCCTCTAGGGGTCGAACTCATCCTTCTAGGAGTTGTTTCAACCAATTCTAAACATGGAACTGAAATCTAGGCAGCCAAACAACTTGCCTCTATATGCTAGGAAACTGATCCGTTCACTTAATTTTCACCCTTTAGTGAATGAATCCTCTAGAACAAGTAAAAATGAGCCAAATTTACATCATAGCCATAAAATTACATCAAGATAGATTAATAATTACATCACAAAGTGAAACTAGTCAAACTGGCCAAATTTCTGAGCTGAAAAGTAAAAATTGGACCAAAATCCTCTATGCCCCGCGCCAGAAAACTCAATGCGCTGCGCCACTTTGAGCCTGTTTTTGGGGCACTTCCTGAAGTCCAAATTGAGCTCATGATATCTCGTTGGAAAGCCCTACCTGTCTACTTTCCAACCCAAGTGTAATTTTTCAATTTTGAGCTCATTTTCCCCTCAAAAACTTCAATCTCCCAAAACGGGTTTCTGTGTGTGCAAAAGGTGGCAGAAAGGCCATTTTTGAAGTGTTTTTGACCTTTAAAACCACCCAAAACTTGATGAAATCTCTCATCCATTCCTGAGCATGCATAATTTACCATAAAAAATCCAAAAATGTAAATTTTTCCTCAAGAAGATCTCTGAAACGTAAGCGTGCATCGAGTGGCACGACGCGTCGGGCAGAAAAACCTGTTTTGCAACCAAAATTTCAAAAATGACAAAATTTAATCCAAATTTTCTGAAATTTGGAGTGAATTCCTCCCATCATGTCCCATGCTTAGCCAAGGAAGCTTCTGCCAAGATTCAGAGTCTATCCTCCCTTTTTCATCGTTTCAGTGCCCTCCTGGTGCATCCTGTTCCGTGGTGCAATCACTGTCTTGTTCATAGGATGAATATGTGTCCGTCATGGTGTTTGAAATGTGTATGAAAAATTTATGTTTGAATGGTTTAAAATGAGAAATTATGACTTGGTGTCTTCGTCTCCAAGTTCCAAATGTGCCAAAGGGAAATGGAGGGACTGTGAGGAATATGGGATAGTAGGTATAAGTGAACTGTGGAGTTTGTCAAGTGAGATTTGAAATGTGTTAACAATCACTCGACTGTATTTAGGAATCTGGGATTTGGGTGTTCGTTGTAAATGATATGGGGGAGGGGAAAAATGATAGGGAATGGTAGGTTTTAGGATGGGGAAAATATGATTTAGGCACAATTGATATGAGCGATAAGTGGAATTATGAGGGAATAGGGGAGGGATTATAATGATTGTATATCAGTGATGGGAAATAAATGAACAATGTGGGGAAGATAGAATATGTGGCACAAAACTTATTTTAAAACACCATTTCAAACCTTAAGGATCAGATTTTGGTATGAATCTAGGGTTTATATTTTGACATTCAAACTTTCATATTTTTCCCTCCCAATCAACACCAAATGCTGCTCAATGGTGATTAGAAGACAACTAGAACCTACTTGGAGAAGAGAATATCATTTTGTTTGATTCTTGAGTGAGATAGCAAAAGATTTAGTGTTCTGGCTATGTACGTCGTGTATAAGCCCAGTGCGCCGCGCAGGCTGTATGCGCCGCGCCAGAGCAAATTTGCACTGTGGAATGTGGCTCTATGCACTGCGCGGCCTATGTGCACCGCGCCTTCTCACAATGCGCCGCTCAGTGGATTTCACCCACAATTTCGTCTTCAACAAATGATTTCGCCTCTCCACAATTGTGCTTGGCTTTTTTGATGTCCTCAGCATAAAAATGGATTGTTTAAACCATGAAAATACCTCATACAGTGAAGAAATTTATTTTTGCTTCTTACAAACCCATTTTGTAATGTTTTGGCTTTGGCACTTTGACATTTTAATACCAACGCTGATTTTCAAGTTTCCTCTGATTTTTGACTGAATTGATGAAACTTTTTGTTGATTTCTTGCAGGGATGATTGGCATGTTTTTTTTTTTGAAAAGGCGACCAGGGCTGCGCCTTGAAGAATCTGACAACTGAAAAACTTTAAGACTATACATGGCATTCATTACAAAAGATGAAATGATGATTTTTCTTCAAAACAGAGTTTTGAAGAAAAGTCATGATCAAGCATATCGACGATGAAAATTTGCAAATGGAAACTGATTTTACCTCCCTATGGCCTGCTGGGATTATTGGACACTTTGAAGACTGAATTTACGAAACCCTAGACCTAAAAAGACCTAAGAACCCTAAAATGACTCTTTGCTGACCAAGAGACGAAATAGGACTATGAATGACTGTAAAATTGATTTTACTGAACTTCGATAAACAGACCTAAGCTAGCAGGATAAGGCATGAGGGGTATGATTGAGAAGGACCTTCCGTCAGATAATGGCATGCCCCTAATGGAACGCAGATAAATGGACTAAATGGGACACCTAAAAATGAAATGCAACAAAGATTTTTGATCTCTGACGAAGGTATGAGTATACCAACTCTAACATTAGCTCTAATGGGGATGGTAGCTCCTTGGAGGTGCCAGGAACTACAGATCTTTGGGCGAGCAGACAGTGCCTTTGTCCATTGGGCAATGGAGTCAAAACACGAACACTGACATTATGCAGACTGACTCTGACTCAGGACTAAAATGAAAACCATAATAAAACCAAACATGACTAAAACATAACTAAGAAACTGGAAAGATGCTCATAATTGAGCTTATTCATCAAACCTACTCTAATTGTTCCTTTCACCACCCGATCAAGTGAAATGGAATAGCCAATGCAACCATGTAAGCATCCTAGCTGCTATTTTATTTCTCCCCAAATGCTTTCTGATGTGCAAGAAAAGGGAAGAATCGAAAGGCAACTCCCATCGAAACTTGGAATCAAGTCGACTGCTGATAAACTTGCAAAGCATGAATTGACTGGATGACTTCAAGAATACTACGAAAGGGTCTTCATAAACATAGCTATTTATTCCCATCAATACATTACTACTCTGGTCCAAGCAATATTCATAGCTGGATATTAAGATTTTCCTCACTTCTGTGTTGGATTTCTTTGGTGACTGCAGCAAGCTGTCAAAAGGATCCTGGATTTCGTGAATAACCAAACTCTAGAGTTGATTCCAAACAGAACAAAAGTCTCCTTTACCAATCTCCTCATATGACTGTAAACCTTGAAATGGGCTTTGTAATGAAAAATCTGTTAAACAAGACAATGAAGGTGACTTTTGAATAAGATTATTATCAACATTCTTTTCTGGCACATGGTTAACTAATGGAGAAGAACTTTTACATCAAACATCATCCAACACACAAGCAATAGGATCATCAAAAACTTGAGAAGACTATTGTGATGTATCCATTGAAATTGTATGACATCCTACTGGTTGTTCATCTTTTTATTTAGAGATATTACGAAGATTCTGCTTTATAAACTGAAATGCTTCGAAACAAAAGGGTATAGAATCCTCTTGCATCATTAAATCATGTATTTCATCTTCCACACCTTCATCTGTAATCTGACCTTCAATTTCGTTTGGTGGTTGCAAATCTGGAGCTAGGGAGGGTTTTGTATCCAAAATGATTTCATCAGTCATTCCAAGGGAATATTTCTCATTAACAACTTGCTCAAGAATTTCACTATTTGTCTCATCCTCAACATTAAAACTGAGAGATTGTTGTTTTATTACATGCTGCTCATTAGAAGATTTACCATGCAATTTACCCTTCAAAAACTGAAATGATTCAAAACAGAATGGTACGGAGTCACCTTGTAGCATTTGATCATGTGTGCCAGCTTCCATGTCCTCATCTGCAACTTGACAATAAATAGGTTTTGAGAGCTGCAAATCTGAATATGAAAAGTCTTGAACAAAGTTTTCATTGTGCTCAAGATGGTCCAAATGAAGACTTGTTGGCAGTTGATTTCTGATTGCATGGAAGTTATCTCTGATGAACTGAAACGAATAAAAACAAAAAGGCAAAGATCCTTCACTTACTTCAAAATTTTCTGCACTTTCCTCGTCATTGTCATAGCTGATATGCATCGATTGATCACTGTACTCGAGTTACTGAAAGTGAACTTCCTCCTCGCACAAACTAGCTGCTGATTTGTCTGTAAGATTAGTTTCTATTTGGAGAACATATTCATCATCATACTGATCAAACTGAGGCAAATCATTAGTATACAACACATCATCAAGAATACATGTCAGATCAACAGCTCTCTCTTCTTCAAGATGATCTATAAAACAATCACTATGACAACTGGGATAAGAAACAAAATGTTTTGGATCAGCCACTTTTTCTTCTTCAATCATCGAGTCATGAGATTGAAATTTATACTCATTCCTTGTGGTGTTCTTTTGCATCATCTCTTCTACCGCACTTAACAACATGTCAATCTTTACCTCTAGAGATGTCGATTTCTTTGGATCTATTTTTTTTATCTCTTCCTCCTTCAACCTTGCCCTTCAGATCAGCAAATGAGCTTCTACATTCACTGCCTTGTTCTGCATTTCTTAAAGTGTTGCAATATTCTTTTCTCTTAGCTGAAACTCCATTTCTGGATCAAAGGCACCCGGGTAGTGCAAGAGAGCAGATCTAAGAGAAGGTCTTATATCAGCTGGCATCGAAAAATATACTTGGTTAAATCTAGCAGAAAACTGTTGTACTATCTCCCCTGGCAGTCTTTTCAGCTGGTTATACTCTTCTATAATAAGGAAAGGATTCTGTCTGATCACCCACCTGTCAAGGAAGACTTTGACGAAATGCTGGAAATCTGAGATGCTCGCATCAGGCAAGGCTTTTAACCAACCCTTGACTTTGCCTTGCAAAGAAAGAGAAAAAAGCCTAATACTAACATCTTCTTCATCAACTTCAAAAAGATCTAGAAAAGTCTCAACATTCTGCACATGTTGCTCAACATTGACATTGTTACACTCACCGTCAAATCTCGATAGATATAGGTCATAATTTTTATGGAAAGCATGAAGAACAGAAGATAAAACAAGAGGTTTATACCTATCTGGGACTTTAAAAGGTGTAGGAGTATATACAAGAGCTATGGGATCAGTTTGGTTTTCTTTAAGCTCATCACTCTGAAGAGAGTCATCATGAGATGTGGGAAAAGTAAGGAGGCCAGGATCAAAGGGAAACTCAGTATTTACACTTTTTGAATAGGTCAAGTGAAGATTTTGATCACCTTTATCATACAACAAATTCTGAAAAACTCTCAGGATAGCTTCAAGAACAACAAAGAAGTAATTTTCAAGGAAGAAAACTAGATCCTAAATACCATTCCACTTTGGATACCTGAACTTTGTGTAAGATCCTTCCATTTCCTCAGAGAAAGAGTTAGTCCTCCAGTGGAGTCTCTACATTGAGTTGGAGTCACCAGGTGAATGATTTCAGCCTTCTTATGTCTAATCGTTGTCCATCATCAACCATCAGATCTGAACTTGATACACGTACTGGGGCATTTCACAAGCTATATGTTACATTTACAAACTAGACCGGAGATTGACTGAAGCAACATTTATCTACTTTCACTAATGCAAAGCAAGAGTGTTTCGAAGGCTTCCTGGCATAACTTCAGGCTTCGTCTGTAGCTTATAAAACAAATAACACCAACAAGAAAACCATTTTCTTCCCCAGTATGGTCGCCACTATGTTATAGCCCAAATCCACCTTAGGATGAAGGAAGGCAAGATTCAGGGTAATACCAAACCACACTCAGTCTGGTAGCTAGCCCTACCAGAACAGGAGAGGGCTCTCTCCGGGTCAATCTCAGCGAAAAGTATTCAATGGGGCTTGAGATGACTGAAACAACAACTAATCTTAGGCTAGATATACAAATATGAGGATTTGTTTTGATTTTTAGGGTTTTTGCTGGAAAAAGGGAAAGGCAATTTTTGGGCTTGGGGATGAGGCCAAATTCTTGCAGAGTTCAAGTTGGGGCAGGGAAGGCAACGGCTTTGATGTCTTAGATCCAATGAATGGATATAAAATACTGCTAAGAAGCTGAAGAGGGCAAGAGGGAGCAAGGATCCTCTTCAAACTGATGAAAGCATAAAAAACTAAACAAAATTTTAAGGCAGAGCACCAGCAAACTAATGAATTCTACCTTAGTTACTCATTTGTTTAATTCAGAAGCAAAGATAAGGGAAATGGCATACATAAACATCAATTAAACTTACAGATACATGAAGAAAAACATCATCAAAACTCAAAGCCACAAGGATCCCAACAAGTGTTGCAAAACCCTGGTCTTTCCTTTGCCAAAAATCTGAAATGAATATACAATGAGGTGCCAAACTATTCCCAAGAGTCCAACCATGAAGATGTCTCAGAAAATACAATATATAGACAAGTCTAACCCCTTCCCATGCCTCTAGGGGTCGAGCTCATCCTTCTAGGAGTTGTTTCAACCAATTCTAAACATGGAACTGAAATCTAGGCAGCCAAACAACTTGCCTCTATATGCTAGGAAACTGATCCATTCACTTAATTTTCACCCTTTAGTGAATGAATCCTCTAGAACAAGTAAAAATGAGCCAAATTTACATCATAGCCATAAAATTACATCAAGATAGATCAATAATTACATCACAAAGTGAAACTAGTCAAACTGGCCGAATTTCTGAGCTGAAAAGTAAAAATTGGACCAAAATCCTCTATGCGCCGCGCTAGAAAACTCAATGCACCGCGCCACTTTGAGCCTGTTTTTGGGGCACTTCCTGAAGTCCAAATTGAGCTCATGATAGCTCGTTGGAAATCCCTTCCTGTCTACTTTCCAATCCAAGTAGAATTTTTCAATTTGGAGTTCATTTTCCCCTCCAAAACTTCAATCTCCCAAAACTGGTTCCTGTGTGTGCAAAAGGTGGCAGAAAGGCCATTTTTGGAGTGTTTTTGACCTTTAAAACCACCCAAAACTTGATGAAATCTCTCAGCCATTCCTGAGCATGCATAATTTACCATAAAAAATCCAAAAATGTAAATTTTTCCTCCAGAAGATCTCTCAAACGTAAGCGCGCGTCGAGTGGCACGACGCGTCGGGCAGAAAAACTTGTTTTGCAACTAAAATTTCAAAAATGACAAAATTTACTCCAAATTTGCTGAAATTTGGAGTGAATGTCTCCCACCATGTCCCATGCTCAGCCAATGAAGCTTCGGCCAAGATTCAGAGTCTATCCTCCCTTTTTTTCCGTTTCAGTGCCCTCTTGGTGCATGCAGTTCTGTGGCGGAATCATTGTCTTGTTCATAGGATGAATCTGTGTTCGTCATGGTGTTTGCAATGTGTATGAAAACTTTATGTTTGAATGGTTGCAAATGAGAAATTAGGACTTGGTGTCTTCGTCTCCAAGTGCCAAATGTGCCAAAGGGAAATGGAGGGACTGTGAGGAATATGGGATAGTAGGTATAAGTGAACTGTGGAGTTTGTCAAGTGAGATTTGAATGCAAGTTAACAAATAATTAATCGTATTTAGGAATCTGGGATTTGGGTATTTTTTGCAAATGATATGAGAGGGGGAAAAATGATAGGGAATGGTAGGGTTTAGGGATAGGAAAAAGGAGCATTTAGGCAGTCAATTGATATGAGCTTATAAATGGAATTATGAGGGGAGAAGGGATTATACATTATAGCACGTTGCACCAAAATAAATGAACAATGTGGGGAAGTATAGAATATGTGGCACAAAAACTATTTTAAAACATCATTTCAAACCCAAGGATCAGATTTTGGTATGAATCTAGGTTTATATTTTGAAATTCAAACTTTCATATTTTTCCCTCCCAATCAAATATCAAATGTTGCTCAATGGCGACAGGAAGACAACTAACCTACTTGGAGAAGAGAGAAGATCGTTTATCACTCCTGAGTGAGATATCAAGATTTAGTGTTCCTCGCTTCCCCGTGCTACTGCTGCATGCTTCTCCAAAGGCGCTGCAGTGTGTCAGATGCATCCACGCCGCAGCAATGACCAGGGAATGCGCTCTATGCACCGCACCTGGCCATGTGCGCTTCGCTCCCAATGCGCCACGCAAAGGATTAATTACGTCGGCTTCAACAAATGATTTCGCCTCTCCACAATTGTGCTCGGCTTTGTTGATGTCCTCAGCATAAAAATGGATTGTTTAAACCATGAAAACACCTCATACAGTGAAGAACTTGATTTATGCTTCTTACAAACCCATTTTGTAATGTTTTGGCTTTGGAACTTTGACATTTTAATACCAACGCTGATTTTCAAGTTTCCTCTGATTTTTGACTAAATTGATGAAAAATTTTGTTGATTTCTTGCAGGGATGATTGGCATGTTTTTTTTTGCAAAGGCGACTAGGGCTGCGCCTTGAAGAATTTGACAACTGAAAAAATTTAAGACTATACATGGCATTCATTACAAAATATGAAATGATGATTTTTCTTCAAAACAAAGTTTTGAAGAAAAGTCATGATCAAGCATATAGACGATGAAAAATTGCAAATGAAAACTGATTTTACCTCCCTCTGGCCTGCTGGGATTATTGGACACTTTGAAGACTGAATTTACGAAACCCTAGACCTAAGAACCGTAAAATGACTCTTTGCTGACCAAGAGACGAAACAGGGCTATGAATGACTGTAAAATTGATTTTACTGAACTTCGATAAACAGACCTAATCCAGCAGGATAAGGCATGAGGGGTATGACTGAGAAGGACCTTCCGTCAGATAATGGCGTGCCCCTAATGGAATGCAGATAAATGGACTAAATGGGACACCTAAAAATGAAATGCAACAAAGAGTTTTGATCTCTGACGGAGGTATGACTATACTGACTCTAACATTACGGATATTACATAAATTAACTAGCACATTATTTTGTAGATTCTCAAGTTACAAATAGAATTTGGTACAATATTTTGAAAAAATACTTTGGCTTACAAATACCACTTACCAAAAAACACAACACATACCACAATTTATATATTAATCTAGTTTTATAATATATTTTCATTACATTAAAAAATTAATAAATAAAACATAACTACCTTTAAAATAAATATCAATCTTTCTTTAAAAATATTTGTAACACTCATAAAAAAAAATTTAATTTCACTCCAGCCTAATTCAGATTGATCATTCAAAAAGATTAATCATATAAATTCAACAATCAGTATTTATTTTGTCTACAATGTTCTTACCATATGTATTACAGCTTTAACCATGAAAATTGGAAAGTTAAATTCTAAATATAACATTACCTCGATAACATGCACCTTTAAAAATTCTAGGTTGTAGACATACCCTTATTAATATACTTATTGTTATGTAAACATGTGATATACATATAATTCTTTTCGAACTCATGGAATTATAACTTTCATATTTCTTTTAACTAAACTTTATATCTATATTACAAAACCGATGGATTTATGGGTTTGAGGGCTTTAACTGTCATGTACTGCAAACTTTATGACAATTTACTCCATCAAGATATACGGGTACAACTGAGTGATCATCCGTTTTATTTTCCCGAGTTTCAAGGCTACCTGGCCTGATCTCCTTCGTCCATCTTTTTGGGGATCTGTTGACTTCACCCGACGGGAAACTCCTTGGTATCTATGTGCAAAACCTAAGGAAACCTTACGGTCTCATCCCTTTTTCTTTGTCTACAATTTCGAATACCATAGGAGTTCTTTGCAACTGTGAGGGAGGGTTTCACTATGCGAGCTGATCTTAATGTGAGGGAGGGTTTCGGTGTTGGGCCATTTTCTCTGTCCTTACCATTCGGTTGTATTTTTAATTCAGTGTATAATGTCTGCATGAAGCTCGGAGATATGCTTCTTCCGAAATTGGAAGTCTATTCAGCTTTCGCATGGCACTTCTCCTAAGACGCTCCTTGGAAATTAGCTCTATAGGGTAATTATCTTCCTTCCTTTGTAATATTGTTTGTTGCAGTCTTTTCCTAAACGGTTTTAATATACATATTCTTTTAAGATCATTCTTGCTCTAATTTCATAGACTTATCTTCAATTTGTCCATCTATGTCTCTCTCAAGACGATGCTTGGAGACTTCACCACTGTTATTCAAGAATGTGGGTTCATTATTAACCTTAAGTTGTTATCTCTGTTTCATTTGAGTTCTTTCTCTATAGTTATTCATCAATTTCCTAGGTTCTAATCCTTTGGTCGTTGACTTCGCAGGTCCTGAGCTCTTTATCTGAATTCTTTTCAATCAACTTTCCAAACGGTGCTTTATTTTTTTTCTTCTACTAATGGATAGCTACAACAACAGGTACCTTGTTCTCTTATATGATGCATATCGGCCTTAATCTCAGCCTGTTTCATGGTTGGAATCAACCCCATTAACTTTGTGACTTGGAAATAGTTTCTCTATTCGGATTCATGTTTCCTAAATATTCTCTTTTCTTATAGAGTTGTAAAGAACAAATGTTAGGGGTTTTATTTTGTACCAAATGCCTTCTGGGTCGGTGCTTTACTTTTTATTTCTTAGATATTTTCTATAAGGAATGCTATAAAATGAAGACCTACTGGTCTCTTAACTCATAATTTTTTTCTCTGCTCATACACCTCTTCAGAGCAACATAACGTTCTTCGTTTTAAAATTATAGACAGATATGTATCTACATTTAAGAACTTATCAGATTCTTGTTTGTTTCATAAATTATGAATCTGTCTTGGTTAGAACTGGAACTCTCAGTTATCCTCAATTTTTGAATATAATATCAGTTTCACTACATGTGAGTTTTCTGTATATATCTTTTAATGTAATAATAACAATCACGCGTAAGTAGAAATTAATGGTATTTTCACAGTGAGGTATACATACTATTTTCTACTCTTTCCTGGAATTCTAATTCCATGTTTACTAGCTATACAATACATCCATAGTCTGATTCAGGTGACCAGACCACCAGGTTTACTGTCCATGCTTATGATGAGGGATGATGCGTCCTGGGTTAAGGTTTTCACCTATACCTTCGGCCAACAGTTTTCTCTAAGATAGGTTTCCTTTTTGAAAGACTTTATGTCGATATATTCACATTTACTATTATTTTATAGAGTAGGCATTTACTGATTCTTTTATACAGAACTCCAGACCATACATTTAGCTATATACTGTCAACAAGAATCATTGTAATTATATAATATTTCTCGATAAAAAAATTAGAGATTCTTCAACCATACTTCAAGGACCGTTCTGTTTTATTTATAGGATGCCTCTATTTTATATTATTCTCACAGATTTTTAATAAAACTCATAACATGTTTCCTTTTTTCTAAATAAAGAAATACAGTTCACCACATGCTTTTCCATCACCTGTCTCTAGAATGTTTTTACTGTTCTACAATGGTAAATAATACCTGTGCATTCTAAGAAAGTAAATAAACAAAATTTAAACACAGTGATAGCACTATATACTTATTTGATTTATATAGTTTCCAGTTGTGGTCCTCCCGACCATCAAGAGAGGCGATTACATCCTACTCTTTCCCTCGTGCTCCAATATTGAATGGTACGGGTTGATAATGGATATTTCTGCTGTGACCTCGGGACACCTAGTCCATTCAGTACCAAAAATAATTCGAGATTTTTTTGAGTGTTTCCATTGGTCACTACCAGCTCTGGAAAATTGATACTCTCCCTTTCTCCATGAACAGAACCCCTACTCCTCACTGTGATCAGTTTCTTATCCCCAGAGGAGTAGGTAATTGTTTCCAACTGGCCCCAACCATCTTCCAGTTCTTGGAAAAAATTTACCATCATCTTTTAATATTTTTAACAAGTTATTTGCCATAACTGATTTTATTATTTTATAATTAATAACCGTGCAACAAAACATTAATAATTCCAGTCTTTACTTAAAACAATAATTAAAAAAAAAAATCTTTTAACTAGTTAATCAACTAGTTAACATTAATGCAGCTACCACAACTTCCCCCCTAGAAGTAGCACCGTCCTCGTTGTTTTAGTCTAGCTCTAAAAAGAGCTCTAGGTAAGCCTCATGCACAAATTTTTCATCCTCCCACGTAGCATCATCCGGGTTGAAGTGCTTCCATTACACTTTAACCTGGGTGATGACTCGCTTTCGGAGCATAATTTCCTTCCATTCAAGTATGTGTTGCGGCTCGACCAGAAACACGTCGTCGGAATCTACCTAAAAACAACAAATTTTCATATCAACTTCTCATAATGAAATCATATTTCAAGTTAGGATCATTCTAATTATATCCTACCTCTATATTTTTCCAATGAATTACGTGCTTCGGATCATGTACATAACGCTTCAATGGGGACACATGGAACCCATTGTGTACTCGTATGTTACTGGGAAATGCCAGCCGATAGGCCACAGGTCCTACCCTTTCCAAAATTTGGAAGGGTCCACAGAACCTGGGAGCCAACTTGACACAAGAGGTCCACCACAAGGTACTCCTCTTGGGTTTGATCCTTACATACACATGGTCTCCCACTTCGAATTACCGATAAGACCTCTTTTTATCTCCATATATCTTATGCCGATCTTGTCCAACCTTCAGGTTTTGTCTTATCTTCTTTACTTCTAATTCCATTTCAGCAAGCATCTCGGGTCTCGTCATTAATTTTGTTTTGGGACTGCTCCAATTAATGGTTGTGCGACACTACCTCCCATATAAGGCCTCAAATGGGCTCATTTTCAGAGACTCTTGATAATCATTGTTGTAAGAAAATTCGACAAGATGTAAATAGTATTCCCATTTGGTTGGCTGTTGCATCACATACGTGCACAAAATATCTTCCAACACTTGGTTTACTCGCTTTGTTTGACCGTCGGTCTGGCGATGATAAGCTGTAGTAAAGTTTATTTGGGTCCCCAGACCTGTAAACAATGTCTTCCAAAACACTGAGGTAAACTGAATATCCTTGTCTGAGATAACCGTCTTCATAATACCATGCAGTCTGAAAATTTCCTTCATGAATATATCTACTATCTGTACATTCTTATAGGTCGACTGCACAGGTATAAAATGTGCAGATTTACTCAATCTTTCCACTACTACCATGATGGAGTCATTTTTCCTTTTTGTTCATGGAAAACCTGTAATGAAGTCCAGGGATATAGCTTCCCACTTCCATTCAGGTATTGGTATGGGCTGTAAAAATCCTGCGGGATGTCAATTCTCTACCTTAACTTGTTGACACTCCGAAAATTTTGTTAATTATTCAACGATATTTTTGCACATACTAGGTCACAAATATACTTTCCTGATGGTTGTTAACATTTTTTTGTATCCTCGGTGACTTGCATAATTGTTGCGATGGTACTCATTCATTATCAGCTCTTTTAGGTCCACACGGTTTGGTACATACAACTTACCTCTAAAAGTTAGCATATGATCATCATTTACTCCATACTCATAAGTACTTCCTTGCTTTGTGGTTTCTTCCATTTCCTGCCATAGGAATTGATATTCCAGATCTTTTTTTTATTCTTCTTTTACTTGATCTAAAAATTTACTTTCGATTTGTTTGTAATATAGTTCAAAAAAACCATGTAGTTTTCTACTTAAATCATCAGCTACCTAGTTTTCCTTAACCTTCACATGATGAATGTCCATATCAAAATCACTTAGAAAGGCATTCCATCTTCCCTCTCTGGATTTTAAATCAGCTTGCTTAAAATAACTAATATGTCTTTAACACAAAAATTTTACCCACGAAGTAGTGTCTCCATACCCAGAGTGCATGTACTATTGTTGTTAATTTCAGATCATAGGCTGAGTACCTTTGTTCATTCTCTTTTAAATCTCTTGATTTATATGCCACTACCTTGCCTTCTTGCGATAAAACTACCCCAACACCCTCTTTGCTTGCATCTGTACAAAATTAAAATTATTTGTTGGGGTCATCTACCCTCAACACTGGTGCAGTGGTCAAAAGCAATTTTAGCTTTTCAAAACTATTCTGACACTCAACAGTCCACTTGAAAAAATTTCCTTTTCTGTACAAAGAGGTAATGGGAAAAGAAATTTTAGAAAATCCCTCAATAAATCGTCGATAGTACCTAGCTAATCCCATAAAGGATCAAATGTCTACCAAATTCTAGGGTACTCTCCATTCCATAATTGTCTTAATATTCTCTGGTTCAACAAAAATCCCTTCTGCTGAAGACATGGCCTAGGTACTGGATTTATGTTTTACAAAAAACACATTTTCTGAACTTAACGTACAGCTGGTGTAGGTACAGGATTTATGTTTTAAATAAATCACATATGCTAAACTTATCGTACAGTTGGTGTTTTCTTAGCATTTCCAGCAAAATCCTCAAATGCTCTTTATGTTCTTCCTGGATTTTAGAATAGATTATAATATCATCTATAAATATAAGTACAAAATTATCCAGGAAAGGATGAAATATTCCATGCATTAACCTCATAAAGGTTGCTGGTGAAATCGTTAACCCGAAGGACAACACCACAAATTCATAATGCCCATACGTGGTACCGAATGTTGTCTTGCATATGTCTTCATCCTTGATTCGAATATGGTGATATCCAGATCTTAAATCGATTTTAGAAAACACTGTGGCTCCCTTTACTTGATCAAACAGAACATCAATTCTCGGTAAAGGGTATTTATTTTTTACTGTTAACTTGTTGAGTTGTCTATAATCCATGCACATTCGCATGGTTCCGTACTTCTTCTTCACGAACACCACTGGTGCTCTCCAAGGGGACACACTTGGACAAATGTAACCTATGTCCAATAGTTCCTATAACTACATTTTTAATTCAGTTGATTCTGGAGAAATCATTTTGTAAGGAGCCCTTGACACAGGTGATGCTCCTGGCATCAAATCTATAGTAAAATAAATATCTTGCCTTGGTGGTAAACCAGGAATATTTTGAGAGCTATTAGACATACCTTCTACCATACCATTTCCATGCAGTATCCAAAGGCCATTCTCTGCAATATGTCGAAGCCTTTGATGCTATAACATGGTCTTTTCTCCAGAGACCTCTAGGCTTTCCGCTCCACTTTTGGGAACCATAGAACTGTTGCACCCAGGAACAACAGTGCTACCCTGAAGCTTGTAGAAAGTTCCAATACAAACTCTCCACCTTAATACAAGTGCTCCCTGAACCATATTACAGGTATCTTTCTTGAACGTTCTTTTTACACTTATATCATCCATCTTGCTTACAAAAATTAGATTTATGGCCAATTCAGGAATGTGCAAAACACCAAGAAGTGTTCTAATCCTTCCACCTTGTAGCTTCAACTTGAATTTTCCATGTCTGATGATTCTGGCCTTCCTATCATCCCCTAGGAAGACATCGCCACCATAATATTTCTCATACTCATAGAACCACTCCCTATGGGGAGTGAAGTGAAAGGATGCACCTGAGTCAATCAACCATGACTCATGATCTACATGTGTATTTGAATAAGAAGCCAAATACACATCCCCGCCTTCATCAGAGGTGGTTTTTGTCTCTGTAGAGGGAGAAACATCAGATCCCTTTCATTTCTTAGGAGCTTTAGATCTACAGTCCTTTTTGTAGTGCCATTCCTTTCCGCATTTCCATCACACCTTTACAAAATTTCCAGGAGATTTAGATCTCCCACTCGAAACCTTGTTCTTGTTTATGTTCTAGGAGATTCCTCACACATATAAGGCATCTCCATTCTGACCCTCCATATTTCTCTGTCTCATTTCCTCTGATAGTAAGGCTGAGACAATGTCATCAAAATTAAAGGTAGTTTTATTGCTACCTATTGCAATAAATAGACTGTCCCACGAGTCTGGTAGAGAACACAAAAAACTAATGCACTTATCTTCGTCTGAGATTTTAATATCAACAGATGACAGCTGACTTACCACAGTATTGAAGGCATTCATATGCTTTTTCACCGAGTCTCCATCCTTCATCCTCAGGTTATATAACGTTTTCCACAGGAACAATTTATTCACTAGAGATTTAGATTGGTACAAAGTCCCAAGTTTTTCCCACAAGGACTTCACCGTAGCTTCCCCAAATACATTCAACAATACTGAATCTGAGACACACAATCATATTGTGTTTGCCTTCCGATCTAGCTTCTTCCAGTCTTTATCTCACATTTCCATAGGTTTAGTACCCAGATCTACCACGATCCACTGATCCTTATCCACCAGCAGATCCTCCATCTTAAGCTTCCACAACTCAAAAATCTTACCATTAAATTTCTCGATCTCTATCTTCCCACCGCTCACCATCTTCTTTGATCGCAAGAATTGATCCTACAGATCTCCCACTGAACAGGGTCTACCTCAAGCCCGAGAAAAAACCCCTTGGCAGCAAAGGCGTCGCCTTGAAGCTGAAATGCTCTGATACCAAATGTAGGCTCTAACCCTATACAGAAATTATCTACAAAAGAATATTAAAAATAGAAAATAAACAATAGCAAGAGCAGAAAACATATATACATAGATATTTTCTGCTGGATCCCAAATCGGGATGACCAGCTTAATTTTTCATTATATTCCTTTTAGTGTTACAACACATATATATACATGCCAAAGCATACATAAACCCCAATCCATTAACCCTGGATTAGAACATAATCATAGTTCCCTTGACTAGATCTACAAAATACCAGGGGCTGAAAACCATCATGCCCCAAAACCATGTGTAAACCCATGCAAAAAACCATGGGCGGGTCTGTCCACCGAAAATAAGGCCCAATTTTTTTTTCTCAGGGCACTGTCGCCCCCCCTGTGACCCCGCTGTTGCGCCTGACGCAACGTACAAGGGGGGCTTCCACCCCCCCGCCCCCCCTCCCCAACCCCCTGTGTGTGACTAGTCATGGAAAGAATATAACACAAACCCAACATTATATTCACTATTTTCTTGATCGATTTGGTGCTGCCTCTAGACTTTGCATTAACAAGGGAAAATATTTCCTTCTTAGTGAATATGGAGATGAAGATGAGATAAATTTTATTGTGGCCTTTCTTGGTGTACAGACTAAGAAGGAAAAATAAGGTTTTCTATGGGATATAGGATTAAGCCATGTGGATATAAGGTGAGGGATTGGATGTGCCTAGTGGAGAAGTTAAAATTTAAAAATTCCAAATGGAATCACAAATGGTTGACGTTGGGAGGTAGATTCATCATGATACAAGTGGTCCTATCCCAACTTATCATATTTTGGGGACATCTAATTTTTATTATTGAGCAAACTATATCTCATATCAATGCAATTTTATCATATTTTTTATGGGGAGGGGCTTCCATGGCAAGAATACATCATCTATGAAATTTAGATATATTATTTTGTCCTAAAAAATTGGGGGGATGGGGCATTTTAAATACAAGAGCTTTCAATTCTGCCCTCCTCATTAAGTCCCTGTGGAGAGCCATTAATGGTAATGGAATTTGGTCTGAAATTATCAAGTGCAAGTATTTAACCGGAGACTCACTTCAAAAAATATACTGCAACCAATTCACTCTCCCAGGGATCATGTTGGAAATTATGAAGGGGTCAAGGAAGGTAATACTGCCATTTCCGCGAAGGTTGTTGTGGTGATTTGGCAATGGACAAAATATTCTATTGAGTGGTGAAAAAATCTTCAGAATGACTAATAATTCTCTCTTGGATCAATGTTTGGTACATTGGCTAGCACACAGAGGTATACTATATCTTTTCAGGTAATCCATAGTTGGGCTAATGGTGCACCTGTACTGGAAACAGTTGTACATCTTAGCCTCATTGGTGCAGATGTCACAACTTGGAAGGGGTATGTGAAGAAAATTCAAGTGGTTGGTTTTTTCTGTAGTATTGGTGGTGACAAAATCATATGGACAGGGAAAATAAAGGGGGACTCATTGCTTGTACGAGACATATATTACAACATCAATCTGCTCTCCTCTCATGACAATTCATCACCAGACTTTTGGAATTTCTGGCATAGGAAAATCCCAACCAAAATTGTCCTTTTTGGTTGGCTTTTATGGAGGAAGGAAATCCTCATGTGGCATTATCTCATCAAAAGGGGCCTCTTTGTTGTGAGTAGATGTGGTTTTTTCCTTCAAAATGAGGAAACGGTGGAGCATCTTTTCTTCTCCTGCCCTATTATCATTCATATTTGGAACTTTTCAGTGACTTTCATCTAGAACCAGCTTGACTCTGGGGTATTTCATGGAATCTGCACATAGATGGGACAAGGTCAAGGGACAATTTCAATCCTTACCATTCTTCCTCATTTGGGAAGTATGGCTAGCCAAGAACTTGTTTATTTTTTAGGGTAAGCCGATAACCATTCCACATATACATGATGCTATAATGAAGTGGATCAATGATAGGGAGACTGTTAAAGAAATAATATGTGATGCCTCATGTAGGATTAGGCCCCACCCCATCTCCCTTGCTGCAATTTTCTTCGATGGGGCATGTCAGGATGGCATGATGGGGTGTGGTGCATGGATAAAAATCTCTCAGTCTAAAAGAATCCATATTTGCTGGAATGGAGGTATGGGAACAAAAATTTTGGTGGAGCTGATGGCACTTTGGAGTGGGTTGTTGGCGGCCCACAAGTTGGGTTTGAAAGATGTTTATATCTATGGAGACTCCATAGTTTTCATTAATGCCATATCTAGAATATTTTGTCTTTCCTCTCAGGGATCACAGGGATGGCTCATGAGAACCAAACACCTATGGGCTGAGTTGAACAAGTCGTCCTTATTCCACATTTTTAGAGATAAAAATACTAGAGCTGATGGATTATCGAAAAATGAAATTAGTATGGATTTTGGTATTTTTCAAGTTGGAAAATATAGAGACAGACAATTAATTTGGGATACTAAGATCCCCATAGCATGAGAATCACTGTGCTGAGTTGTGGTCTCAATGGGACAGGCGAGCTTGCTACTTTTTTATGAACACATTCGATAACGGGATGTTGAGACTGCTCCAAGAAAGCCTGGGAAATATTAATATGGAACTCTATAGCTTTAGGGGTCCATATACAAATTTATAGTGTTTGAATTAAAAGGTAAGAGACTACTACAGACAAGCTGATTCAAGTGAGCCTGTATATCAACAACAAGATTGCTATGCAAGCAATTCGGTATGATATTTAGCAAGACACATAAAATATCCTTTTCACGTTGTGCCAACATCAAGCGAGCATGTTCTTTCCTGCTCATACAGTAATGATCAATGAGATGGGGTTTACACTCCATGCACTATAAGGAAAATACCCTCTAGTGGATTTTTTTGAGGAACCCCTTATAAAAATACGCCAGACATCCATTTCTAGTGGAGCTTACTAGAGGTGGATGGCAGGCGGAGGTGTTTGCGGATGTATTTGTTTCGGTGCGCTTCTCACCGTAAAATGCACCGATGCATTCAACACACGAAAGCACTAGTGCACACAAAAAATTGGCACACTGGGCACCATGTGCTCCGTATACAGCCGCCCGGTGCGTTGCAATTTTGTACCGGACTAGTCCTTTACAACACTTCCACAATGGTGCCTCATCAAAAGCGCGCGAAAAAAAAACTTCCTCGCGCGGGATGAAGAAAACATACTGGTGCTCCCTTAAAATATCACGCACCAGAACAGGGTTAAATAAAAATAAAATTACAGCAAAAAAACCTCACAAAACATTAGCACACCGGACATTGGTGCTCCATACACACCCGCCCCGTGCGTTGTATTTCTCTAGCACACCGGTTCTTTACAACACTTCCACACCGGTGCCTCATAAAAATCACACGAAAATAGAAACTGTCGGTGCGGAATGAAGAAAACCCACTGGTGTGCCCATAAACCCCACGCACCGGAACATGGATAAATAAAAAAAAATACGCCCAAAAAACTGCATAAACATTGGTACACTAGATGCCATGCGCTCCGTACACACCCGCCCAGTGCGTTTTATTACTGTAGTGCATCGGTGCTTTACAGAGCGTACGCACCGGTGCCTCATAAAAAGTGCACAAAAATAGAAATTGTTGCTGCGGAATGATGAAAATGCACCAGTGCATCCATAAAACCCCGCACACTGGAACAGGGTTAAATAAAAAACAATTACAGCAAAAAAATGCGCAAAACATTGGCACAACGGACACTGTGCACTCCGTACACACCCACCCGGTGCGTTGTATTACTGAAGTGCACTGGTGATTTACAAACCATCCACCGGTGCCTCATAAAAGGCGAGTGAAAATAGAAACCGTTCGATGCAGAATGAAGAAAACGCACTGATGTGTCCATAAAACCCCACACATCAGAATAGGGTTAAATAAATAAAAAATTACGGCCAAAAAACTGCATTTTTCACTTTTGTTAGTGCTTCAAAGCTCTCAAGCACTGGTGAAACTTATCCTTGTCTGAGCCGCCTTGACATCGGTGCTCCCATTGCACTCATTGCACACACTGTTGTTGTGCATTACCCACCAATCTCCAACTTGAATTTTGCAAAACGGTGGACAAATTTCCTTTTGAAAATTCTACACCCAATATTCCTCATCGATGAGAAAATGCATAGGTATTTTTCTTATTTTTCCATAATTAAGCCTTTTAGTGGATTAGAATGTCAAATAACTTTAAAATTAACCATTTAAAAGAAAAAAATAATTTTGTCGCGCGGTAAATTTATAGGCTGCACCACAGAAGGTGCTAATGGTATCCGCACCGGTTTCGGGGCAGTACCGATAGGCACACCGTGTTATTTTAAAAGAAAATTAAAAGTGCGGTGTGGTCGTTTACCAGGCCGCACCATTGACAATGTGGAATAGAGGCAACACAATGCGTTTACTGAATTATCTGCCTCGGGGAGGGTAATGTTATCAGCACACCACATACCACATTTAGACATGTTAAATGGTTCGACCTGGTAAACCGGTGCTAACGGTATCCGCACAGGTTCTGGGGTGGTACCGAAGGCGCACCGTGTTATTATTATTATTTTTTAAAGTGTGGTGCGGTCAGTTACTCGACCGCACCATTGACCTAGTGGAATAGCGGTGACACGGTGCGTTGACCAAAATAGCTGCCTCGGGATGGGTATTTTTTTCAGTGCATGGCTTTCTATATTTCTCCTACATTAACGGTGTGGCCTTGTAAAAGGCCGCACCGTTCACCATGTCATGATGGCAGGAGGTCGGTCCGGTGACTTAACTATATGCCTCGGGGCGTAGAGTTTCATCAGCGCACTGCCCTCCTAACACCGTACATAGTCAACAGTGCACTAAAAAATTTTCTGGAGCATCTGCCTCAGGGCACTTAATATTATTAAGTGCACTGACGCCAGTGGACTCCATAGAAAGATGCACCGAGACTGGTGCGTGACTGTGTTTTGGCACACCGACTATTTTTTTATTTTTATTTTTGAAAAATTATATATGTATATTTCTAAATACATGTCTCATTTAATAAAAAAATTGTGTTTAATATGTCAATCATTCAGAGATGTGAAAGGAGAGAAGAGGGGGAACAACAACAACAACAGACAGAGCAGTATAACATGGTTCACTTGTGGGAGGCACGAGAAAGGAAGAGATATGCATACCCTCACCCTATTACAGCAGCTAAGCTAGGGCTTCTAAGGTAGGTACCCTAAAGGGCCATATTTTGTTTTTGAGACATCTTATCCGAAGGTTGAATGCCAAACAACAAGCTTTCCGAGTTGGTATCAACCAATGGTACATGCCCACTAAGGAGGATATATATTTCATTACAGGTCTATCGAGGATAAGGGTGGATTTTCCCTCATTCCCAGACATTCTGGCTGGCTGTGTAGCATGGATTCAGTTACTTTACTCCCAAATATACATTGGAGAAAATGTACTGTCTCCTACATAGTTTTGGGTAGCTGGAGGTCAGTTACGTATTGGTGCATTTGGTAGGGAGGAGGTGCAATGTCTCTCACTTATCATTTCGAGCATGTTTCACGACACCAGTGACGGGTAACACATTAGTTGCTCGCTTCTATATTATGTTGATTCTTTAGTACAGGAGCCATGACTTGTGAGGTGGTCTGCCATTTTTTTGCGGAAATTCTGTACAACCTTAGATAGATGTCATGCTCATGCACAAGGGAGGGTGAACTTGCATTTTGCTTCAGAGCTTTTTTGTTTATTTTTTGAGAGGATTCCAGAGACGAGGAATACTTTTATTTATCAGCCTCGTAGGTCGACGTTTGAGGCACATATGCACATGTGGGGGTAGATGATGCCCAAGAGGGACGAGACATGGTTTCCAGTGAGGATATTGCAGGATGTAGTGGAGTTGCTAGCCAATTTTGATGAGCATCCCTTCATTATGGTCCCATGTCCTTACGTGGCTTTGGATTGGTGAGGGTGTGCCAACATCCTCTTCACAATTGATGAGCCGCCATATGATAGAGGTAATATTATTGTTTTATATATTTAAATTTATTCTAGCATGTTCTTTACCTTTATTTTATTAAATTGTGTAATGAAATTGTCTAATTATTGTTGTGTACTTGTATATATTTTGTAGACACTAGATATTTTGATGGCGAGGAGGTGCCGGCACCACCACATGATTGAGGTGTGGATCTTGATGACGATCAGGGCATGCCAGATGCCTAGGATCATTAGGAGGCTAGTTCTAGGTGTGGTCGACTTGATGCTAGATACCGGATGGAGTTGGGCAACCAAATAAGTGCATTGATTATTCAGGCTAGCATCAGGCCCACTCATTATAGAGACATACAGGGTGATGATAGGCTATTAAATATGTGGAGAGGCCTACTGCATGACATGTACAGCCTGATGTGGCATGTCGTAGGAGTTATGACAACTGTTATGTAACTAAGGAGGACAATTTCATGTTATAGGCATGGTCGAGCTGCAGCACGTGATGTAAAGTCCACGAGTAGTGACTCATCATCTCATGATCGTTCACCTCACACCACACAAGATGAGCATGAGTCTCCACTAGCATCTAATAGCAGTCATCATGGAGATGAGGCTGGACCATCGGCCACGTCCATTCAGTACCTTGTAGCATCCACCAGTAATCATGATCATGAGTAGGCTGGACCATCGACCGTCAAGGCTGCACCATTGACTGAGTAGGCCTCCACTAGTACTGATAGTGATGTTGTAATACCACCAGCTGATCCATGACATTTATATTACAGTTGTACATTTTTAACATTATTCAGTTATATATATATATATATATATATATATGGTCGATGTATTTTATGTTCATGTTGCAGTTTTACTTAATTTACATGTTGGTGATCATCATGATGTGTATATTGTCAGGTCATGTTAGATATGTTCATTTAATGTTCGGCTTGCAGATAGATGTATATGTGATAGCATGAGTTATTTGACATGAGATGTATATTTGATGTTTGTGTTTTGATGATGTTAATATATAATGTTAATTGTGTTTTGTTAGATGATCATGATCACGATGGTGTTAGAAATTTTGAATGTGTTTTTTAGTCAAATTTGATGTTTGTACGGTGGTTATCATGAACGTAATGTTTATTAATTAATTTAATATTAAATTATCATGATATTGTAAAATTTTAATATTTTTAATTCTAATTGTATGTAAAATTGTAAAATTGTAATTGTAATTGTAATTGTATGTGAAATTGCAAAATTGTAATTGTAATTCCAATTCTAATTCGAATCCTAATTGTATGTAAAATATTTTTAAAATCTTAATTTTATTAATGTGAAATGAATTTATTAAATTTTTTAAATTTGAAAATTTGTAAATTTTAAATAATTGTAAATTAATAAATCTAGAATAATATGAATTATTGTAACATCATAAAGTTTAGAAAATAATGCAAATAAATTCATGTACTTTAGAATTATCATTATTTTATTATGATCTTAGATACAAAAAAAAAACTAATTTATACAGTACGCCATTGTTTTTGAGATCAACATAATTGCAAATTATCTACTAAATTATTGATTTTAACATTAACACAATGCAAATTACCAATTAATTCAAAATACATATTATAATGTTTCGAAAAACCCATCTTAAAAATTATAAATATTGATGAAATAACACATGTACCATATCACTCTCGGTTCTCATGATCACCCTCATTATTGGTCAGCTCGCATGGCATGATAACACTATTGTTCTCAAAAATATGTTTTGATCTAGGGTCATGTGTTAGTATGGACCACCAATCCCTATACAACACATCTAGGTAAAAAAACACCTGGTTGTAGTGTTTGGGGAAAATATAGGGATCCTTAGCTTCATCCCACATCTTTCTAGAGTTGATACATATCAGCCTACTATCGCGATCTTCCTTGACATTATTCAGATCAAAGGTGTCCCACCACTTGCACCTAAAAATAACACATTGGAAAGAAGAGAAATCCACTTCAATGATCTCTTGTATCTTTCCGACGTAACGTAACATCCCTCGTACTAGGTTTTTATCACGGTAGCTAGATCAACTACATTGATCGAACTCGACTTCCACTCCACAGTCTTGTGTGATGTTTCCAGCATCGGCATTTTTTGTGCAAAAATGGTCTCCATATGCCCACATAGATGGGAACAAATGCACCTATTATAAAACAGATAAAAAAAATCATAGTCTCATGTGTCTTATAATAACCCAACAGTTAAAATATGAAATGTATATGTCTTAATATCAGTCTCAAATTTACATACAAATTAAAAATATTATTACCGAGTTGCTGCACCCAATCCCTATGTTAAGCGCATCCTCTTCAGCACGCTATTAACGACCGATAGCACCGTATTTCTCTCTGATTTGGTCAGCAACCCAACTGTTGGGGCATATTTTGGGCATATTTTCTTTTAAATGATGGCGATAAGACACACTTCTACCATTCAATTGTCTTAATTATTTCTTTTCACTATCCCATTCATCCTCTTTTGTTTGTACAATGGGACCCACGGTTGTGTCGCTTCATAATTGTAAAGAATGAATTTATTGATTGCTTCAATTTATGCATTCGCTGATGAAATCAAACCAACATTATATAGTACTTAAAGATCAAAATATACATTATATTGAAGTTCAACATGAATATTAATTACTTTTTGTAAATTTGAAAAATTATGAGTCGCTTACTCTTTATCAAGCTCTTTTTTCCACTCATTTGGAGCAACTCCCCTTCTCTTTTGTCTTCATCCCTTTCATCATCCCAAATAACTACACCTGGTCTGTTGTCGATCTTCTTGATGTACTCAATGGCATAATAGAAAGACTCATATGATATGTACCCCTCTGCCATAAACCCCTCAGGTTTTTCCCTTTGTCAAACAAAACCTTTCAATTTGTTCATGTACCTCTCTAACAAGAACATCCAATGACAAGAAACCACCCCAAGTAATTCAACCTCATCTACTAGGTGGATTAGAAGATGAATGTTAAGTCCCTATATTAATAGTGTAGTCCCTTATTATGTTATTGTAGCCCCTCTTATTGTTATTGTTGTACCCCTGTAACCCCCATATTGTTATTATTGTGCCCTTACATTATTATTGTTATGTCGGCTAGGATTACATTGTGGCCCCACTAGGATTACATTGTGGCCCCATGGACTCCTATATATAGTAAGAAGGTTTTTTAATTTGTATCATCCAAGAATTGTTCATTCATGTAATGTATTGGAGGTTTCCCCCTCGAAGTGGCTTATTTCTAAGGCATTGATATCTCTTTTCTTCTATTTTTGGAGCTGGTTTCACAACATTTGGTATCAGAGCTTTGGATTCTAGGGTTTCGCTGCTCCAAACAGGTCATCATGGAATTTTCTCTATAAAATTTTTTCTATGAAGGTTCAGAAGTAGAAATGTTTAGTGTGTGAATCCAAAATCTTTAGGAACATCGTCACAAAATTTCAGAGCTTGGTTTGCAATATTTTCGGAGATATGATCTGTGGAATTTAGGTCATTTTGTAGGCTCCAGAATTTAACCTAAACATGTCATCGTGGAATTTTCACTATAAAGTTTTTTCTACGAAGGTTCAGAAGCTAAAATTTTTAGAGAGCAAAGCCAAAATCCTCAGGAACATCATTGCAAAATTGCAGATCTTGGTTCACAATATTTTCGAAGATATGATCTGTGGAAGTTAGGTCTTTTGCAGGCTTCTGAATTTCATCTCAAAGAGGTGACCATGGAAAACTCTTCATAACTCTCTCTTTGAGCATCGGATTTGAATGTTGTAAAATGTAGCCATAAGTACATGGACCGTAGTTTGCTGTATATAAATTTCAGAGCCAAAGGAGGAAACAATGACACGTGGCAAGTCATAAAAATTTGATCTACTGAACCAGTCCATAATTGGGTCATTGGGGGAGATTAGACATAACTTTGCCTTGAAGACTCCAAATCATATCAGACATGTGGCATTTGAGAGAAGCTTCAAAGGGATGAATTTTAGATATTTAGGATCCACAGTTATAGATATAATTCAATTTCAATATTGAGCTCTGTAAACCCTTAGTTAAACTGAGAGGGGGGGGGGGTGAATCAGTTTAACACACTCATGGAATTTTAAAACTTTTTCATTAACACTTGTTTACACATTCATTTCATGTTCAACTTAACATGTGAGTAATATTAGAATGTGAGCAACAAGCATTAATATTAAGTAACAGTAGACTTAATATGAGAGCAGTAAGTATTAAGCAGATGATATAAACCAGATCAACACATAAAAATCATGCACAGAGACACTAGATATAAGTGGAAACCCATAAAGGGATAAAACCACATCTTATTACTGTTGTGATGCAAAGGCAAGCTCCAAATCCCTCTCACCACTAATTTTTTGCAGGCACCAACCTACAGGAGGCTCCTACCTCAATTCTGCAAGCTACAACTTGCAAGGAAGCTCCAACTCCCATCATTTTTCTGCAGGCACCAACCTACAGGAGGCTCCAACCTCAGTCAGCTACAACTGATATTTTATCAAGCTACAACTTGATGTGGAAGCACCAACTCCCATCTATTTTCTGCAGGCACCAACCTACAGGAGGCTCCAACCTCAGTCAACTACAACTGAAATCTATCAAGCTACAACTTGATAGTGAAGCTTCAACTTCCTTACTCTTTCAAAAGGAAAAAACTTGCTAATTTACCTTGGATATCAGCTCTGTTCTGTATCATCTTCACTGCTGTGCATCAGTCCTCATATATGCCTTATATCATTTCTGCATCTTCTCAGATTCACTATCATCTCCTCCTTCTCTTCTCAGCTCCTCCTTCTTCTCTGCCTCATAGCTTCATTTCTGCATTCTCTCACTTTTCACAACATCTTGTTCTGCTCCTCCTTCTTCTTCTCTTCTCTGCCTCAATTCCATACTCAGCATTCTCTATGCTCACTCTCTCTCACCTCTTGCAGATTTCTTATTTTCTTCAACTCTCTTCAATTCAGCTGCACACTCTCTTATTCTCTCACTCTGTTTTTGTCAACCTTCTCCCCTTTGATATTACCCTGTTTTATACAAAATAGCTTCATGGCTGTTTGTATTCTACTGGGAATTCAAAATGGACAACCATGTCTCTTTGCCTTATTCCTTCTCATCTATTTTATCCGCTCATTCAAAAAATATAACTGTAGGTACCAATTTAACATTATAGTGGGATATTTGTTCTCTTCCGGAGAATTTCCAATGCATCACAACAATATAAATCAATTAAAACATTTACATTTCATTTTTTCGGTTACATAAAAACAATTTCACTTAGCCCATCTTTTGGCCTTTGGCTTTGCTGGTTTTGTCCTTTTCTGCTATTTTTAAGAAACTGTTCTGCACACTCTAGTTACTGTTACTTCGTGCACCTACACATGTACACCTGTCAAGTTCATTCCTGTGCATATTCCTGTTCACCGTGATTATGTGTCTGCTGTATACATATATCTGCGTTACAAGACATATAACTGCTGACTTTAATTCTGGGCAAATTCCAACGCTTTGGTTTCCTTTACTGGTAGTTTAAATAACTGAATGCAGGGGCTTCAATATTTCCATGGTTATAAACCCAATATATGCCTTCTATGCAAGGTTCTCTCCTTCTATTATTTCAAGCAATTAACATTCATTCTCGGCATTATTATTTTGATATTCGAACCTTATTATCAACCCTTTTATATAATGCTATGCGACATATCCACCATCAAGCACACCAGTCTAGTTATTTCTTTTCTCTATTGAACTCCAACCCATTTAAAATTTGAATAAATCACTTAATTGAATAACTCGGGCCCACAGGGTTATTCAACGCATATCACAATTCTTCATAGTATATGTTGGTATATACATAATAAACCAACAATAAATCTTCGCTTTTCACATATGTTAACATATATGACACCTTCAATAGCCGATGTGATTAATCACAATTTAATTCTTCCGATTGCGATCAAATGCCGATGCGATGAATCCCTTTTCCAGAGTTTTCCGATTGCGATTGATCGCAATCGCAAAATTTATTAACATGTTCCGCTAGGTCGGCTTGTTCCGATTGCGATTACTATGATCCTGCTCTGATTGTGATTACTTTGATCCTGCTCCGATTGCGATTACTCCGATCCGATGTGATGCGATTACTCCGATTGCGATTAATTGCAATCGCAACTTTTAGTTGCAATTTCCACTGCCCTGCTTTCACTCCAATGCGATTGACCACTGTTTACTGGAACTCAACCATATATGAATCATAGTTTATAAGCCCATCGGGTCCGGAACTCAATCGTAATTGCAATTTTCATTTGCATGTTCCGATGTTCTTATGCTCCAATGCTCCGATGCGATTAGGCCGGAATTCAAACACATATTAATCATGATTTATAAACTCATCAGGTCCGGGCTTCAATCACAATCGCAACTTTCTGTTCATATGATTCGCTGCCAACCTTTTTTCTGATGCGATTAATGTATTATCCCTCGACTGCTTCCAACTGCGATTGATCGCAATCGCAACTCCCAGTTGCATCTTTCGATACTCTACCCTTTTCCGATGCGATCAGTCACTGTTCTACCAGAATTCAAACACATATCAATTATGGTTCATTGATCCATCGGGTCTGGACTTTCATCGCAATCGCAACTCTTTGTTTACATGTTCTGCTGCACAGTTTTTCTCCGATGCGATTGGGAAAGGGTCCCACCTTATGGTACTTTGGTTCTTTCGATCATAAACCGCTCCATATAAATTAATATATATTCTTTGGACCTTTGTGTATAAGGCGCAATATATGTAATGCACTACATATGTATATAAGCTTTAGTGTATCCTCCACCGTGGGTAACGATTCTCGGAATATATACTTTGCTGCTCGGGTTAGGATTCCCGGAATATTGTGTATTCTTTCGCCTAGGTTGCGGTTCTCGGAATTGTGTTTATGTATCCTTCCGCTTGGGTTATGGTTCCCGAAATTTATGTTTAGTGTATCTACTAGCTGGGGTGGTGATTCTCGGAATAATGGCTCTGCCTCTACCTCTGCCTTTGCCTTTCACTGTGCCTCTGCCTCTACTACTCGACCTCTACCTGTCTCTACTTCTACTGCTCGACCTCTGCCTTCGCTGTGCAATTCCTCAACATAGTTTAATTAACAAACACCACTTCCATTGTTTCTTTATATGATTCCGCTTACCCCTGACTGTTCGAAATTACAATTAACGCACGGCATATTCAGTCTTGTTCGACATTTGCTTCCTCTGCTCCTTGACTGATGCTGCTCCTTACTTAGCTTTTTTCTGCCTCTGCTACCTCTGTTCCCTGTCTTCTACTTTGCCTTATTGCTGGTTCAGGTGCTTCTCGTTTGTGCTCCTTTTCCATCAATGAAAACATTTCCAAAAGTCTCCCCCTTTGGCATTGATGGCAACACATGCACCAATAATCCAATGCTTCCTCTTTCTATCTGCTTTTCCTCCCCCTTTGACATCAATGGAAAAGGGTTGCACGTCTTATCAATGTAAATTCTATCTCTGCATTTCCTCTCTCAGAGATGTGTTTAGGCCCTCTTCTTCTGACTTTGTACCCTGCTGCTCCAAACTGGTGTAAAAGAGTTGTTGAGAGAACACTTTTGAGGATTATTGATCTTGAATGTACACTACAAGTTGATACAATCCCAAGGCACTGACTCCTTTCACTTGTATAAAGCTGAAAGTGAGGATAATGACACTTCATAGAACACATTGTACCATCTTTATCTAATCAGAGATGCATCATTGGATTAAACCTAAAATACTGAGAATGCTTCAAATATACTTCAGTCTCTATCTGATGTAGTGTGCCAATACATTTCTGGTGAGGAAGATTGTGGATGGAATATGTCTTCTTCTGCAATACTCATATGTAGTACAACATTTGTTCAATTGTGATGAAGCCAATATGTCTTTTATAGTTGTGGTTCACTTTTCTTTCCTGTTGGTGATGATTTGAGCTAGGATGCTGATAATAATATTACACTTAATAGCTGCAAGTCCTTGTTACTGATATGATCAATGAATCAACCAGAATTTTATCTAAGAGATCAAATTCTTTTACTGCTTGCATAATGTACTTTCAAAACAAAACCTTGAGGTAGGATACATTCAATGTATTTTTCAATCTCACTTATCAACCATGCAATTCATTTATGACATAAGGAGGTATGTATGTCAGTAATCAATCTCTTTTTAAAGGTTGATTACCATAAAATCCTTTGTGCTGAAGTAGTATTTAGAAAAAAAAACTTTTGAGCTTCAGGTGGTAATCACAGCTAGTCCTTTATTCTTCAGATACTTTGAATATTCTATCATGATGAACTTCCACATGAGCATATTCAAAATGTTTAATTGAAAACTTAGCAAACAAACTTCACACTATTTTGTAACTGATCTTAAGAAAGAGGCCTTGAAGATATACATGTACCAAATTCAGGAAGGCATGCAATTATATATATAGAAGAAGATATTGCTTCAGTGCTCAATATACTACTTCAAGTGTAAGCAAGATAATGTTATTTTTTCTCTACTACTCACCTTTTCATGCTGAAAGTAGATAAACTGGGAATATTACCTTGAGGTTCTTTTGCCATAGTTCTTTGATCCTGTGGACCTGTATCATACTACTGCTCCACTGATAATTCTTGGTAATCTGTTGATAAGCATGCTTCTTGTACGTAAACACCAATTGATATTACTTTGATAAACCATGTAGAGATTTTACTTCAGCTTGCACATTTACCCATAATTAAGACATCCTTCATAAATTCTATTATTGAGCTCTCCACTGTTTTCAACAACAATCATCAATATACTGAATCTGATCTTGGCATCATTAATATTTTTCTTTTTCTGTCATTTTATTCAGAGGAAGTCACAGCATATTATTTTCTAGGACTACTCTAGAACCATTGCTTCTTTACATACAATTCAACTGTTCTAACATAGTGATATTTAGAAGGACATCTCTAATTTCTATACTATGAATCTTCATGGAAAGATTACTCAGAGATTAATCACTCACTTAACTGCCTACCTCCAAGGGGACTTTTCATAGATGAATGATGCCATGACATAATTATGATAGGCACTTCTCTTACTAATCCTTCTTAATGTGATTCATTTGTTAATTCTAGTAGTATGATGCACAATGTGATCATCACTTAATGTGCTAATTTTTCCTTAGCTTCCATGTTCATGGTCAATGTTCTCTCTACTCCCAAGGCTTCTTGCTGCTTTCTCTCCTTCCATCAACCTGTTTGGCTATTGTGTGCTTTAGGTGTTCTTCTTCCTCTATAGTTCTCTGTTGGAGAAAATTGTCCTGTGCATTCTTGATCTTATAGCTATCCTTATTCCAATGACCTCTTCTTAGACTGATTTTTGTGGGGACTACATATGAATTGCTCTCACCCTGAGATGCTGCTTCATATCTATCACTGGTTGGATATTTTCTTTGTTTCCTAGAGCAGCTCCCCTTGAGACTATGCTAGATTTATTATGTTATTGAGATGATAGGCTCCCCTTTTCTCTTTTATTTCCATACTCTATTGGGGTTCATCATAATATCTGCACTCCTTTCCGATTCATAGTTTTGTTTGATTGGATTGGATTTCATCATCTGTCTAGAGTTCTTTAATATATATGGTAGGTTACAGTGTTTTGATTTGTGACCAAGTTTGAGGCATACATAACATCTTATTTGACCAAGGTGCATTTGAGCTGATGTATAATATTTTGTTCCTCTTCTTGAATACATTTTACAATCAACAATTTTATGTCCGAAATTATTGCATGCATAACAATAGCCATGGAAATGATTTGTGTACCTGGTGAAAGATTGTCTTGTCCATTTGCTTGCTTGAGGGGTTCCTCTCTTTTGCTGCATCCTTTGGTGGTTGGACTGGATTGGCTTTGTATTACAATATGCTGCATTATGTCCTGGTTTATGACAAGACAAACATGTGCTATTTTTCATAGGAGGGAGGAACGTCCTTTGACATCTTCCGAATTTTTTCAATTCATCCTTAGGAGCAGATGAGCCTTTAGCAGTTGATTGTTTCATCTTCTCATTCTTTGTTCTTTCATGTTTCTTCTTGATTCTATTTCTTTCTCTGCAACTCATGTTCTTGTTGGCTTTTGCTTCTGTAGGAATTTGCAAAGCTGTTTCATTGTTCTTTATAGCTTTTACAAAAATGATTTTCTTGTTATCTTCTGCCTTGGACGTACTGGTTTCTCCTTCATATCCTATCCCAGCCTTTATGAGAGGATACCTTTGAGCATTTAGAATTTGGTCCAACTGTCCAGAGCCTTTCATTAGAGGTGTATTCATTAATAGTTCTCTTTGGGATTTTTCTAAATTCTTTCTTAGACTCACTACTTCTTCCAATCTTTCACATTCCTAACTTTTCCCTCTCATTTGTTGCAGCAGAGTGTCTTCTACTTTCTTTGCCTCTTCAAGTTGTGTCTTCAGGCCAATAATTTCTTTCATATCTTCATATTATTTCTCATCACATATTTGTACCAATCTCTTAAGGTCTTTGTTTTCATTCTTCAATTTTTCCATTTCAGTCAAAGTTGTGTCAAGTTTGGCTTTTTCTTCAGCTCCAATTTCTTCATGGCTGTTACTACCATTCACACTAGCAGGTACCTCATTTGATTGAACATCTTATTTTTGATGTTAATTTCTCTTTTTCTTAATTCTCTTCTCCTTCTTGACAATGCAATCCTCAGTGTCTACTCCATGCATGAAATCCAGCTTGTCCCAGATTTCTTTTGCTGAAGTTAAATCCATTTTTAACTCAAGATCCTTGTTATGAAGATTGTTATATATCACACAATTTGACTTGGCATTCCTCTGTTGTTCTTTCACTGTGGGTGAATCTTTGCAGTAACCATCACATACAAGATTCCATACCTCAGGTTCATAGGCCATTAATCCCGTTTTAACCTTATCTCTCCATTCAAGAAAGTTTGTTGTATTTAACACAGGTGCATTTTGATAGTCCATGACTCAACCATATCTCCTTCAAGCTATTAAGCTTGCACCAAAGGAACTTGGCTCCGATACCAATTGTTAAACCCTTAGTTAAACTGAGAGGGGGGGGTGAATCAGTTTAACACATTCATGTAATTTTAAATTTTTTTCATTAACACTTGTTTACACCTTCATTTCATGTTCAACTTAACATGTGAGTAATCTTAAAATGTGAGCAGCAAGCATTAATATAAAGTAATAGTAGACTTAATATGAGAGCATCAAGTATTAAGCAGATGATATAAACCAGATCAACACATAAACATCATGCACATAGACACCAGATATAAGTGGAAACCCATAAAGGGAGAAAACCACATCTTATTATTGTTGTGATGCAAAGGCAAGCTCCAACTCCCTCTCACCACTGATTTTATGTAGGCACCAACCTACAGGAGGCTCCTACCTCAATTCTGCAAGCTACAACTTGCAAGGAAGCTCCAACTCCCATCAATTTTCTGCAAGCACCAACCTATAGGAGGCTCCAACCTCAGTAAGCTACAACTGACATTTTATCAAGCTACAACCTAATGTGGAAGCACCAACTCCCATCTATTTTCTGCAGGCACCAACCTACAGGAGGCTCCAACCTCAGTCAGCTACAACTGACATCTATCAAGCTACAACTTGATAGTGAAGCTCCAACTTCCTTACTTTTTCAAAAGGAAAACACTTGTTGATTTACCTTGGATATTAGCTCTGTTTTGTATCATCTTCACTACTGTGCATCAGTCTTCATATCTGCCTTATATCATTTCTGCATCTTCTCAGATTCACTATCATCTCCTCCTTCTCTTCTCAGCTCCTCATTCTTCTCTACCTCACAACTTCCTTTCTACATTCTCTAACTTTTCACGACATCTTGTTCTACTCCTCCTTCTTCTTCTCTTCTCTACCTCAATTCCATACTCATCATTATCTATGCTCACTCTCTCTCACCTCTTGCAGATTTCTTATTTTCTTCAACTCTCTTCAATTCTGCTGCACACTCTCTTCTTCTCTCACTTTGTTTTTGTCAACCTTCTCCCCTTAGATATTACTCTGTTTTATGCAAAATAGCTTCATGGCTATTTGTATTCTACTGGGAATTCGAAATGGACAGCCATGTCTCTTTGCCTTCTGCCTTCTCATCTCTTCTATCTGTTCATTCATAAAATATAAATGTAGGTACCAATTTAACATTACAATGGGATATTTGTTCTCTTCCGGAGACTTTCCAATGCATCACAACAATATAAATCAATTAAAACATTTACATTTCACTTTTTCGGTTACATAAAAACAATTTCACTTAGCCCATTTTCTAGCCTTTGGCTTTGCTGGTTTTGTCCTTTTCTGCTGTTGTTAAGAAACTATTTTGCACGCTCTAGTTACTGCTACTCCATGCACCTGCACATGTACACCTGTCAAGTTCATTCCTGTGCATATTCCTGTTCACCGTGATTATGTGTCTGTTGTATACATATAGCTGCGTTACAATACATATAAATGTTGAATTTAATTCTGGGAAAATTCCAACGCTTTGGTTTTCTTTACTGGAAGTTTAAATAACTAAATGCGGAGGCTTTAATATTTCCATGGTTATAAACCCAATATATGCCCTCTATGCAAGGTTCTCTCCTTCTATTATTTCAAGCAATTAACATTCATTCTCGGCATTATTATTTTGATATTCGAACCTTATTATCAACCCTTTTATATATTGCTCTGCGACATATCCACCATCAAGCGCACCAGTCTAGTTATTTCTTTTCTCTATTGAACTCCGACCCATTTAACATTTGAATAAATCACTTAATTGAATAACTCGGGCCCACAGGGTTATTCAACGCATATCACAATTCGTCATAGTATATGTTGGTCTATACATAATAAACCAACAATAAATCTTCACTTTTCACATATGGTAACATATACGACACCTTCAATAGCCGATGCGATTAATCACAATTGAATTCTTTCGATTGCGATCAAATGCTGATGCGATGAATCCCTTTTCCAGATTTTTCTGATTGCGATTGATCGCAATCATAAACTTTATTAACCTGTTCCGCTATGTTGGCTTGTTCCGATTGCGATTAATTCGATCCTGCTCCGATTGCGATTACTTCGATCCTGCTCCAATTGTGATTACTCCGATCCGATGCGATGCTATTACTCTGATTGTGATTAATCGAAATCGCAACTTTTAGTTGCAATTTCCACTGCCCTGCTTTCACTCCGATGTGATTGACCACTGTTTACTGGAACTCAACCATATATGAATCATAGTTTATAAGCCATCGGATCTAGAACTCAATCGCAATCACAATTTTCATTTTCATGTTTCGATGTTCTTATGCTCCGATGCTCCGATGCGATTAGGCCGGAATTCAAACACATATTAATCATGATTTATAAACTCATCGGGTCCGGGCTTCAATCGCAATCGCAAATTTCTGTTCATATGATCCGCTTCCAACCTTTTTTCCGATGTGATTAATTTATTATCCCTCGACTGCTTCTGATTGCGATTGATCGCAATCGCAACTCCCAGTTGCATGTTCCGATACTCCTCCCTTTTTCGATGCGATTAGTCAATGTTATACCGAAATTCAAACACATATCAATTATGGTTCATTGATCCATCGGGTCTATACTTTCATCGCAATCGCAACTCTTTGTTTACATGTTCCGCTACACAGTTTTTCTCCAATGTGATTGGGAAAGGGTCCTACCTTATGGTACTTTGGTTCTTTCGATCATAAAGCTCTCCATATAAATTAATATATATTCTTTGGACCTTTGTGTATAAGGTGCAATATATGTAATGCGCTGCATATATATATAAGCTTTATGTTTCATCTTTAGTGTATCCTCCAGCGTGGGTAACGATTCTTGGAATATATACTTTGTTGCTCGGGTTAGGATTCCTGGAATATTGTGTATTCTTCCACCTGGGTTGCGGTTCCCAGAATTGTGTTTATGTATCCTTCCGCCTGGGTTACGGTTCCTGGAATTTATGTTTAGTGTATCTACCAGCTGGGGTAGTGATTCTTAGAATAACGGCTCTGCCTCTGCCTCTGCCTTTGCCTTTCGATGTGCCTCTGCCTCTACTGCTCGACCTCTGCCTTCGCTGTGCAATTCCTCAACATATTTTAATTAACAAACACCACTTCCACTGTTTCTTTATATGATTTTGCTTACCCCTGACTGTTCGACATTACAATTAACGCACAACATATTCAATCTTGTTCAACATTTGCTTCCTCTGATCCTTGACTGACGTTGCTCCTTACTTAGGTTTTTGCTACCTCTACTACCTCTATTCCCTGTCTTCTACTTTGCCTTATTGCTGGTTTAGGTGCTGCTCCTTTGTGCTCCTTTTCCATCAATGACAACATTTCCAACAAGCTCCTCAAAAGAAAGAAAAATTTGTGTATTTGGTTTTTAAAATTGCATAAGGTTTGTTTGAAAAAGTAGTTTGAAGTGATCCCAAGGGAATATTTTTGATTTTTGATCATTATTGGGTTCTATAATGCCTCGAAAAAATAATTCCATACCCATTAAGCCCTCAAAAATCTATACTATGACGCATGAAGAGGAAGAATCGCAGTATTAGATATCAAAATTACAGTACCAAGTGCAACAAATTTCGATCTTATGAAGAGCAACCGAAGATGACATAGATGGTTTAAAAGCATAAATTGAGGCTAAATTGGATGGTTTGAAGGATCAAATAATAGCTAATATGGATGATAAATTAATGGAAGATCACATCGATCATCGACAACAAGTTCTCCAACTCTCAAAAGATAATCTAACTTTGGTGCAAAATCTAATGAAACAAAGGAAGATCAACATCACATCGAAAGAAGTTCTGAAGAAGTCACATAAACAAGAAATCGACAAGTATGATTAATTTCAGAGTATCTCAACAAGTGGAAGAACTTTCCTGTAGAAGATTCCATATGGGAGTATGAGAATTTTATACAGAAGCACCAAGAAATAATCAAGCGTTGAGGACAACACTTGTCTAAAGGAGAGGGGCATGTTAAGTCCCTATATTAATAGTGTAGTCCCTTATTATGTTATTGTAGCCCCCATTATTGTTATTTTTGTACCCCTGTAACCCCAACATTGTTATTATTGTGCCCTTACATTATTATTGTTAGGTCGGCCAGGATTACATTGTGGCCCCATGGACTCCTATATTTAGTAAGGAGGTTTTGTAATTTGTATCATCCAAGAATTGTTCATTCATGTAATGTATTGGAGGTTTCCCCCTCAAAGTGGCTTATTTATAAGGCGTTGATATTTCTTTTCTTCTAGTTTTAGAGCTATTTTTTCCCTTTGTCGAACAAAACCTTTCAATTTCTTCATGTACCTCTCTAAGAAGAACATCCAACGAAAATAAACCACCCCAAGTAATTCAACCTCATCTACTAGATGGATTAGAAGATGAACCGGTAAGTCCATGAAACTCATCGGAATTTCCTTCTCAAACATACAAACAATCTCAACTATCTCTTGATTCCACCGTGTAATGCTGGCCACATGAATCTCCTTTGATGTGATCCAACTTAAAAATGCAGATAATTTAGATATGGCATGTCCTAGGTCTTGAGGGAATTCATGTTTCACACACCCACACACGAACAAAGGATAATGACACTGCAAATTTATAAACACGTGCAATAATATAAAAAATTAGTTATTTTTTATGATCCTCACATGGGATAAAATTTATTAATATAGAAAATAATAAAATCATGCTTTTGACATTATACGTACTCTTAGAAGATTCAAATGGTCATGTAATTTCAGCCCCGAAAAATGGTCATCCATGGTGAAGAAGCACCGTAGTGAACACCCGTATGAAGTTGGCACCCTCACACCCATTATAACTTCCTTTGCTAAAGAAATATAATCTTTTTTTAAAATCCATGGGACATCACCTTCTTTGAAAAACCATGAATTAGAGGGACCAATGCCTGGCTCTGATCCTGTACTTTCTAATCGTCTCGGCCAACGTTTTTTTTTTTTTTTGAGGTAATAAGATCTTTCCTAATAGCCAATGTGTCACTTTGTTTCGATGATATGTGCCTCTATAAAGAAGATGAAACATTTTTAAATATATGCATGGGATCTAATAAGTGGGTAATCTTAAGATTCTCCCAATATGGGAGGTCATAAAACATAGATTTCATTTTCATCCCAATGGGAAATTTCTCAACATAGGTTTCGAAGAAATCTAGATCATCAAACATAGGCTCCCCATTTGAATTGAACATTTCTATGAACTCCTTATCATTCTCTCTCTCATATGCTGTAAGCCATTCAACTGGTGTCATTAATTGAGGCCTTTGGGTTCTCTCTCGTTTACCATTGAAAGCAGATGCTGCTCTTCTGTAAGGGTGTTCTTCTGGTAAGAATACCCTGGAGCAATCATACACTGGCTTTTGTAGGTCCTTGGACCATCTAGCTTTTAGAGAAGGTCCACAACATTTACATCCAAAATACCCTTTTGTGACAAGACCCATGACATTATGTTTGTATACAATAATTAATATTCATGGCACGTTAAAGAATATCATGAATATCAGAACAAATATTACAACGAATTAAATAACTAATATGTGAAAGAATATTGTTACTTATGTAAACAAACAAATAAATTAAATATGTAGTTTACCAGAGAAAACTTCTAAGCCTGGATAATCATGTGTCATGTAAGCACATATGCCATACAACGTAACACTCTTCTCTATTGCGATGGGTCTTGATACATCGTATACATTTATCCCATCCCATAATTCCTTCAATTCATCTACCAATGGTTGTAAGTATACATCCATATTCTTCACTTATCTTCTACCAGGGACTATGAGAGCTAACATAAGCTTTCATTCTTCACGGAAAACCATGGGGGTATATTGTTATTGATCACTACTATAGGCCAAACATAACAGTTGGTGTTTTGGAGGGAATATGGGTTGATGCCATCCATGGCTATGATTAGTCGTAGACTTCGTACTTCATCCTTGAATTTTTTGGGCCATGTATCCTCTATATGCTTCATGGCTATTGAATAAGTTGGGATTCGCATAACTCCCAACTCAATTTTGTGTGAGGCATGCCATCCCTGAAACATAACTAGTTCTTTGCAACGAAAGAGCCTTTAGATCCTTGGGATTATAAGCATGTGCCTCAATATCTTAAAAGGAGGACACGCACATGATTTACCTTTCTTTTTTTATTTATCATACCTTTCATGCCCACATTTTGGCCACGTATCTTTTTCTGCATATTCTCCTCTATATAGAATATAATAATTTGGACATGCATGATATGATATGTACTCAACACCCAGCATTTTCAACAATTTCTTTGCTTTTTCGCAACTACCGGGCAAGACATTATCACTCGGAAGAACCTTATATTTGAATAACCTATAGTTGGGGATGATGGAAAAATATATTAATAAATGTACATTAATGTCGATATAATTATCAATGTTCATAAATTTATCATTTGTAATGTTCATTGCATTGTACTGATTATATTTAAAATTTATATGAGGGATTACTTTATGGTAACTTACCTCAAAAGTTTCAGAAGTTTCAAGTTGTACAGTAACATCGTTGTCCCCAACTAGGTAGACTTTGACTCACCGCCAGGTCTAAAGAGAGGGGTGGTGGAAGCAATTTTAAGGCTTTCGAAAAAGGTGTCAGCGATATGAGCATCATCCCCTAGCTAATCATTGTTTTTGAATGCATATAAAAGAATTGTCTCCATGCCAGTCGTATCCCTTAATTAATCATCCATACCAACCTCTATTTGATTGCCTCCATTTCCAGCTTGTGAAGAACTACTATTGTTGTATTAATCCCTAATTGGTGAATCTGGATGTAGCGGGAATTGAATCAGTGGTCGATTCAACCATTCTTGGTATCATTCCTCTCCAATTTTTTCTCTTAATTCAGTCTTCTCTCGATTTGATGTTGTCATGGGGTGCAATGAAATATGGTAGGTAGGTATTTCATTATCACTAGAATCCTAATAATTTAAAAAAAAATTATTTGAACATGATTAGTACAAAATATATGATATCAATTAGTAACCATGTTGACAATATTTCATGATTATAAATTGGTTTGACATTGAAATAATTACATATTAATCAATATATATACCAAAAAATTATAATTATAATTACCATCATTGTCCCATGAATGTGGCTAGAAGATGCAATATTGTTACAATTGGCAGGGTGAAGCGGTTGTCCATTTTCATCTATCAAATGTGCCATGCGGTATGCAACTCTTGATACGAACTTCTGACATTTTGGAGCAGTTTGAATATTTTGTGCATCTTAAATCGATGTTGAATCTACATGAGCTTGCAAATTTGTATATGTTACAAATTTAATTAAGTTGTGCATGATTGACTACCTGGATAAAAAACATAAATTCAATTAGATAGTGAAAATATAAATAAAATCTAAAGTAAATATTACGTCTCGAGATGGATAGGGAGAAATCCACGATGGACTTTGAGAAATATTATGGAACGAGCTCAATTTTGAAGAATTTTCCATTCCATATAATTATAATATTTTCTCCCTGCATTTGAGAAAAACAACAATAAATTTTGGTGCACACACCTAAATGTAATTTTGGTGCCTAATGTACAGATCACCGTGTTACACAGCATTTTGTCACTGTCCCTGCAATCCCCAACTAACACATTGGAGGGTCATTTCTGTGACTAATAAGAAGTTTCATGCCTTGAAAATACCATCATTTCATCCCTTTACATGAGAGAAATATTCCTACTATTGACATTTCCTGAGCAGGACTGTAAAACCTTGTTTTTGCCTTTGCGCAAGTAGCCAGTTATATTCTTGTGCCAAGCTCGAAAATTAACACTGAGCCCGCGCCAATTGGCGCTCTGTCCCAATTAAGCGCCCACGCCAAGATATTTATGGAATGTTTTTTAAAAGTAGAGGTGGAGGTTCTATTCCAACCACCTGGAGGATGATTCATTAGGAGTGGTTGAACTGAAACAACCACAGACTCCCTCCTTTAGTTAGTAGTTTCCACCTCCCTTTGAAGTCTCCTAAAGGATAGGACTGCCTCCCACCTTTGTTGGGATCCAAACTTGCTCCTTTTCCTCTATAAAAGAAACCATCTCTCTTCGAACAAACTAGTTGAAGGGCTGAATAGCTGAATGACTAGAGAAGATAGAATACGAAGGAATTACGTTGAGGAAGCTTGAGTCCATGACTTCTGAAAGAGCTTGAGTCCATGCCATCAACCCGTCTGAATTCCCTGATGAGAAGTTGAGATGTGTTGTGCCTGAACCACGCTAGAGGAGATTGTGACATCAAAGCATCAGTTTTAACTCTTCCTTCTATTCATTTATATACATGACTACTCTTTGGTTCCATTGTTTTGTTATAATGTTTGTTTAACATAATATGTTTAGCCCTCTTTTATTGGTTAATAGTTATGAATGGAATGGTGCAAGAATCTGAGCCCCAGCCAAATTGGACACTGCCAGAGATTGAAGTTGATAAAATTTATAAGATTCTTGTTTTTCAATTTCGCGTTGCTCGACTTTTTAGATTTACTTCTGTCAATATCCCAATTTCTACTGGTCAGTCTATGTATCAGATTCCACTAATAAAAAAGGAAGACATTGAATGGGGATTATAAAATGGCTATAGATATGTTCATATTGGAATAATTAAGTTTGGCATTAATCCTCTTGTTCGGCCTGGCCTCAATACCTCATGTCTGACTTGTGTCTTAGATATAAGAATGAATATTTTTAATGATGCCTTGTTGGGAGGATTCCAGAGTCCCTTGAATAATGGTCCTGTCTGGTCTTCTGTTATTCCTCGATATCAAGTCTCTTTAACAGATCCTTATATCAATGAGTTCCTAAATGCTTATATCCAATTTTATGGCTTTGATGTTGCTCCTCAGTCACAAATTGCTCAGCTACATGCCTCCACATGTTTGAGATTTGTTTCCACTTCTATGCCTCCACTTAATCCTAAGTTGAAGGAAAGAGATTTAAAGGAAGGTGTAATTGTCGGCCCTAGAAATACTGCACCACTCCAAATCGGCTTTTCTGAGTGTACACTTCCTGAAGAATGGAACATTTCATATACTCCATTATCTCAAAAGTACCCTCAGTTAAACACTTCTAAAGCACCACAACATCTATCTTTAATCCAACATCTTGATGGCACATCTGGTCTTAAGTTTTCTTCTCCTACTCTTACTAGATCAATGTCTGCGGCTCACTCCTCTTTACCGGGACAAGATTTATCATCATCTTCCCAATTAAATATTCCCATACATTTTCCACTCCAGCCTACTGTTCCCAGAAAACTGCATCAAAGGACAGAGTGTCATAAAGCTAATGATTATCAGTTTTGTGTCCCATCTACATCTTTTCAGACTGAAGAACCTCGTTCTCCTAAAAAATATCCTCAGATCTTCATTCGTGATATCAAAATTTTTACCCTTCCCTAATCTCAGGGTGAACTATCTGCAAAGATAAATGAAAGATATTTAGAACCCGGAAATTCTAGGAGACCATTCAGCAGTGGAACAAAGAAAGTTGATTTACAATGGATCTCCTTGTGAAATCTGTCTGATCCAGATCAGAATGAGTCTGAAAAAATGCAAAATTATGCAAACTACCAACTTGTTTTTATGATACAAAATATGGATGACATAGCCAAGGATGTGCTAGAAATCAAGGAACATATTAAGAAACTGCATACTGGCTATAATGAAATTTTGGGAACCCAGAATCAACAAACCCAACAATTGAATGATATCAATCCAAATATGGGTATTTTTCGAAATCTCTAGATAATCTTAGAGATGCACTTCCTGAACCTACTTCTCCTCCTCATTACAGAGAAGTAGATTTGTCCAGTTCTAAATTGAAATTCTCTTCCTCGGAACCTTAACCTTCTTATAAAAGCATTCTTTTTAAAGGGGTAGAGGATATTGGTAAAACTCAGATGGAAAGAATTCAGAAAGGAATAGATCTAGCCAGAGAAAAAACAGAATTAATGAGGAACAGGCTAAAAGGATTTCCTTCTCTAGAAATTATGATATTACAAAAAAATATGTTAGTCTCAAAATTTTGATTGAAAATGGTCAACCATCTGCTCCAAAAGAAATATTAGCCATGTCTGGAGTCACAGGTACTACTAGAACCCCTGGTGAGCCTACACAAGGTGAAGCAAGTTCTAAGAGGGATAGAGATGAGCCCTATTTCTTTTCCCATAAAGGAAAAAGAGACCAAGAGGAAAATACTGCTCACGAAGCCTCTGCTTCTAGTCCCTTTGGAAGATATTCAGAGAAATTACAGACCACCCCAGCAAAGTTTGAAAATCCTTCAAAGAAAGGATATGGTAATACTTTTCTTGTCAATATTGATTGCTTAAGTTATGACGAAGTCATCAATGTCTTGCATAATGTTCATGCATGGGCATTACAGAGAAAAGAAGAAACCAAAGGAAGTTGGTCTAGTATTGTTACTCAAATAGTTTGGTCATTTACTGGTATTGTAAAAATGTGGTGGGATAAAATGTCTGATAGAGAAATGGCACAAATTGTTGAAAATGAAGATGATCCCCTTAAACCTTTCTTTGATGCATTGAAACATGAATTTGTGGGATATGAGCCAGAAGATTCAGCTCATCATGCCCAGTTATTTTTATCCCAAATATTATGCAATATTGATTATTTTCCAGAATATTTTTGTACTATGCAGAAATTACTTTATCAGGTACATGATCTTCACAATGTTGCATATCTAAGGTATTACATAGCATCTATGCCAGGAAAATTACCAAATCTGATAAATTAGCATATAGAGGCAAATAAAATAAACATAGAGAATTCTTCTTTTGTAGCTGTTCATCAGTTGATAGTCTCTGTGTTACAGAAGGAATGTGCTGCTGAAAAGGCCAAGAAGAATTTCAAAAAACAGATGCATTTCAGCACCAAGCTCTGCAATAATTTTCCTGAAACTTATGATTTTGGCTGTCATTCAAAACCAAACATAAAGTTATCAAAAAATCCAAATATCATTGTTCTTGTCAGTCAGGAAAATACTTTCCCAAGAAAAATACATATTATCCTTCAAAGAAAGCTTTCAAAGGGAGAAGGGTCGTATTTAGAAAAAGATCAAAACCTTCTAAGAAAGTTACTTGCTTTATTTGTGGAAAAGAAGGTAATTATGAAAACAATTGCAGAGAAAAGAAGGATAAAAAACAGGTAAAAATTATGGATATATTCTCTACTATCCATGATCCGAAAGAATGGGATCTCATCTCTCATTCTGATGGTGATTATTTTGAAGTCTCTAGTTCCTCTTCTTATGAATATTCTGAAGAAGAAATTCCAGACATGAGAAGAATTGATTTAGATTCTTCTGACTCAGAAGAAACATTTATTATTGATATAAAAATGTTTCATTCTTCAGATAATTTGCAGATGAAGATTGTAGCAGTCAAATCTGAATTAGCTCAGCTTGATCCAGTTCAATTTACTGCAAGAAGAAGATTGACAGAAAAACTTGAAGGTCTTGAAAAACAATTGCCTTGAAAAGGAAGAACCAAAAAGAGATTTACAGATGATGAAGAATTTATTGAAAAAGAGTTTGATTCCCTGTTCAAACCATTACAGATTACAGAAAGTTCATCCAATTCAGGTATGGATAAAATCAGCTCTTTGAAGAAGAAAATAGTACAATTAGAATCCTCTATTCATCATACCAGATCAGAAATGATTCAATTTTCATCAAAGCTCTAGATGCTTATTTCAGATTATGATGATTGTAATTCTAAATTGTCAAGTTTGTTACTAAAGAATGTTCCAGAAGCATCTCCCCAGAAAGAGACTAGTATAGATGTTGTTAAAGTCATGGGAATTGGAGATAGGGTGGTAGTTCCTATAAAGATCAAATTGCCCAAAATTAAGGAATACACTCTAGATGCTCAAATTGATTCTGGAGCAATGAGAATTTGCTGCAAGTATGGTGCTATTCCTTCCTACTAAACTACAATTTTTGGCTATCACTAAAGATCTGATGGAGATAAATCATATAGCCCCTAGTTTTCCAATTTATTTGAATGATGTACAGGTGAAAGTTACATTGTACAGTTTTGATACAGGTTATGATTTCTTGTTAGGACAAGATTTTTTAAATGATCTCCTGTCTGTTACTTTTGGTAAAGGAATAGTCACTTTTATAATAGCTGAAGGCCCAGTATGTCTGCCCTCTTCCAGTGATTACAGAATTAATGTGCAGCCTACAGAACAAGATCTAGTCTATCTCAGTCTGCAATATTTGACTAAGATCAACAAGATTGTTAAAAATGTTGAACTCCATGGTCCCAAGACTTTGGAAAAGATCTCTGATAAGCTCCACAAGGATTGCACAGCCAGCAGGCCTGATGCCTTCTCGACAAAAGAAAAGTATTTTGTGGCCCTGACTTACAAAGAAAATTATGCCCCAAAGACACAAAAAGCTAGTGCTAATCATATGAGCCCAACAGAGCAGTCTCTGTGCAAAGAAGAAATTGTACAACTCTTAGAGCAGAGATTAACCGAGCCCTACAAAAGTCCCTGGGCTTGTCCAGCATTTTATGTGAACAAACACAGTGAGAAAAAAAGAGGTAAGAAAAGGCTAGTCATAAATTATAAGCCCTTGAATGATGCTTTTCTACCTATACAATATCCATTACCCAATAAGGAACTCTTGCTTGCTAAAATTGCTAACGCCAATGTTTTCAGCAAGTTTGATTTAAAAAGTGGATTCTGGCAGATAGGCATTGTCCCTGCTGATAGGTATAAGACTACCTTTACAGTCCCTCATGGTCAGTACCAGTGGACTGTCATGCCTTTTGGGTTGAAAAATGCTCCATCTGAATTCCAAAAACGGATGGAAGACATTTTTGGTGGGGTGGAGTTCATAATTGTATATATTGATGATTTGCTTGTCTTCAGTAGAGATGTAAATAGTCACAAGATGCATTTGGAAAAGTTTTATGAACTGGTCTTTAAGCACGGTTTGGTTCTTTCTGATTCAGAAGATAAATTCCAGATTGGTAAAGTCAGGATAGATTATTTGGGCTTGCATATAGAACAAGGATATGTAAATCTGCAACCCCATGTCTTGACTCATTTGTTGAAGTTCCCTTTTTTTATTCCAGATGTCAGAACATTACAGAGATTCCTTGGTTGCTTGAATTATATAAGGCAATTTTATGAAAAACAGGCTGATGATACTAAAGTGTTGCAAAAGAGGCTAAAGAAGCAGGCAGCAGGATGGACATATGAGATGACTAATGCAGTTAGAAATATCAAAGGAAAGATTGCAGAGTTGCCAAACCTCAAGTTTCCTGATACTAATCGTCCATTTATTTTGGAAACATATGCTTCAGATAACACTTGGGCTGCAGTATTAATACAGAAGCATGGAAGAAAAGAACTTGTATGTGCGTATTCCTCTGGTACATTTGATGAAACCAAGAAAAAGTATCCTTCTTCTCATAAGGAGGTACTTGTTGTTAAAAGAGGTATTAAAATATTTCATTTGTTCTTAAAAAGTGTCAGATTTTTAGTAAGAACAGGTTTAAAGCACATGAAGCAGATCCTAGAAAACAAGAGACTCCTTGAGCAAGGAAGTACCAGGATATTAAGATGGGCCTTATGGTTTGATGGTTTTGATTTTGATATTGTATATAAATCTGGTGCTAAGAATTATCTTGTTGATATGCTTATAAGGGAAGGATCACAATAAATCAAAATGTTCAGGCCTTTGAGACAGGATGAAGCTTCAAGTTCTAGATCAATCAGACCTAGAAGAGTCAGTTAAATAGTAGTCTGTAGTCAGTTTCATTACCAATTTTGTTGGGAATGTTTTTTCAATAAATTCGAGTCCTTACCTTATTGTCTTAGAGAGTTAGTTTTGCAGAAATGGTTTGAGTCTGAAGATAGTATGTTGGATTATTCTAGAGAATTTCCATTTAGGGAAAGACCTTGGAGAGTCTATTATATTTTGTCTATAGAAGCAAAACCCTCATATCTTGCGTTTATTCAGAATACTGATTGGACTTGGCATGATTATTTCACCATACATCAGAAGGCTAGGATACATGGGTCTGTCAGAGTCATTTTCTTTGCTATAAATATAGATAGTGTCGTCAATTAGTGGAGTCCTTGGTTTAAGATATTTCTAGTGAAGTACATGCCCAGAGTCAATTGGATGTTAGATCATGATTTAAAATTCACTCTCAGTACTATAATGTGGGAATAACACATATCAGCTCAAAATGATTATGTTGTGGAATTCACACTAGCTCACCAAGATTCGATGGTAATTGCAAATGAAGAAACACGGTCCTTCACTATTTTTGTGAGTTTTCAAGGAAGGATTTCATTCGACAAACAATACAGACCTCATAATCTGTATTCATTTCCATTTTATTGTTTTTTTAGAGAACATGATCCACCTTGGTTTTATGTTCCAAATGAATTCTTCGCTCCCGAGTTAAATGGCTTAGTAGATTATTACCAAGAAAGAGATCCGCCTCCACCTCACGATGATCATGATGAAAGAGAAAATAGTGATTGATTGCAAAGATCACTCATTTGAAATCTTTGCATATCTTCTTTATAGATATGGAATAATTATTTTTGGTTTCCGTTGGATTTTCTCCAATTAAAAATCTCCACTGTGTAAATACTTTTGTAAAAGAGCCGATTTCCTAGATTCCGGCCATCTTATCTGTTTGGTTTTACTTTATACATGTCAAGATTCGGTCCCCATATGGCCTAGCCTTTAAGGGATGAGATAACAAGTGGATGTCCCCACTTGCCCGAATCTTTTCTTTTAGAATAGATCTTTAGTTAGTTTTACTTTATGTACACTTCATTATTGTACTGATGCTTTCAGACTATGAATGACTTAAAATCTCTAAGCATGACACTCAAGCTTAAAACACAGCACTTGCTCAGAAAAATTCTTCATTAATTTTCGGATGCCTTTTACAAACCTAGGCTTCTCAATTTATAGCCTTTAATCTGGTAAAATGGTCACAAATTTTACTGGAAACTGGAAACCAAAAGAATATACTTTCGGCTAGACTATCATGCAAGATCTCATAGTCTGAAAGCATCAGTACAATAATGAAGTGTACATAAAGTAAAACTGACTAAAGATCTATTCCAAAAGCAAAGATTCGGGCAAGTGGGGACATCCACTTGTTATTTCGTCCCTTAAAGGCTAGGCCATATGGGGACCGAATATTGACACGTATAAAGTAAAACCAAACAGACAAGATGGCCGGAATCTAGGACATCGGCTCTTTTACAAAAGTATTTACACAGTGGAGATTTTTAACTGGAGAAAACCCCACGGAAACCAGAAATAATTATTCCATATGTATAAATAAGATATGCAAAGATTTCAAATGAGTGATCTTTGCAATCAATCACTATTTGCTCTTTCATCATGATCATCCTGAGGTGGAGGCGGATCTCTTTCTTGGTAATAATCTACTAATCCATTTAACTCGGGAGCGAAGACTTCATTTGGAACATAAAACCAAGGTGGATCATGTTATCTAAAACAAAAATAAAATGGAAATGAATACAGATTATGAGGTCTGTATTGTTCGTCGACTGAAATCCTTCCTTGAAAACTCACAAAAAGACTGAAGGACTGTGTTTCTTCATTTGCAATTACCATCAAATCTTGGTGAGCTAGTGTGAATTCCACAACATAATCATTTTGAGCTGCTATGTGTAATTCCCACATTATAGTACTGAGAGTGCATTTTAAATCATGATCTAACATCCAATTGACTCTGGGCATGTACTTCACTAGAAATATCTTAAACCAAGGACTCCACCAATTGACGACACTATCTATATTTAAAGCAAGGAAAATGACTCTGACAAACCCATGTATCCTATCCTTCTGATGTATGGTGAAATAATCATTCCAAGTCCAATCAGTATTCTGAATAAACGCAAGATATGAGGGTTCTGCTTCTCTAGAAAAAGTATAATAGACTCTCCAAGGTCTTTCCAGAAATGGCAATTCTCTAGAATAAGCCAACATACTGTCTTCAGACTCAAACCATTTCTGCAAAAATAACTCTCTAAGACAATAAGGTAAGGACTCAAATTTATTTACAAAACATTCCTAACAAAATTGGTAATGACACTGACTACAAACTACTATTTGACTGACTCTTCTAGGTCTGACTGATCTAGAACTTGAAGCTTCATCCTGTCTCAAAGGCCTGAACATTTTGATTTCTTGTGATCCTTCCCTTGTAAGCATATCAGCAAGATAATTCTCAGCACCACATTTATATACAATATCAAAATCAAAACCATCAAGCCATAAGGCCCATCTTAATATCCTGGTACTTCCTTGCTCAAGCAGTCTCTTGTTTGCTAGCATCTGCTTCATGTGCTTTAAATCTGTTCTTACTAAAAATAGAACAAATGAAACCTTTTAATACCTCTTTTAATAGCAAGTATCGCCTTATGAGAAGAAGGATACTTTTTCTCGGTTTCATCAAATGTACCAGAGGAATATTCACATACAAGTTCTTTTCTTCCATGCTTCTGTATTAATACTGCAGCCCAAGTGTGATCTGAAGCATCTGTTTCCAAAATAAATGGAATATTAGTATAAGGCAATTTGAGCTTTGGCAACTCTGCAATCTTTCCTTTGATGTTTCTAACTTCATTAGTCATCTCATCTGTCCATCCTACTGCCTGCTTCTTTAGCCTCTTCTGCAACACTTTAGTATCATCAGATTTTTTTTCATAAAATTGCCTTATATAATTCAGGCAACCAAGGAATCTCTGTAATGTTCTGACATCTAGAATAAAATCAGGGAACTTCAAAAAATGAGTCAAGACATGGGGTTACAAATTTACATGTCCTTGTTCTATATGCAAGCCCAAATAATCTATCCTGACTTTACCAATCTGGAATTTATCTTCTGATTTAGAAAGAACCAAACCATGCTTAAAGACCAGTTCATAAAACTTTTCCAAATGCATCTTGTGACTATTTACATCTCTACTGAAGACAAGAAAATCATCAATATATACAATTATAAACTCCACCCCACCAAAAATGTCTTCCATCCAGTTTTCGAATTCAGATGGAGCATTTTTCAACCCAAAAGGCATGACAGTCCACTGGTACTGACCATGAGGGACTGTAAAGGCAGTCTTATACCTATCAGCAGGGAAAATTCCTATTTGCCAGAATCCACTTTTTAAATCAAACTTGCTGAAAACATTGGCGTTAGAAATTTTAGCAAGCAAGAGTTCCTTATTGGGTAATGGATATCATATAGGCAGCAAAGCATCATTCAAGGCCTTATAATTGATGACTAGCCTTTTCTTACCTCTTTTCTGCTCACTGTGTTTGTTCACATAAAATGTTGGACAAGCCCAAGGACTTTTGCAGGGCTCAATTAATCTCTGCTCTAAGAGTTGTGCAATTTCTTCTTTGCACAGAGACTGCTCTGTTGGGCTCAAATTCTTGCACTAAAAATTTCTCGTCATAAAGGATTTCATCATTATGAGGCTTATTCAAGAATTTATTAAGAAAAAACCATCTATTCTTATGAGTTATCTTTCGATCTTCGAGCTTCTGAAGAGAAAACTCATTCATATAACTAGCCATTGAAATTAAGTATAAGTAAGAACCTGAACAGAGGCGAAACTAAGTCGTTTTACATCAGGAAAGAAAACACGGCAGTCCTTCGCCTTCACAGCTCTGAACCAGTGCCTTATCTCCAACTAAATTACGTGGACAGGAACTCGGACAAACACAACCTCAATGGAAAAACCAGACTGAAAAATAAAATAGCTCAGACAAAGAACCACATGGCTCTGATACCAATTTTGAACAGAACGACTTAAAATCTCCAAACACGACACTCAAGCTTAAAACACAGCACTTGCTTAGAACAATTCTTCATTATCTATAAATCTCTTTTTGGTTCTTCCTTCTGAAGGAAATTGTTTTTCAAGACCTTCAAGTTTTTATGTCAATCTTCTTTTTGCAGTAAATTGAACTGGATCAAGCTGAGCTAATTCAGCTTTGACTGCTGCAATCTTCATCTGCAAATTATCTGAAGAATGAAACATTTTTATATCAGTAATAAATGTTTCTTCTGAGTCAGAAGAATCTAAATCAATTCTTCTCATGTCTGAAATTTCTTCTTCAGAATATTCATAAGAAGAGGAACTAGAGACTTCAAAATACTCAACATAAGAATGAGAGATGAGATCCCATTCTTCTGGATCATGGATAGTAGAGAATATATCCATAATTTTTACCTGTTTTTTATCCTTCTTTTCTCTGCAAGTGTTTGCATAATGACCTTCTTTTCCACAAATAAAGCAAGTAACTTTCTTAGAAGGTTTTGATCTTTTTCTAAATACTACTCTTCTCCCTTCGAAAGCTTTCTTTGAAGGATAATATGTATTTTTCTTGGGAAAGTATTTTCCTGACTGACAAGAACAATGATCTTTGGATTTTTTGATAAATTTATGTTTGGTTTTTGAATGACAGCCAAAATCATAATTTTCAGGAAAATTATTGAAGAGCTTGGTGCTGAAATGCATCTGTTTTTTGAAATTCTTCTTGGCTTTTTCAGCAGCACATTCCTTTTGTAACATAGAGACTATCAGCTGATGAAAAACTACAAAAGAATAATTCTATATGTTTATTTTATTTGCCTCTATATGCTGATTTATCAGATTTGGTATTTTTCCTGGCATAGATGTTATGTAATACCTTAGATATGCGACATTGTGAGGATCATGTGCCTGATAAAGTAATTTCTGCATAGTACAAAATTATTCTGGCAAATAATCAATATTGCATAATCTTTGGGATAAAAATAACTGGGCATGATGAGCTGAATCTTCTGGCACATATCCCACAAATTCATGTTTCAATGCATCAAACAAAGCTTTAAGGGGATCATCTTCATTTTCAACAATTTTTTCCATTTCTCTATCAGACAGTTTATCCCACCACATTTTTACAATACTAGTAAATGACCAAACTATCTAAGTAACAATATCAGACCAACTTCCTTTGGTTTCTACTTTTCTCTATAATTCCCATGCATGAACATTATGCAAGACTTTGATGACTTCGTCATAACTTAAGCAATCAATATTGACAAGAAAAATATTACCATATCCTTTGTTTAAAGGATTTTCAAACTTTGCTGGGGTGGTCTGTAATTTCTCTGAATATCTTCCAAAGGGACTGGAAGCAGAGGCTTCGTGAGCAGTAGTGTCCTCTTGGTCTCTTTTTATTTTATGGGAAAAGAAATAGGGTTCATGTCTATCCCTCTTAGAACTTGCTTCACCTTGTGTAGGCTCACCAGGGGTTCTAGTAGTACCTGTGACTCCAGACATGGCTAATATTTCTTTTGGAGCAGATGATTTTCTATTTTCAATCAAACTTTTGAGACTAACATATTGTTTTGGTAATATCAGACTTTCTAGAGAAGGAAATCCTTTTAGCCTGTTCCTCATTATTTTTGTTTTTACTCTAGCTAGATCTATTCCTTTCTAAATTATTTCCATCTGAGTTTTACCAATATCCTCTAACCCTTTAAAAATAATGCTTTTAAAAGAAGGTTCAGGTTCTGAGGAAGAGAATTTCAATTTAGAACTGGACAAATCTACTTCTCTGTAATGAGGAGGAGAAGTAGGTTCAGGAAGTGCATCTCTAAGATTATCTAGAGATTTCGAAATAATACCCATATTTGAATTGATATCATTCAATTGTTGGGTATGTTGATTCTGGGTTCCCAAAATTTCATTATAGCCAATATGCAGTTTCTTAATATGTTCCTTGATTTTTAGCACATCCTTGGCTATGTCATCCATATTTTGTATCATACAAACAAGTTGGTAGTTTGTATAATTGTGCATTTTTTCAGACTCATTCTGATATAGATCAGACAGATTTCACAAGGAGATCCATTGTAAATCAACTTTCTTTGTTCCACTGCTGAATGTTCTCCTAGCATTTTCGGGTTCTAAAGATCTTTCATTTATCTTTGCAGATAGTTCACCCTGAGCTTGGGGAAGGGTAAAAATTTTGATATCAGGAATGAAGATCTGAGGATCTTGTTTAGGAGAATGAGGCTCTTCAGTTTGAAAAGATGTAGATGGGACACAAAATTGACAATAATTAGCTTTATGAGACTGTGTCCTTTGATGCAGTCGTCTGGGGACAGTAGGCTGGAGTGGAAAATGTTTGGGAATATTTAATTGGGAACATGATTATAAATCTCGTCCCGGTAAAGAGGAGTGAACCGCAGACATTGATCTAGTAAGAGTAGGAGAAGAAAACTTAAGACCAGATGTGCCATCAGAATGTTGGATCAAAGATAGATGTTGTGGTGCTTTAGAAGTATTTAACTGAGCGTACCTTTGAGATAATGGAGTATATGAACTGTTCCATTCTTCAGGAAGTGTACACTCAGAAAAGCCGATTTGGAGTGGTGTAGTATTTCCAAGGCCGACAATTACACCTTCATTTAAAGCTCTTTCCTTCAACATAGGATTAAGTGGAGGCATAGAAGTGGAAACAAATCGCAAACGGGTGGAGGCATGTAGCTGAGCAATTTGTGATTGAGGAGCAACATCAAAGCCATAAAATTGGATATAAGCATTTAGGAACTCATTGATATAAGGATCTGTTAAAGAGACTTGATATCGAGGAATAACAGAAGACCAGACAGGACCATTATTCAAGGGACTCTGGAATCCTCCCAACAAGGCATCATTAAAAATATTCATTCTTGTATCTAAGACACAAATCAGACATGAGGTATTGAGGCCAGGCTGAACAAGAGGATTAATGCCAAACTGAATTATTCCAATATGAACATATCTATAGCCATTTTCTAATCCCCATTCAATGTATTGCTTTTTTATTAGTGGAATCTGATACATAGACTGACCAGTAGAAATTGAGATATTGACAGAAGTAAATCTAAAAAGTTGAGCAGCGCGAAATTGAAAAACAGGAATCTTATAAAGTTTATCAAATTCAATCTCTTGTATGTTGTTCTTGTTTCCTTGTTCTTTGTGAAGGTATCCAAGCATGATGGTGAATGGATTGTGACTTGCTGAAGTAGTAGTGAGAGGCCACCACTACTGTGGCAACAACGACATCGTTGGACTCTAGGTAGGACGATATGTCGTTTCCCTTGTTCATTCGATAATTAGGAAGCAACACTTTAGCATGTCCCTTTGTTTCTAGACCCACTCTAGGGCTAGAGGGATAATCTTTGTCCACAAAGAGGATTTACCTGCATAAAAAATTGGTGACTCCATAGGGGATTAGTGCAAGTTTTTCGTTTCATTTTGTTGGGTCAGTTTCAATTATTACTTTTGTTATCTGTCTTTTCTGGTTTGCTTGTTAGTTTTCATCCTCTGTTTAGCTCCAGAGTGTCAATACTGAACTCTGCTCATTAGGCTTTGGTTTTTTCTCTCTTTCCCATATTTATCTGGCTTGGTGCAGTTTTTCACTGAACAGTCGTGCCGATTGGCGCCGGTTTCTCTTTTTGCAGTCGTGCCAACCGCTGTATGGTGCAGATTACAGCCATAGAGTCACACAAACCCCTGTAGGAATTGGTTTGACCTCCTTGATTAGTCTTTTGGTCAATTGTGCTTACTTTTGGGTTATTTTCTATGCATGATTTTTCATTTTGAATTGTTTTAGTTGTTATCGACTTGCTTTTCTCAGTTGTTTTTCCATCTTCCTATCAATGTCAGTTGAGGCCTTAGGGTTTTTTAGGTGTCCTTGTGAACTAAGCCTTCTGTTCGAAAATCGAGTCTGTTTGATTGTTGTCAGTCCCATATATGGCTTGATTGCACTCATTTTTCCTAATCTTTTGAGTGATTGTCTTGGTTGCAGAGTCATTTCGTTTTCTTGATTGGTTCTTTTCCCTTTTGCTCCAAGAATAGATTACATTTCTTGTTTTGGATCATTTTGAAAACCGTCTCTTGGTTTCAAAGATTGTGACATTAGTTTGAGTGATTTCTTGTGTTTGTTTCGTGTTCTATTGAGTCATTCAATTTTGATTCCTACGCAACACTTAAGCTAGTGCTTGTTTTCATTTTTCATGTAATTAGTGCATCATGTACTTATTTTCATTGAAAAAGAAAAAACATATTTTGCATTATTTCTTGCATTGAAAGTGAAATACTCTTTTTCATAACTAACATCTGATTTTTTAGGAAAGAGTTTCATTTTCGTATTCTGTTAGATGCATTAGTGGATTTCGTCGCATAATCTCATTGTTTTCTTTTTGTTTAAAAGATCGCTATCCTTCTCATAAATAACATTCATTGAATCGGAAATGATGTTCATTTTCATATAGCTTTCTTTAGGGATGTTTTAGATCCAGCATCGATAGGACTTTAAAACTGAAACGTAATCCAATATCAACTTAAAACTTATTTAATTAGTTACCTAAGGAAGCATTGAAACCTAACGAAACATTTTTGTGGTCTAGGCTGGAGACGTGTTCCAACGTCTTAAAACCTAGTAGCTATCGTTTTTATTCTAGCTTTAGACAATGCTAGTACAGACTTGTGCTCCTTGTTCCATCGATTATATAAAGGGATACCCTTCTAGGTTGCAATCCTTTTGTCCATAGGAAGTCGAGTCTGCTACCTTGTAACCGTGATACACCGAACACAACATTTGCGGAGACTACCTGCACGTACGTCAAGTCCTTAGTCATTTCTATTTCATTTGATCACCAAGGTGTATATGGTAGTTCACAAAAGCCTGGTATACCCTCTTGCTTAGGATTCCAGAGTAGTCATTTTGATCTTTTCAAGACTCTTTGAAAAGAGAAGAGATCGTCGAGCATTTTTCCTTTCACGCTCGTTTAAAATTAAAAGCTACTAGAGTCATCTTTGGCCTGTTTCTTGACTCTTTAAAAATCAAACAACACAATATGGTTTCAGTGTCATAAAATTAATCACCTACGATCACACGCCCATTAAAGTTTTATTACTTGGACTGTTGTTTTTCCTTGGTTTTGATTTTGGAGTCCTTAATTGGTTTTATTTTTCCCTTTCTATTTTGATATATGGTCACGGTGGCAGAATCACCGGTTTCGTTGTCTTCACTGCCTCCTAGTGGTATTTCTTTCCTGGACATTTCTTTCGAAACTCCTCATCCCACTAGGTCTACTGAGATCTCACAGTCTATTATCCCGTTTGTCCTGCCTCTTGCTACACGATCTCCTCCTGAAGAGCCAGTTGAGCTCAATTGGCCTCCTTCTGGTGCTTGGTCTGGTTTTGGGGAAGAAGGATATTTTCCTCCTCTTACGTCGGGCTCGTCGTTTTTTGTTGCTGTTGTGTCCCCTAGTCCCCGTAATCTTTTTAAAGATCTTATGGTGGAGTCAGATATGGACTCATCTAGTCCTATGGGTAGTGAAGGAATGCCTGTTTCCATAGTAGAATATCAACTTTTTCTGGAACATTTCCCTCATGTTTCTACTCAGTCTTCCCCACCATCGGTGTCACTTCCACCTGGTTATCGGTCCTTGAGTCAGATTATTTCTGGAGTTGCCTCCATTGTGCAATCCAGTACAATAACTCCTTCTCAGAGTTCGGTCTTACCTTCATTAGGACTATCACCTTCAACACCTGGTTCGTCAATTATTGTTACATCTGTTCCAATTCAACCGAAAGTCTGTGTGGCTTCATCCACACCTATTGTTACCCATCAATCGTCGGGATCGTTTCACACTCGCAGGTATATTTTCCTCAATCCAATGTGGCTTGTTAATCCCGGTCCTAGTAGATCACAATCTAGTGCTGTGGAGGCCCCACCTACTTCTAGTGTTGTTTCCACTACTCCTATGATTCTTGATGGCCTTACTTTTGAAGAATATCTGTTGGTTGTTTAGCAGTAGAGTTCTCAGGGTTCTTAGCAGTCTCAGGCCCCTAGTAATCCCCTATTCCATCACTATGATGTTGTTGGTAATCCCGTATATATATATATATATCCGCACCATTATGATGTGTATGGTAATCCGGTCTATTTTCCTCCTATTGATCCTAATCAGGCTATTTATGATCCTTATCACACTATTACTCATTTGACCTACCCTACCTGTGCAACCCTCTAGCTTGCAAGAAAAACCCTCATTGGGACAACCTTTAGCTCAGCAGGGCCCTACTTTTGGTCCACAAGGCCAACCTTTACAAGGTCAGCCTTTGGTCAAACATGGACAACCCTCTGGTCTATTTGGTCAACCTAAAAATCAACTAGGGCTATCTCAGGCTCTTGGGGGAAAAATCTACCCACCATAGGGACAACCTGTTGCACCACAATCGCAGTCACATGTTCAGTATGGCCAACATGTTCTGAAACGAGGACAACCCTATGATCCTTCTTCGAGTCAACCTGGTCATCAGGGACAACCTGGTACATCACAACCATCAGGCAAACCTTTCCCACAAGGCCAACCTGGTGGCCCTTAGTACTCGGTTCAACCTGCTTAGCAACCGATTCAATCTGATCCTTAGCCAATATCCATCGTTTCAGTGGCCCGTTCTACCTATTTATAGTCAGCCAGATTTACCTGCTCAGTAGCCTGCTCAACCTACTCAGCCAGGTCTTCTTGCTCAACTGCAAGGTGCTTACTACCCTCAAGGTTCATATCAACTGGTATATACTTCACCTTAGGTTCCTTACCCTAAAAATCAACTTATCTATCATCAACCTCAAATTCATGCTTACATTCCACAACAGACTCCATACGCTGCTCAGCAAGGACCTCAGTGGTCTAATCCGACCCAGTACCCTGGTCCTCAACCCCAGTATTAACCGACTTATCCTGCTTCTAATCCCTATGATCTGAATGCTTTGGCACAAAATGTATGGGGACATAATCCTACTCGAATTGGATGGAATATACATCCAGGTACTTATCAAAGACCTTTGATGACTTTCAATACTCAATTACAATTTCTTGCTACGTTGGAATTACCTGGTGTGTCAAAGTTGACAAATGATCATATTCTTCATAACCCGTATCTGCCTCTGATTCAAACCAAGATTCCTGGTGATTTTCCTAAATTTGAAGGAAAGTCTGGTGAATACCCCTAAGCGCATGTTATGACTTACCATTGGTGGTGTTCCTCTAACTCTTGGGTTGATGATTCTATTAGACTCCGTCTTTTCCAGTGAACTCTTACTGGTGCTGCTGCAAAGTGGTACATTGAGCTATCTTGTGGCATCTTCCAAGATTTTAATTCTTTATCCATGGCATTCCTTACGCATTTTCAGTTACCAGTCCATTATGAGACCAGGACACACCTCCTCACTTCATTGAAATAGGATCGAGCTACTCATATCTTGGATCATATTCATGAGTGGAGGCATTGTCGTCGCATGATCAAATTTAAAATTCTTGATCAGTTTCTAACTCATTGGTTCACCACCTCCATTTTCAATCAAATTGCTAAAGACATAGCTATGGGGGCATGTGTAATCGAGGAACAATCCATTACTTACACCCAGTACCTTGATCTTGTGTACTCTCAGTCTAGCGCATTATAGGATATCTTTCCTGATGCTCCCCGACCTAGAACTTCTAAACCACCAGCGACTCCATCCATCGATGGTATTATTGGTTCTGTGTCTCAGACTTCTCAAAATTCTTCATCTTCAAACTCTGGGAAGCCGAAGTCCGCTTCTTCCAATAATATTGCTTCTCAGTCTGCTTCGAATTCTGGTAAACCCGTAGAAGTTAATTCCATTTAGGCCAATCCTACGGATAATACTTATAAAGGTAAAAATAAAGGTAAAGGTAAAGCAAAAAATGATACCCCAAAACAGGATTCTCAGAAACCTCGTGCTGGTGATGGTTCTCAACACAAGCCGAAGTACCCTTATTTGATATGTGATGAAGAGCACTTCACCAAAGACTGTCCTCGATGGTCCGAAGTGAGCCTATTGCTCAAAGGCACCCAAGGAACTCTAGCCATTCTTAGGAAACCTTTCCCATCTTAGCAGACTCATATGGTAGAGAAACCCCAGTCCTCTACCCCATTTGGCTCTCAGGTGTCCATGATGAATGGTTGGAGCATCGTTTCTATTGCTACTCGGTCGAAAGATTATACTGGATCCCGTCCGGCCACGTGGAAGGAGATCGTTGATGGTTCTCCTCCTCCTCTACCTGTTACTGGTCCTCCTGAGATCAAAAGGCCTAATGCTGAATTTGTTGTGCGACCACCTTCCAAAGGTGTTCTCCGTAAGTCTTCTTATAATCCCAACGCCCGTGCCGCTCACCATTAAAATATTGTTGAAGGTTTGGTTCAGGCGCCATCCACGATGTCCACGTTAGAAGTACTTCATAGCTGTCCATCACAGCGAAGAGCTTTGTTACCCATGATTGGCAGGATTGACCTTGCCGATGCTAACCTTCTTGATTTCGATCTAGAGAATTTCATTCCACGAGTTCTGCATCAGATTGCGCTCATTATTCAAGTTGTTATTAATGGTCTCGATATTCATCGAGAAGTTGTGGATGAAGGTGCATCAACCTGTATCATGTCATCTTCATGTTGGAAAGCCACTGGTTCTCCAACTTTGAATTCATCACCAAATGCCTTAGAAGCATTTGATGGGAGAGAATCAAAACCTTTAGGTTTTCTCACTAGTTTACCGATTACTTTGAAAGGGAAGATAATCAATGTCAAGGTCGAAGTAGTTGACACTAATCTTAATTATAATCTTCTCCTCGGTCACAGTTGGACTCATGCCATGTTGTGTGTTCTGTCCACTCTCTTTCATGTTTTGAAATTTCCACATGAAGGAAAGATTGTTATTGTTGATCAATTGTCTTTCCTCACTTCTTCATCCAAGAACAACGTTCCATATGTGGATAATATTCCCACTCCCTATGAGAGCGTAGGGACAGGTCTTTTTAAATATCCTGCCCTCATGGGTATTTTTCCTCTTCCTCCTCCAAATACTGTTTAGAATCATATGATCTCTCGGTCTAATGACCCATGGATTATTCCCTCGGCTAAACAGATTGATTCCTTCAAAGATTTGATGCCTTTGAGTCCGATTAAGATTGATTATTGTGAACTCATTGATGCTTCAGAACCTCCATCCTCTGACTGCACTCTTTTGAGTAGGTCTCTTGACATTTATTCTCAATCCCCCTGGCTTGGTGATTTAGATTTTCTTGATCCATTGAAAGAGGTGCTTCCTTCCGATGAGGCCATTGTGGAAACCATGTCTCTTAAGGATCTGTCATGGGATGATGGTCATCATTGTTCCTTGTTCATGCCTGGCCTTGGGGTCATGTCTACTTGTCTCGAACGTTTTGTCGCTGAGGTTCCTTCTCCTCTGCTTCAATTTCCTGTTTTGACACATGATGTATTTACGAAAGGTAACTTGAGTAACATTACACAAATGATGCCTATTGACATTTCCGTTAAACCGAGAATTGTCGAGAACATCCATATTGGGGTTACTTGTTCTTCTGATTAAGTCCAAGTTTATACTAGCCTTTTTCTTGAGTTTCATGATGTCTTTGCATGGTCCTACGAGGAAATGCCAGGCATTGCCCCTAGTATAGTGGTGCATGAAATTCCTTCTTATCCCTGTTCAAAACCTGTTCGCCAACGTCTTCGTCTAGTGCACCCTAGAAAAGCTGCCACCATTAAGGCCGAAGTTGAAAAACTTCTCCACGGTGGTTTTATTTATCCAATTCCTTTCACAAAATGGGTCTCTAATATTGTTCCTGTAGATAAGAAGCACAGGACTATTCGTGTTTCTGTTGATTATCGTGATATTAATTAAACTTGTCCTAAGGATAATTATCCCACTCCCTTTATTCATTAGATCATTGATGACTGTGCTAGGAGTGAGATATTTTCCTTAATGGATAGTTTTTCTGGTTACAATCAGATTAATGTTCTTCTGACTGATCAACATAAGACTGCCTTTATCTGTCCTTGGGGTACTTTCACATATAAAAATCTCCCTTTTGGCTTAAAGAATGCTGGGACAACATTTCAACGAGTGATGTCGTATGCATTTCATGATATTCGACACATCATTCAGCCTTATCTGGATGACCTTGCCGCTCATTCAGATAAGTGTCTAGACCATCCTAACCATCTTCGTCAGATTTTTCTTCATTGTCGACGTTACAATATTTGGCTTAGTCCGCACAAGTGTGTCTTCTGCGTTGATCCTGGTAGACTCTTAGGTTTTATGGTATCCAAAGACCGAATTTGCCTCAATCCTCTAAAGGTTGAGGCTATTATTAATCTCCCCTCTCCATCCTCATTACATTAGTTTCAGAGTTTGCAAGGTAAGGCTAGTTTTCTAAGCCGTTTTATACCTAACTATGTAGAAGTGGTTCGGGGATACACACGTTTATTAAAGCAGGGCATCCCATTTTGTTGGGATGAAATAGCTCAAAAGTCTTTTGAGGCCCTGAATAAGTTTTTTTTCAACGCTCCTCTATTGCATCCTCCTAACTATCATTGTGATTTTTCCCTTTATTTAGCTGCTGCTTTCAATACGATTGCCATGGTTCTGGTACAAGACGATGATGACGGTAATGAGCATGTTATTTATTACCTATCTTGTAACCTTCTCAACCCTGAGAGGCACTATGCCCATGTCGAGAAGCTAGCATTAGCCACAGTTCAAGCCATTCAACATTTTCGTCATTATATTCTTTTGCGTACGGTGACTATTATTTCCGATTGAAACCCAATGACCTATATATTGTCTTGAAAATTGCTGGGGGGAAAATACTGAAAGTGGATTGTTAACCTCCAATAGTTTCATTTGGAATTTACTGCGGCCAAGTCTAAGAAATCATTAGTCTTTGCTGATTTGATTTCTTCCCTTCCTTTAGAATCTCCTTTGTCTCATCCTAAGGAATACATACCGGGCGATACGCTTTTCTTCATTAGCACCCTCGATCCATGGTATGGTGATATCATCGTTTATCTCCAGACTTTTACTTTCAGATCTGAGTTGACGAAGGATGCCCGCCAATGCATCCATCATTAGTCACAACCTTATAGTATAGTCGAGGATACCCTCTATCGTTTCGGAGTGGATTCCATTCTCCGTTGATGTTTGACCCTCGAGGAAGCTAAGAAAGTCCTCAATGATTGTCACAGTGGCACCTGTGGTGATCACATGTCTAGTTATTCTATTGCAGAAAAGATTCTTCGTACTGGTTATTTCTAGCTTTCTATCCTCAAAGACTGCATTATCGCGGTTCATAAATGTCATGATTGCCAGGTTTATCAATGCAAGATGCGTGCGCCACCTGTACCTCTTCATCCCGTCATTACCGTTGGTCCCTTTACGAAGTGGGGCATCGATTTTATGACGTGTAACCATCACTCAGTTGGGGGGAATGCTTATATTATCGTAGCCATGGACTACTTCACCAAATGGGACGAAGCAATGCCTACACTTTCCGCCGATGGTAATACAGCTGCTCAATTCATATTTAATCATATCATTGATAGGTTTAGTGTCCCTCAAGACATCATTACCAATCATGGTTCCCATTTTCGACATTACATGGTGGCCGAGTTGACTTCTAAGTTGGGTCTACGTCACAACAGCTCAACGCCATACTATCCTCAGGCCAATGTTCAGGTTGAAGTTGTGAACAAATTTCTTGTTACCATGCTTCAACGTATGATTGGGATCCATAAATCCAATTGGCATCTCATGTTATTCTCAGAGTTTTGGGCATACCGAACCTCAGTTAAGAGTGCAACCGGATTCACCCCTTTTCAGTTGGTTTATGGGCTGGAAGCCACTCTTCTGATTGAATGTGAAATACCTTCGCTCAAGTTGGCTGTTGAATTACTGCCGAACAATTCACCCGAAAAAGAGTGTGTCCTTTATCTTGAAAGGTTAGATGAAACCCACCACTTTGCTACTCTGGTTATTGAAGCACAGAAAAAGCAGGTCAAAGCTCATTTTGACCAATCACTTTCCCATCATTCTTTTGTTGAAGGAGATCTTGTCCTCCTGTACGAACAAGCTCATGATAATCTGGGAGCAGGTCAATTTCAACCCGTGTGGCATGGGCCTTGCATTGTTAAACATGTATTACAGAATGGGGCCTATGAGCTCATTGATCACGAAGGTCATCCGTTAGAAAAACCCAGAAAAAGGTTGTATCTCAAAAAGTATTATGCATGAGTCATTCATATATGATTTGTGTACATAGGTGTTTTATTTTTGTACATGATTTGATTTGGTGTGCTTCGCGAGCATTTTCCTGTTTATTTGGGTTTTTCTTATTTGTGCAGATGTTTCTTACCCCTTATGTTGGTTTCGTGGATGGTGCTTCCCGCAGTACCAGGAAGTTTTCTTCAACAACCTCGAAAATCTATGATCCTGCTTGTGAGTTGATAGAACTACAAGGCATTTTTCTAGGATGAACTACAAACAATGTTGTTGAATACAGTGTTGTTCTTGAAATATTAACCAAGGCAATAAATTTCGGCATACACACTTTGCTTGTAAATCTATATTCATAGCTTTTTGTTCTACAACTCAATGGTCATTATTCAGTTAGAAACCCGTACATTTTGAGATTGTATTTACGTATTAATTTTTTGGAAAGACATTTTTATTTTATCACATATCAATATATTCCTAGACGAATGAATGCATTAACTGATACAGTGGCTAACATTGTATTAGGTAGAGATTTACGTAATTTGTAAAATCATCATCATGTGAAAATATCCATATAGGAAAATAGTTGTATATATATATATATCGCATGTTTGCATTAGTGTGCATCATACATTCAATAAATATATGTGTGTTACTGTTACATCCTGAGACCCCATGTCTCTCAAAAATACATATATAAAGCCTAGATGTCTAATCGGCGTGATTCTCATGATAGCATGCCACTGCCCATACACGTCACCTCGGCAAGAAGTGAATACGGCTTGACACCCCGATGGTATGTCTCTGGTAGGCGCGAGGTACATCATTGAATCGTGCATAATCCAGGATTCCATGTGTGATCCCCTCTAGGTTTTGCACAAGCTCCTTTTCCTCGCTTCCCTCACCATGAGGGTCGAAATCACGAGGAATTCGCCTCGCTATCAGGGACATGCTCGCGGGTCTCTATGGGATGGCATCTGCAAATTCATGGATTTAAATTCAGAACATACATAAACAAAAAAAATTCATAATACTTATGAAAATTAAAATGAGTCGTACCCAAATCTTCGTCCCAATCCTCTACCTCTGCGAGTGGGAGGTATGGATCACTTGTAAATTTTGTATTAAAGTAGAGCCAGTCCTCCACGACGATCAACTGTCGGCGGAGCCAATCGAAGAACTCCAGTCTCCAGGACATCTGTTGACCGCCCCCTTCCCTTGGCATTAGAGCTGCCCATCGGGCCATTCGTGGTTCTCTTGTTGGTGGTGTCGGGACTATGACATCCTAATGCTGAAATATTGGTAGTCATTCCAGGAAGAATGATACCAAGATAGACGCATAACCAAACTGATTTATTTTGGTCTTCTTGCATTTTGTTAGCTAGCATTTCATGTTTATTGTCACAGCCTATACCTAGTTGTAGATGGTCAGTGAGAAGCAGTCTACAGCAAGAAGAAACTGTTTTTTTGTTCCTTCGTGCGATGTTTGCGATCCTGCAGCTCATGTACTGGTATGCAACACTACTTTTAGTGCTAGGTCTGGAATAGTTTGGATGTCAACTTTCCCACTCCCTGTTCCCTTTCGTGCCCCTGGACATACTCTCTCCATCACCATGGGCATACTCTTCATGCAAGGCTGGGTACTGGTTAGGATCGGTGTTGCTCCCCTTCGCGACAATCCTATGATAAAATAAATGTCAGAAACATCAATCTCAAGTTCCTGATCTCAAAGGATGAACTTTTCCTGGTCCTCATCCCATATACTAATCAAATACTGGAACAACTCTGGTTGAGCATGGAGACATAGTGTCAAGAATAATTCCTTCAATCCACAGTCCCTGAGAGCTTCCATGCATCTCTAATTTTCCATGGCAAGCTCGTCTTCTTCGTTGTGTTCTCGTTCTTTCCATTCTATCACCATTTTGCTGCTTTTTTACCTGTAAACACATTCATATGAGTGATATTAGCCTTTTGGGAACTTTATTTGTGAATAAATGGCATTTGTGTCTTAAATTATACACAAAAAATGGTTAGCACCATTGGCGTGCCCTAGTACAAAAAATTGGGCTGTTGGCGCGACTTTGTGCCTGAAACCCGTGCTAATTGTTGTGCCCTAATTTTCATAATTCCTCCCCCTGATTTCAGAATAAGAAGTTGTAGGTAGTAATAAATGACTCAAAATGGAGATAAATATCTCAGCTCTTACCCAGAACTAACGGATTTGAGATTGGTCTGCTGGATTGTCCACTATCGTCACCATAAAAATCACACAGTAAAATGGGTAACTATTTGGTCCACGAGAGGTAAAAAGTGAAAGTAATTTTTTTTACCTTTTTTGGCATTTTATAACTTTTTACAACCCTAATTAGGTTTTAAGACATGTTTTTTGATTATTTATTATATTAATTTTTCGAAAAATGGGTTTTACATGTTTCTCTTGTGCAACAACAAGTTTTTCAGGACATAGTGATGAAGTAACAAGTTAAATTTTATACTTTTTCGGACTTGGTAAAAACATGAAAAAGTCACTAATCGAGTCATATTTCAGCTCTTTTCTAACTCTCTAAAACTGAAAATATTACCAAGACTCTTGTCGTTTCGAACTTGTTAAATAGTTGCGAAATGATATCTACCTAGTATACATTTACCCCTTTTTCAGGCTGGGATAGATTATTTACGAAAAAGGAATACCTTAGCCTATCGCAACTAAGAGGTTCTTTCAGATATTGTTTTCTACCTTTTCGGATATGAGAGACTATTTACAAAAAGGGCCATGATGAATTTTTATTTTCTCCCTTCTTTTCAAACTCTCTAAACATGAAAAGATGCCGAGTTCTCCCTTTGTCAGACTCGTTAAACCCTGATGACATCGGATTTCGTCGCCATGACGTTACTCGAGTTCCTCCTTCTGAGGACTCATAAAATGTACTAGGTTGGATTTGTTGGAAGGATAAACTTACAGCACAAGCATATGCTATCCCCTTCAAGCTTGTTTTAAAAAATAATTGGGGTCCTTGACAGAAATGGTGGGGGAAAATGGAACCAAGTTTTAGTTATGTTGGCAGTATGTCGCTCTTGAACATGGCACTTGTTTGCATCAGTGTCAAGTTGGGGACATCTCATTTCATCATTTTTTCCCCCATGGGTTTGGGTAATCTCTTTTGACATCTCATATGATCTTTTCCACATCGTCATGACCTCGGATCCTTTGATGTCAAATACTGCCAAATCCAGTGTCGTGCTGCTGATATGTTCAAGAGAAGTTTTCCTTTGTAGTTTTCAACCTCCCTCTGATTCTCCATTGGTCCTGATTCACTATTATCATGTTCCTTTGTCTCGTATCGATGATGTGGGAAACATTATGAGCCACCTTCGATTAGGTCACTTCCTATCGACTTCAACTCATTATCCAAGAATTTGATCAAGAGACTCTATTCTGGTACCTTGGAGCCTACATGCCTTAATGGCAAGTTTTTCGCATTCTACGCAAGGTCCACATCATTGGCCTTCAATCGAGTTATTCTGTAGATATTCAATGCCAGATCACTGTTCACATCCCGTGGATTGTACCAGTTGTACCTTGAGATCCATTGTCATTATGGGAAGTTTCTCTTGTGTGTGTTAACAACTTTCATCATTGGCTGGTAACCAGGTAACTTTCTTGCATGTTCAACTTCAGCTCATATATTCACATACTTGAATTTGTACTTGTTCAGGTCGAGATGGAGCGCAAGACCCTGGATTTTTTCCAATAAAGTCCAGGTTGCGGATTTTGGTGGATTTTTATGACTTCTTACATGACTCTTTGATTGGATGGTTGTGCGCATACCTGAGTCTATTTGTTGATCCTTATTGCTGGATGGTTGCGTCCATACCTCAGATCTCAGTTTTTATATATACTCTATTATGGATGGTTGTGCCCATGCCACATATTTATGTATCAGAGATATTAGTTATATTTTTAATTGCAGGTTTTCTAACAACGGTGTTTGGTTCGAACGCGTTCTCATAAAGAATTTCGCCCCTCCCTCTCCCTCGAACCTCATACTTTAGGGGGCATCTGTTACACATCATTTTGTCACTGTCCCTGCAATCCCTAACTCGCACTTTGGAGGGTCATTTCTGTGACTAATAAGATGTGTCATGCATGAGCAGGACTGTAAAAACTCTTGTTTTTTCCTTGGTGCGAGTAGCCAATTATGCTCCAGCGTCGAGCTCGAAAATTAACACTGAGCCTACATGAGTTGGTGCTCTGTCCCAGTTAAGTTCCTGTGCCAAGCTATTTATGGAATGTTTTTTAAAAATATAGGCGGAGGTTCCATTCCGACCACCTCAAAGATGATTCATTGGGTGTGGTTGAACTGAAACAACCATTGACTCCCTCCTTTAGTTAGTAGTATCCACCTCCCTTGGAACTCTCCTAAAGGATAGGACTCCCTCCCACCTTTGTAGGGATCCCAACCTCCTCCTTTTCCTCTATAAGAGAAACTATCTCTCTTAGAAAAAACTAGCTGAACAACTGAATAACTGAATAACTAGAGAAGATAGAATAAGAAGGAATTACATTGAGGAAGCTTGAGTCCATGACTTCTGAGAGAGCTTGATTCCATGCCCTCACCCCGTCAGAATTCCCTGACGAGAATCTGAGACGCGCTTCGCCTGAACCCCGTTGGAGGACACTGCGACGTCAAAGCATCGGTTGTAACTCTTTCTTCTATTAATTTATATACATGACTACTATTTGTTCCCACTGTTGTGTTATAATGTTTGTTTAACGCAATATGTTTATCACTCTTTGAATGGTTAATAGTTATGAATGGAATTTTGTCATCTTGTATGTTGTTCTTGTTTCCTTGTTCTTTGTGCAGGTATCCAAGCATAATGGCGAACAGATTGTGACTTGCCGAAGTAGGAGCGAGAGGCCACCACTACTGCAGCAACAACGACAGCATTGGATTCCAGGTAGGATGATCTATCATTTCCCTTGTTCATTCGATAATTAGGAAGAAACACTTTAGCATGTCCCTTTGTTTCTAGACCTACTCTAGGGCTAGAGGGATCGTATCTGTCCGCGGAGAGGATTTACCTGCATGACACACCGCATGAGTGCATTTTTGGTAATGTACACCGGTTCCATTTTATACCCAGACACATTGGTGCAGTTCGATTAAGGGACGCATCGGTGACGAAAAATCGCAAATAAAAAAAGAGCAACTATGTTTTCTTTAAGTGAAAAAAAAGAGGTAAGTTGAAAAATGGGCCACAAAATATTTTCAAAAATCTAATTTCATATAACATTTCTTTCAATACTAAACTCTTTTCATTATTTCACTATTTTTGCAAAACATTTTAGCCAAATATTTGCAGGATACATACCTCGAGAAAACAAAGCATGAGAGCACTGTGGAGTAGGGAAATACGTTCGAACAGAAGTATTTAGACAAACAAAATTCCAAACCTCTCGTGATTTAAAGCCTATAGCATAGAATTTCAAACGATGTGAGCAAATTTTATTTTCTTTTTTAATTTTTTTCTGCAGTTTTTTTTATGCAATAAAAGAAAAAAAATCAAAGTTTGTTGTTTTTTTTACTTTTTCTGTAGTCTTTTTTATGCAGTAAAAGAAAAAAATCAAATTTTATTGCTTTTTTACTTTTTCTGCAGTTTTTTATACTTTTTTTCTGTAGTTTTCAGACAGGAAAAAAAAAAAAACCAATTTTAGAATCGAAATCCCTATAGTCTTTTTGTTTCTACCCTTTCTCCTCCCTCTTTCTGTAATTTCAAAATTAAGGCTTCTCAATTTAGATTTATCATGTTTGTATATTCATAATACATCCAACCTATTAGATGACTTGCATAGTCGGATCCCAATCCATGTCGGCCCTTGCGTGAATTTAAAAAAAAACTTTTTTTTTTCGTCGCTGCACCCTGCATAGCATAGTGCACCGGTGCGCTTCGTTATATTAGTCCACAATGAAAGTACAGTGATAAAAATAAAAAATAAAAAAATATGTTTTTATCAGTGGGCCATATGGAACGTATGGCACAAGTGCAATATTTCATTAGGGTGCACCCCAAACATGTTGTTTTGCAAAAAAAATCCATTTTAGAAACAAACGCTACATTATTTTTGTTTCTGCCATTTCTTCTCCCTCTTTCTTTGATTTTAGAATTATGGCTTTTAAATCTATATTTATAGGGTTTTTATTTCTAAATATAAGCCTGAGACATCCAACCCACGGGATGACTTGCATAGTCAGATCCTAATTCATGCCAGCCCTTGTGTCAATTAAAAAAAAAAAAAAAAAATTCTATCGGTGCGCCTTGTGTACCTGAGTGTACTAGTGCGTTCTATTATCCCAATGCACTGAAGTACTGTGATAAATAAATTATAAAAATAAAATATATTCTTTTAGTGCGCCATTTGTAAAATATGCAGTGGGTGCTCTATTTCATTATGGCACACCGCAAACGTTCTGTTTCGCAAAAAAAAAAAAAAAAAACACTTTCAAAATATACGAACCTTACATCCTTTTTGTTTCAGCCCTTTCTTCTCCCTCTTTCTGTGATTTCAGAATTAGGGGTTTTCAATTTAGATTTATAGGGTTTTTATTTCTAAATATAGACCTAAGACATCCAACCGACGGGACGATTTGCATAATTGGATCTCAATCCATGTCGGCCCTTGCATGAATTTAAAATTTTTTTTTTTTTTTTTCATTGGTACAGTTAGCGTAACCTAGCGCACTAGTGCTCTGTATTGTACAAGCGCACCGCAAAAGTAATGTGATAGAAAATTTAAAAACAATTTTTTGTTATCAGTGCGCCATATGTAAAATATTACACCAGTTTATGCTACAAAAACTAACACTGGACAATTTTTATTATTTTATCATGGTTAATCGGTGCGATGGTTGAAATGTAATGCACCGGTGCTCCTTGTTGACATAGAGAACTGTACGGTCTGTTATACTTTTTGTGTGGTGCGCTTCTAAAACACCCATGCACTGGGGTCAGTGCGTACACCATGAATGACACACCAGTTTCTTGAGATTTTTTTTACTTGAAAAGTTGACAATTTATTTATAAATATATTAATGAATGATATGGTAAAAGTTTAAGATTGATAAGGAACTGACTGATAAGAGATCAAGTAACAAAAATATTGATAACACATCAAGAAAAGAAAAAAAAACAAGTTCTTTGTAAATTCTTTACAAAAAAAATTATTTTTGAACTATATGTAAGTATAACAAGTATGTATTTTTTACTGTGTATTACGCAGATCCACAAAATAATGAAGCTCGATAAGATTATTTCTGATCTAGGACCAGAAGAGTGTAAAAGTTTGATGGAAAATTTGCGAAAGGATGAATCGGGTGAATGAAAAAAATACTATCGATCCAATATGAGTTACTTTTTTTAATTTTCATTAATAATATAATTAAAATTATTAGATAGCATGTGTCAAATAGTCTATTAATCCACATCTATTTAATGTTCTACAGGGACCAACAACTCAGAAAATGAATGTTTTTCTAAGAAAAGAAAAAAATAGAACATGCAAATGAAATCAATTTCTCTTTAGCTCATATGGAGTGGTGCTGGAGGTTAACGAAAGGGGGAAAATATTTTACAAAAGTTTGAGGGATCTAGTGGAACGAATGTATAGACATTCTTTCCACTTACAATACGAAAATCAATCCAATGATTTGAAGAACCAAATTTTATCTAAACTACAGGAAGAGTTTCCAGAGAATTGGTCAATGAGACATGTCAGAATTTTAATAGCAAGAATGTACAACAACAAAAAATAAGGAATGAAAAAGTAATACTCCTTTAAATGTTTGTCTAGAATTATTTATAAATATCACTTTTGTTATATTTACTTTTCATATATCAATATAAAAACTAAATATTTTGCTGTCATGTTACATTTTTCAGGAAGATTATAAAATCTCAAAAGATGAACGAGCTAATATCAGAAATATGCCAGTAGGAATGTCCAAAAAGGTGTACAAGGAGATGGTCAAATAAATGGAAGAAATTGCATTGCAGAAGGAGCCATCTCAACAACAACGTGCTTCAAATGTAATATGTAATCATTGATTTTTTCGATCATTAGGTACAATAAATAAAGAATTTAGCGTTAAATATTAATTTTCAGGTATTTTCTTGCAGAAAAGAAAAGAAAATGGAACTCGTTCACCACATAAAATAGGACGACAAGGAAGAAAAGGGTTGATATCTAAGTTTGTGAGTAATTGTTACTTCCTTATAACAACTTACCTAGATTTCGTTTTTGTATTTTTTAAGTTGTTTTAAAAAAATCATCATTGAATGTCTTCAAAAAGGTGCTAACATACAAAGAAGAACCATCAGAGAAATTTATTGAAATTGGGTTAAATATGGGTTGTGAGTATATGTTCGCATATCAGAACTTAATTGTGGAATTTGTAAGCATCTATCGATCTTGTTTTACTTAGCTCCGTCTATAATTAATAGAACAAAAAAAATATTTTATATTAAATATATGATTTGTTATGGGGTATAAAATTTGTAAGAAGCAAAGTATGGAACTGCGCCAATAGATGAAATCTTGAAGGATGGCATGTTACATGGTTTTGAAAGAATGTGTATGGTTTATAGTTAATTGTTGCAATGGTACGTAATTTATTTTCGATTTACATTTATTTATCTTATTTAATATTGCAATTTTCATTATTCTCACCAATGTATATACAGTCATTATAGTTTATTTTTATGTTTGTAGATGGAAGGTGAAGAAGAAGAAAACAATCAACACCGTAAACAAAACATTCCTGAAAATAACCCAAGTCATGGAAGTAGCTCTAGCAGTGACAGTAGTTCAAGCGAAGAATGATGATCACTATGTTTCGATTTCAAAGAAATGCGTTGTTTTTTTTTTAAATATGTCCGTGAAATGAGACATTTTCTTTAATGTAATGGACATAGTGTCCCAAGTGAAAGACAAAGGGATATCAATAACTGTCCCATTTTGTATGACAAAGAATTTCTTATATATATGTGTGTGTGTGTGTTTTAATTTATTCTATTGTGTTCTCCATTGTCGTTCTCAAATACAATAATAAAAATTTAATTCATATGAATATTGTTAAAACATATATATGTGTCAACTTTTGATGAATAATTAATTTTAAAAAATCACAATAATTATGATATTATATAAAAAATTAATCCAAACATCAAATTCAAATACATTAATAAAAATTTAATTAATATGAATATTGTTATAATATGTGTCAAATTTTGATGAATAATGAATTTAAAACAATCACAATAATTGCACTGTCATGGGTCAATGTTTCTAAAAAATACAAAATGAAAACCGGTGCGTGTCAGTTGTTGTACCCCAGTGCATTTGTATTCTTAAGAGCACCGATACGTTTCTATGACTTCTGGGCACCGCACAAATACCAAAACCAATTAAAAATATGGAGGCGTTTGTGCGGTACGGCGCACTAGTGCGTTTATGTGTCTCTATGCACCGGTGCCGTTATATGACCTATGGGCACCGCATGAATACTAATACTAATTATAAATCTCGGTGCATTTGTGTGATACTGCGCACCAGGGCATTTATGTTTCTATACGCAACGGTACATTTGTATGACCTATGGGCACTGCACGGATACTGATACCAATTATAAATCTCAGTGCATTTGTGTGATATTGCGCACTGGGGATTTTATGTGTTTATACGCATCGGTGCATTTGTACGACCTATGGGCATCGCACGAATACCGATACCAATTATAAATCTCGGTGCATTTGTGTGACATTGCACACCAGTGCGTTTCTATAGGTCTAGGCACCGGTGCGTTGATACGACCTATGGACACCGCACAAATCACAAGACCAATTAGAACGGCCCTGTACATTGTATCACCAACACTATGCCTGGTTCGGTAATATACCTTAACAGCCCAATGCATTCTTCTTCGACCACCTTAGGGCGCCTTCTACACGTACGCACTGGTGCGTTAAATCTATAGTATCACACCGATGAAAAAACATATGTAATAACCTCCGACTGCCCATTTTTTTTTAGTTGTGTTGAATTTCCGTTAAAAGCTCCTCCAAAACCTCCGTAGCCATAAACGAATGTTGTAGAATTTTTTTTTTTTGACAATTTTGGCCAATTTTATAACACTAAAAATCTACTTTATAACCTCTGCTACACGGTCTTTTCCTTGTAATGGTGGTCTCGAAAATGCTTTCCTGTTTATGTTTTTTTATTAATCAAATGGATATGTGGTGAACATGCAGTTGAATCGAATGCTCGATGCTTATGTTTATGATTATTTTGTATTACCTGGTTTGTATAAGATCTTTTGAGATCACATTTAGATGCATGATGGACTGTGAAGAAGATTGAGTTCAAGCCACTATTTTGTTATTTGCTTCTTTATGTCTATGGATGGAAGGAAGTATATGATGGGCAAGTATGTTCCTACTATGTGGTTTATAATATGCCATGACTGGGATTAGATGATTGCAAATGCACTGTTTATTTTATAATAGACAACAATTTTTTCCTTCTAAAAAATAAAATAAAAAACCAACATCATAAAAAACAAAAGCATGAAAAATATCACTTCTCTCAATAAATAAATTTTCACTCTAAAATGTATTGTATACCTATACTTTTAAGACCCCATGGTCAAAATCTTGATCCCGACGGCCTACAGTTACATTTCAAAAATTGATAAAGCACTTACATCAACAACATGTGGAATGTGTTGCAAGATGCGTGTACTTCAACAAACAAGTGGCAATATATTCTTTATATCACAGAGGTAAAATACAACTATTTTTTGTTGGAATATGCTTTCATGAGTTGTTAGTGTGATTTTATAAACATTAGTTTAGAAATTATCCATTCCTATATTATAAGTTGGAGTCATAATATAAATTTGTCTCAGTGCGTTATCTGTTTTATATTTGTATCTATATGTTTTATATTTATATCTATTGTAATCAATAATAAATGTGTGTGATTTGGGCATGTAATTTTTCTCACTACTCATCTTCCTAATTTTTCTAATATGGTATCCGAGCCATAAAGGCTGAGACCTACCTGAATGTGATTGTGTTTTTTTTTTCAATTGTTCTTTTCGTCCCGTGATCCGTGGATCTAGATTTATGCTCGTGTTATGTGATTTATTTTCTTAAGCACAACATACAACAAGCAAGTGTTTTTCGCTACTGAGTCTGTCAAAGGAAATTCATCTGCTGCAAAGTTGATTGTATGGATGGGACAATATTCCCGTTTTGATTTGACTTCCATGTCATCTCAATATTGAGGAGCAGCGGTTATTGTTTTGATCTTCTTAGCATCAACATGTCGGCTCAAGATTGAGGAGCAGCTATTCTTGTTTTGATCTATGTGGCATCTCACGATTGAGATTAAGGAGCAAGTGTCTATAATTGTAAGCTAATTAGATTTGAGAGTGGTTGTTTGAGCGCCGTAAGAGACAGTGTGCCATCGCTGTCAGGCTTTGGGGATCAAATTTCGATGTGGGTGGCAAAGGTTGTTTTTTAAAAGTATTTTTGGTTAATTTTTCTAATGTAATTTCTCTAAAATCTGGCATTAAAAATAGTAGTCAAATAATCTTAAAAAATTTAAATAAAAAAAATCAAATAATTACATTGAAGGTGTTTGCTTTTGAATTATTCCACCTCTCACCATAGTCGACCTTTTTATTTTCTGTTGTTGATTCAAGTAAACAACTATCACATTGTCCACTTTTGAAACTGTATAGTAATGGAGATGGAGAAACAGAGAATGTCCTGATGTTTCTCACTAAAACAAGAAACTTTACAATTACTCTCTTTGCCATTTTCACAACTCTGCAATCCCAACCTACACATTATATACCATAAAAGAATCATGTCTATGTTGCAAACTTAGAAGTCAGAGAATATCTGCAATTTCTCCACTTACTAAAAAAATAACTTATAATTACTTTCTCTGCCAATGCCACAATTGTGCTAATTTATATATAACAACTAAATTTACAGACGAAGAAATATTGCAATAAATCCAAAGAATAAAGATTATCTTTCAGGCACGTAATTAACTGATCATTTAAGTTTTCAGTCACTTACTTTTCCGATCATAATTTTTTCCAAGAAATTTAAACGAATTTCGGCAATAAAGTTACCGCATAAGTTTGACCCCGAGTCCAAACGATTGCAGAAGAAGCAAGCTATATCAGGAGATGATGTAAAAAATCTTGGAGAACCACGGCACAATCGTCATAGACATTAATCGTGCAGAACTTCGAAATCACGTCCGTTATGTCCTTGGCGAGAATTTCGTCCGAGCAAGTGCATATGGCGTGGGTTAGCAGAGATACCAGAAAATGGCGATGATTTTTTAATAGATTGTCTCTGAACATGACGTCGTTCAGAGCCTGAAGGAGCTAAGTGATGGCATAAGCTCTGTTTATGAGGAGCGTTGAGGGTTCCACCAGTAAATTCAAGAAGAAAAGAAGGAAAATGCGTCCTCCTGGACTCGTTTGAAGCTGCAGCGAAGCTCGGTGACCTTGTTTGCAGGGCCTTTCTTGTGCTGTTAGTTCTTCTTCGGTTCCATCATCATCTGCTAACTTTGGTGCTTTTTGAAATGGAGCATAATGCATGGAAGAGTAAGGTGAAAAGTCCATATTTTCAGGGAGGCTGCGTCAGCCACTACCTTAGCTGGAGGCGTCAACAGACATTGTTGATGCAGGATGTCGGCTTGAGCTGCTGAAAAATTTCTTTCAAATTTAAAATGGGCAAGTGCGTTTATGATAGGAGTGTCTTTTAAAATAAGAAACATTTTTATTCTATTTTTTTAAATAAGGAATATCTTTTTGAGAAAGCTTCTTTCTTTATAAGATAATCTGTGGATATTTCAGGTGATGTGACTTTGAGTAATGATGATAAATTAATTTGTAGGGTAGCTAGGAATGAAAAAAAAAATGAGATAAAATTTAAGGATTTTTATCATTTCAACAATGTAATTTAATTTGTGGATTTTTTTTGTTTTTTATTTTTAGGTTAAATCTATGTAGTAATTTTTTTCATTTCAATTATGTAAACCGGGGTTTCATTAAAATTGTTCCTTGACATATTTTTTTTTTTTTTCCAATCTTGAAATGCTTGCCATATTTTAAATATTTAATTGCTTCAAAAAAATTTCAAATAACACAAGTGCAAAATAATTTCTTCTTTTTTTTTTCCAATCTTGAAATGCTTGCTATATTTTAAATATTTAATTGCTTCAAAAATTTTCAAATAACAAAAATGGAGAATAATTCCATTATGTAGCAACTCAAGCATGCTATTGTCACTAGAGAAATACAATATGAGACACTAGAAAATTAGAAATTGGCATTGAAATACCAAGAGAGTGTGCGAAGTTGAGTTGAGTTTCTGGTAGAATGTTGACAATTTTACAAATAGTTATTTTCCACCTTAAACATCCATACCAAGCTCTTCATTTTCTACCTGCATAACTTTGATTGCCTATTACAGCTAAAATATATAGCTTTCATAGCCTATTACAACTACAATATATCATTAATAAATTATTTAAACCTTCTAAATAAGAAATTTAACATTATGGAAAAAAATAAATCATGCACTAATGGTAAAGGAAAAACTATTTCTGATAGAATAAAGGCAAGGAAGCATGGATAACATTTGTGAAAGGAAATCATTAAAAATCCTTGCTCATTTCCAATAAAATTTCATTTTATGCATGGATTGGGCAAGGCAATCACCAATCTAGGTAGTCAATTAGAAGAGATTGATTACTTCTACTCTTTGATATAAAATCGAAGTCCCTGTATTTTCTGGTGTCCCATCTAGCTTAAGTAGACTGTAATATGTATGAAACAATTTTGCGAATAGGCCATTGGCAACCTCTTCCGTTGTTCTGTATTTGAATTCATCCACAAATATCTTGTGCATCTCTTTATCAACATGGATGAGCTTTACCTCATCCTTTTTGTAGGGCATCATCCTATTGCATGTTCCTCCAAGTCACGGTAAATAGACGTATTCATGTCCTCACAATCACATGTTGTTCTAGCCAATTTCCAATATTTACATGATTAGCACATGGATTTTAGCCTTTTGGTATTGAATTAGCCTGATTATGCAGGTCCCACATGGTTGTGGTTAAAATTTACATTAGCAGATTTTTGGGGTGTTGCACTCCCAATCCTTAAATTTGGGATGCACCCAACTCACATATTTTGGTGATAATTCATTCACGATGTTGTATGCATAACCACAAGACAAAATTGCTACTTCAAGCACAATAATAAAAGGCAAATCTTCCCAAATCATGACAAGATGAACTACCTTTGGTGTATCTTTTGGGAATTATCGTCCGCTTAAAGAACCCTCCTTGTCAGACCCACGAGTTGGACGCCCACGACTCAGGTGAGTCGGGCGCCCCTCACGGGCGCTCATGAACAATTCTATGGATGGGCGCGCGCCACGGCGACGGGCGTGCCCTCACAGCGTCTCGGCCGTATTACACATGGGCAGTGACGAACGGTTATAGCGGCGAGCAAAAAGCTAATTCTAGACACGGCGGGTTGAAGCGGCGCGACACCAACAAGATCGACGGTTGCAATACGAACGACGGGCGTGTGTAGCCAAACGAGGGGGTCGGCCCGGGACCACGATGGGCCACCGACGCCCCACCATGAATTGGTGTCGTGGTATAAATACGAAGTGGTGAGCGAAGGGTTGAGCATCGAATGACGACCATTCGAGTCACCGCAGCACAGGACTTGCGACGTGACAAGGGATGCGCCCGCTGGGCGGGCAGCCAATGGATTGGACGAGCTGAACACGGACTTGGGCGAGCGGCGGTAGTGGCACACCATAATACGGGCGCTGCGGTAGACCGAGCGGCGGCAAGGCATGACGGGCGCGTCGACACGACGCACTACGCGTATTAAGGCGAGAGTCAAGTTATGGTAGCGCGGCGTGCGGGTGTAACGACGGGCGGCCGTGACACGGGCGCGAGTCGAGTCGAGTGACTCTCCGCCCGCCCGAACGGTCACGGGCCGAGTCGTGCACGACACTATTGTAAAACAGGCGCTCGACCTGTATAAACCAGCGAGACAATTTTATGATATTTAATATATATAATTGCATTTCTTCAATCTGTTTTGGGTACATTTCTTATTACTACTGTTGTTTTATATTTCCGCTATAAAACATAATAATAAGTGAAGACTAACACTTGTAAAAAAATAAGTAAGGCGTAGTCTGGAAGATGGCAAAAATGAAAAGGGGTCGTTTAGCCGGTGCCGCACGACCCGCCAGCAAGGGTGCACAACATGGGGGCATGACAGATGGTATCGGAGCCAGCAAGAAATGCTACCGTAAGCAGGTATGTATGCAGTCAGAGGTTTCTCATGAAGCTTGGTTGCATAGCTTGGGGTTTCTTTACCTAGAGCTTTTAGGCAAGAATATGCAAGCACTGGTGGACACAAGTGCCACACACAACTTCATGTCGACAGATGTAGCGAAGGTATTTGGGCTGCAACTACTTCCCAATGATGCGGAAGTAAAGGTAGTGAACTCCAGGACTAAAGTGTCGGGTTTGGAAAACGAAGTGCCGGTTCGTATTGGCGATTGGCAAGGTTGTCTGGACTTCACAGTGATGGAGATGAGGGACTTTGACATGATATTGGGGCAGGACTTTTTGAAGGGCAACCGTGTGGTTGTTTCACCTTCTAGCAGTGAGATAGTTATATGGAAGGACTCACGATGGTGGACTATACCTACTCATGCGCAGCGTAGGGAAGTGAGTGTGCAGTATATTTCTGCACTAAGTATGAACAAAGCTATGAAGGACCCAGGGATCGAAACTTTTGCGACAGTCATCCGAGGAGTCGAGACTGATGGAGTGGGGACGCCTATTCCTGCCGAGATTTTCGATGTTCTAGAGCGATATGCAGATCTTATGCCTGATGAGCTTTCAAAAGTACTACCACCAAGGCATGCAATGGACCATGCCATTGAGCTAGAGCCGGGGAAGGAACCTCCCGCCAAAGCTCCCTATCGACTGTCAGGTCTGGAATTGGAAGAGTTGAAGAAGCAGCTGAAGGACTTAGCCGAAGCAGGTTTCATTCGACCTTCAAGGTCCCCGTATGGTGCTCGAGTATTGTTCCAACGAAAGAAGGATACGAATGAACTACGGATGTGCTGTGATTATCGTGCCTTGAACAAGCAAACGATAAGGAACAGATATCCTCTACCGTTAGCAGCGGATTGTTTCGATAAGCTTGCGAAAGCCCGAGTGTTTTCCAAGCTGGACTTGAGACAGAGGTATTATCAAGTGCGGATAGCTGAAGGAGATGAGAAGAAGACCGCGATAGTGACGAGATATGGAAGCTTCGAATTCCTAGTCATGCCATTCGGGTTGTGCAACGCTCCAGCCACGTTCTGCACTTTGATGAACGACGTACTACGTCCACACCTTGACACCTTTGTGGTGGTGTACTTGGATGACATTGTTATTTTCAGTGATAACATGGAGGATCATAAGAAGCATTTGGCATTAGTCTTCAAAGCACTAAAGAAACATCAGCTATACTTGAAGAAATCCAAGTGTATGCTCGCTCAGACCGAGATTTTGTTCCTTGGACACATTGTTGGACCAGGTTATATATGGATGGAGCCGAGTAGAATCAAGGCCATAGAGGATTGGGCAGAACCGAAGAATGTCCATGATATGAGGGTTTTCTTGGGAATGACTAACTACCAACGAAAGTTTGTAGAGGGGTATTCCAAGATAATTGCACCACTGACGGACCTTTTGAAGAAGGGGAAACGATGGAGTTGGATAGAGAAGTGTCGTGAAGCTTTTGAAGAGCTGAAGAGAAGGATGGTGACAGCACCGATACTGAGGCTACCTGATTTCAAGAGACCCTTTGAGGTTCACATTGATGCTTCAGATTTTGCAATCGGAGGGGTTCTATTGCAGGATGGACATCCAGTGGCTTATGAAAGTCGAAAGTTGCAGGATAGAGAGCGCAGATATCCGGTTCATGAAAAAGAGATGACTGCCATCATTCATTGTCTGCATGTCTGGAGACATTATTTGGTTGGGAAACCATTCGTTGTCAAGACCAACAATGTTGCTGCAAGTTACTTTGCATCGAAACCGAAGTTGTCAGCAAAACAAGCACATTGGCAAGACTTCTTGGCTGAATTTGACATGAATCTTGAGTACAGACCGGGGAAGCTCAATGCTATGGCAGATGCCCTCAGTCGAAAGGCACAGCTAGCAACATTGGAAGCCAAATACCGAGCTGATAGGACAAGAAGCAGGGTCACTATGCCTACGGAGATGCAAGGGAGACTTAGAGCTAGCGTGGAAACAGATACACAAGCGAAGTTGATCATGAAGCAGGTGAAGGAAGGGAAGACACGTAAGTTCTACTTACGGGATGGCTTCTTGTTCTTTGGGGACCGACTTTACATTCCAAAGTCATCAGGACTTAGGAGGCACCTTTTGAAGGAATGCCATGACTCAACTTGGGCTGGCCACCCAGGTCAACGTCGGACTATGGCGTTATTGGAGAGGGGATACTTCTGGGAGAATATGAGGCAGGAAGTAGAGGAGTATGTGCATACATGCATCATTTGTCAACAAGACAAATCAGACACTCATAGACAGGGAGGATTGTTGCAGCCTTTGCCGATTCCGGAGAGACCATGGGCAAGTGTCTCTATGGACTTCATTTCTCACTTACCAATGGTTCAGGGGTATAATGGGATCATGGCATTGTTGACCGTTTTTCCAAGTATGCTACATTCGTTCCGACGAAGCTACCATGTGGGGTAGAGATGACAGCTGAGCTTTTCTTCAAATATGTTGTGAAGTATTGGGGGATACCGATGAGTATCATATCTGATAGAGATTCATGTTTTACAGGGAAGTTTTGGAATGCCCTGCTCAAGCTAGTTGGGACAGAATTGCTGCAAGGTTTGAGTTACCATCTGCAGACAGATGGGCAGACCGAACGGATAAAAGCATTGCTGGAGGACTACTTGAGACATTTTGTTACTGCTGATTAGCAGAATTGGCCAGGACTCCTGGATATTGCTCAGTTTAGCTACAATATGCAGAAGAGTTCCGCAATGGGGTATTCTCCATTCGAATTGGTCAATGGACAGATGTCGCTTGCACCGCATACGGTGTTACCAAGAGGATTAGGCAGGAGCCCCCAAGCCAAGAGGTTCTTGACAGCAAGGGAAGAAAACTTGGAGATAGCACAGATGTGCCTGCACGATGTTGCAGAAAGGATGAAGAAAGAGACAGATAGAGGTCGAAAGGATGCACACTTCGATGTTGGAGACAAGGTTTATCTGAGGATCACCAGAGATCAGTTTCAGCCACCTAAAGGGACTGCTAGATCTTTGACGAGACGATATGATGGGCCTTTCCGCATAAAGAAGAGGATTGGTGTACGAATTGGAACTTCCAGACCATATGCATGCCAGGCACCCTATCTTCCACAGAAGTCAACTGAAAAGAAGCAAACTTGATGCTGATGATCCAGACCGAGCAGCACCACCGAGAGGACCAGCGATGATCATTGACAAGCCAGACTTAGTTTTGAAGAATATCCTTGATCTTCAAACAATAGGAGTTGCGGGAAATGCACGGAGAGAATTTATCATTTAGTGGAAAGATCGACCAGAGGATTCAAGCTGGGAACCGGAGGAAACACTGTGGAGACGGAAGAAAGAAATAGTAGAGTTTGACGAACAGTTGATGAGGTCTATTGGATTGCCGAGGACGGCGATGACTCAAGGTGCGGGAGTATGTCAGACCCACGAGTTGGACGCCCACGACTCGGGTGAGTCGGGCGCCCCTCACGGGCGCTCATGACCAATTCGATGGACGGGCGCGTGCCACAGCTACCGGCGCGCCCTCATGGTGTCTCGGCCGTATTACACATGGGCGGTGAGGAACGATTATAGCGGCGAGTAAAACGATAATTCTAGACACGGTGGGTTGAAGCAGCGTGACACGAACAAGACCGACGGTTGCAATACGAACGACGGGCGCGTGTAGCCAAACGATGGGGTCAGCCCGGGACCACGACGGGTCACCGACACCCCACCATGACTTGGTGTCGTGGTATGAATACGAAGTGGTGAGCGAAGGTTTGAGCATCGAACGACGACCATCCGAGTCACCGCAACACAGGACTTGCGACGTGACAAGGGATGCGCCTGCTGGGCAGGCTGCCAACGGATTGGACGAGCCAAACATGGACTTGGGCGAGCGGCGGTAGTGGCACACCGTAATACGGGCGCTGCGGTAAACTGAGCGGCGGCAAGGCACGACGGGCGCGTCGGCACGACGCACTACGCGTATTAAGGTGAGAGTCAAGTTACGGTAGCGCGGCGCGCGGGTGTAACAACGGGCGGCCGTGACACAGGCGCGGGTCGAGTCGAGTGACACTCCGCCCGCCCGAACGGTCACGGGCCGAGTCGTGCATGACACTATTGTAAAACAGGCACTCGACCTGTATAAACCAGCGAGACAATTTTTTGATATTTAATATATAAAATTGCATTTCTTCAATCTATTTTGGGTACATTTCTTATTGCTGTTGTTTCTCTATATTTCCGCTATAAAACATAATAATAAGTGAAGACTAACACCTGTAAAAAAATAAGTAAGGTGTTGTCCGGAAAATGGCAAAAACGAAAAGGGGTCGTTTAGCCGGTGCCGCATGACCGGCCAGCAAGGGTGCACAAGATGGAGGCGTGACACTCCTGCACCCTGTGAAGCTCTTTGCGCAACTATGTTATGGATTTATGCATGGATTTTTTTTCATTTCCAACGATATGTTCTCAGGCCGGCTTTCTCGTTGAGAGCAGTAAATATCATTCGAGTAGTTGATTTAATGAATCGTGTCATTCTGAAAAATAAAATGCCAATTTCTTTCTAAATAGATATTTGTAAACATGGTAGCGTAAGAGTTCGAATCACGACAACGTAATAGTTCAGATCTCTTGCACGTGGAAATAAAGACGCATTTCTTCTTGTGTTCTTTGAGGAGGCAAGCAAGAAAATATAGATTGTTCATGTGGCATGGGACAACAATCTGATCCGCTCAAATCTCAAACGTCGATGCTACGAATGAGAATCGTCCTCAATGCTATTTTCATAGCTACTTTGTAACATATCTATCTCCAGCCACTGCCAACACGCAGATCGTCGTGATAGGATATCACAGAACTGATCCATCATTTCTTCTTCCATGATGGAATTTTCCAATATACACATAATACTGCAACGATTTGCACCCACGATGACAATGAAGAATAGGGTTTCAACAGGTTTATACCAAGAGAATGAGTTTGAATCCCAACTAATTCTTCATCACCTGCGTGGATAAAATATGACATATCAAGGAGGTCAAAATCTATACCCAGAAGCCGCAGTGTCTGAAACATAAATTTTTGTGTAAGGTTCATTTGTTTGATCTACTTTTGAATACATTTAGCATCTATACTTGCATCGTAACAATTAAGGTAGTCGAAAGTGAGATATATTACAGATGGTGGTTTGGTTTATTACTTGACGAGTTTTATAGTGGAAGCCCTAACCAATCAAGTTCTCAATATTATTGATATTGCAAAGTTAGTCAATGATGGTAAGAGAAGGTAACATTTTAAATGGAGGTCAACTTCGAGTTGTGGTGTGAAAACCCAGTGTTTCTGAAATTCCAGAGTGGATATGAAAGCGGATGAAAACGAGTTAGATAGATTATCCATGTTATAGTAATATGTGTTTTCCATCTAATAACTAAGTGGATATGATTGTTGATTAAGAATTAAGTGGATATAAATGTTGATGAAGACCAGTTAGATAAATGATCGATGTTGTAGTAATATGTGTTTTCTATTTCAAAATTAAATAAGAATGTTATAATGAATGCTTTGTTGCGAGTTATCATTGTGAATTTCCAACTAAAAATTGTTAATTTCTATGTTATGAATTAGATTCATAATCTAAATATGTCAAAATCAGTGCATTATGTCATTTATATTTATATCTTTTGTGATCAATAATGAAAGAGTGCGATTTGGATATATTTTTCTAATAATTTCCACCGTAAAAAAAAAAGAGTGATCACCTGCGGTGTAACTTGACTTAACAAGTCACCTTTACTGTTTTCATAAATTATCTAACGTGTTCAAGGGATAGCATTCCAAATCGTGATATTTAGATTTTAAAATAAAAATGAATTTATTTATTTTCTAACTTACATTTTAAATGGTTTTTTAAAATTACGTATTCTTATGAGTAATATCTATATTGTTAGAGTATTTACTATTGCCACAAGTAGTATGTATATTATTCATTATCAAATTTTAACAATATGATGTATATGATGATTTATATATTAAGCACTGCAAAATCAAATAGTGTATGTTTTAAGAGCGTGGTTATTATTATTGTATATTTTAAGAATATTTATTTAAGCGATGTTAAAAAATTAATCGCAACCTCACAACTCGGCATCTCATTTAGAAAAATTTCAAATACTATATCTAATATAGATCCGTCTTAAATTTAATATGCTCAGCTTTAAAAATTTCAAATTCTATATCTAATATAGATCCGTTTTAAATTTAATATGCTCACAATTGGTTATCTCATTTAAAAAATTTTCAAATTCGTTTTAAATTTAGTATGCTCACAATGGGTTATCTCATTTAGAAAATTTTCAAATTCTATATCTAATATAGATCCATTTTAAACATAGTATGCAAGTATCTAGGGGGCATCATTTAATTCTTTAAAATGTAAATCATTTTAAATACAAAATTTGAAAAGAAATATTATATAAGATTTAAATTACATTTTTGGTTGTTTAAATGGATTCAAAAAAACCTATTTGGAACTTAGATGGTGGAGAATATACAAGTTGACTAAAAAATAATTTTATTATTATTTTTTTGTAAGCTGATTAGTACCTTTCGTTCATTCATCAAAAGCGACGGTTACAATAAAAACATGTCTTCTGGGGAAACTAGATTTGTTGGCCATCGAAAGGCATTATAAGCCAACCAAAACCGAAATGTCTTGAGTATATCAAACACAACTATATAAGAGGAACTGTATAAATCCTTAAAAAACTTTGTTCTTCTAATTCTACATTTTACTATTACTATGGTATTCATCGAAATAAACAAAATCTAAACAATTAATAGACATGACAAGAAAATAACTAGTCCTTAGAGGACTCAACCAACATTGGACCTCAAAATTTTAGATTGATGTAGCCTCCGGAGAAGCTGTTCAATTCTACCCAAACGGGCATCCTATTGTTGCACCTAGAACTCCAAGAGCTAGAAGTCTTTTCGAATTTCCTATAGAGAAGGGTCAATCTCCATAAAATTTGAAGTGTGCATGATGGATTTTGCCACTAGATGTTTCATCCTCCAATAGAGATGGATGGTTTGGTTGTACTGAGATACCCCACCTTTGGCATTTCCCAGATTAGGAACTAGGTGTTCCATGTCCAAATCTCCTTCTTCCTCTTCCGCTTGGTGAGTGAGAGGCTCTTCCCGCATAGCGATTACCTTTCTGACTTGACTCAGAATCTCTTGCATGTATGCTTGAGGAGCATCCCTGATATCCTTAGCTTGTGTTTTGCAGCCAGACCTTCTCAACAACTGGAAGGAGGGCTCACCTTTATCCTTTGAGCGCCTCTCTTCCAAGTCTACCTCCGGCAGTCCACCCCCACTTCCTCTTTCATAACCTTTTCCCGTGCCATTGGAGCCTGATGAACTATGAAGGTCCAGTGGGTAAAGAAACAATATACCATCGTTCCCCTGATTGAGGTTCCAATTCCTTGCCTATGATTTTACTTTGTGACAAGAATCAAGACCATACACAAATATGATGCGATGTGAGTAATCCTTAACTTATAAAACATGGACATCCTTTTCCATACTGCAATGCTGATTACGAACCACACCCCTAGGGGAGGTTGGATGTCTGGCTTTCTCAAGCACCCTAAAATGAATTGCAAATAAATTATCCCAATCTACAACACGAACTACAGAGGGCCAACAATAGCAAGTTGTAAACATAAAACTATCCTCTGAGTTAAGATGCATGTAAGGGATTTTCCACCAACCCACGATATGAGTAGAAAAATCTGCAAAATCAAGGTTTTTGCAAACAAGACCTCCCCAACCCATACCCTTATGCCCCATTTTCTGAGGCATTATGTTGTAAAGAATAGAAATTGACACTATTAACCCAAATAAAATCACGAAAGACCTCCCAGGACACCATGGAAATAGAGTGGTCAGGATTATCTAATGTTCCATTTAAAGGTTGAAGAAATAGAATTTCCAGTGTTCTCCATTATCTTGTGACAAAGAAATGATAGGGAAAGTACCACATACCTTTGGATTGTTGAGCATTGCCCACTGTAATGTTGCTGCCCTGCACTCTTGTTTGCACCTAGTCAGTTATCATCCACCCGTGGAAAAATGGGTTGATTGAAACAAAACCAGTTTATTAACTCTTGTCGGTTCTTACTCCACTCAGCATACAACTCACATAATGATGACACATTCCTAAAATTAATATCCCAGCTCGCACGCGCCCTACGCCGCCACCTTACTCGGCCCACTTGCCACTATTCGGACCAACCTGCAAGCCGATAGGCCCTTCCTTAATTGGTGTCCACATGATCCTCCTAGGGATCTTCAACCGGATCACATCCCGATCGGGGAAATAACTTCTTTATTATTATTATTATTAGCATTAAATTTTCTTGTTATAAAGTAGATACTGTGATAAATTACAAAACATGGATATTCAATTCTTTTTTCCTAGTTAATGAGTCCTAAATTGAGGCTTGAGAAATGAGCATAGTGTGGCCAACATGGATATTCAAATAGTTGATATAAGTTTTACTTTAAAATATTTTTAACAAGTATAAAGAATATGCATATATTTCTTACTAAAATGTGAAAATATAAAATGTTTATTTTTCAAAATTTATGTCTCTCTAAATTTGATATAAAATTAAGGTACTTGAATAATTTATTTATGTTAGAAATATTTTGTTTTTGTTTGAGAATGAAGATGAAATATTTTTTCACATCTCTTTTATATTGGTTACCATATCAATAAAAGTAACTGAAATATTTTTTAAACAAAAATTTTAGATAATTTTATTAAAAATGTTATGACTTGCATAAATATTTTATTCTAAACAAGACATTTAAAATGGAGTTGTCTTTAGTGCGACTTTTTAGAGTTTCAGGTGTCAGGTGAAAATTTTTGAGCTAAAATCTTCGTTTTTGTTTTTTAAATTGGTTTTTTGATTCTATATATGGATTCAGCACCCTCAAAAACTCCTAGGACACTTCGATTGCGCAAGTTAAAAATCAGAGTTCGCTTTTCAATAAATTCATGCTGGAATTTAAAGAAACTACACCGTAAAAAGCCACCGTAAAAACCTTAAAAAAATGACACTAAAAACTACTCTATTTAAAATGCATATGGCTCTAAAATTAACCTCTCGGCCCAATCAAAATAATTTCGAAAATGCATGAACCTATCGGCTCAATCAAAATAAGTTCGAAAATGCATTCATTCGAAAATTCTACGATCGAAATAAGTTCAGAAATGCACCAGAGGTTTTTAGATAAAAATGCATCAATACTACCTTTTACCACAACTTACAGGGACACGGTATTCCTTTCCTGTTGAGTTTCCTAAATACTGAAGCCCGTCTGCATCTCCATTGCATGAGGTCTATATTGGGAAACGTTACTGTCGCTGCAGTTACGGGCATTATTGCCACTGACGGCCCTGCAATTGTCTGCCCCATTCTCGCGGAAACAAGAATAAAAACACGTCGTTCACTTCATTCAGTAATTCAAAATTGGAGTTTTCGGTTATTCAGAGTTGGAGTTATAGATTGACAATGGGGAGACTGAATGCAGGATCTCTGATGTTTCTGGGCTTTACTGTAATGGCCTTCATGGTTTTGTTATCCTGTGGTATAACTATTTCTGTGGAGCTTTGTAATTTGTTTTTTATTTTTCAATAATCGTTAATTTTTACATTTCAATTAGTCATTGTTTTCTTATTATTTGCAGATCCATATCCAGGGACTCTAACAGAGGCTATAACTTTTTACAATTGTGATAATTCGACCACCTGCAACCCTCAGAGCAACAGTTGCCCTGGGGCAACTCCTAAGTGTATGGCAAATCCGCCGGGCAGTAGCCATTTTGTATGTTGTGGACAGAGTACGTGTTGTGATGGTCGAAAGTTTCTGTGAGAGCATTTTAGACGAAGTTCTAAGCATACCAAGCTATTATGAGAATATGTAGTTTTTATTTAAATAATGAATCAGAGTCACTTAGTTTCAAAAAATAGCTATTATGAGTATATGCATTATTAATGGTTAGGAGTAACTTGGTTTTCAAAATAATTTTGGATGGAATATGTTTTGAGATTATTTGGATGTGCACGTTTCTTGTTGTTTGTCATTTGATTGGTGTTAAGCCCTCTATTTGAGAGAAACATTAACTTTCAAGGATTTACAATTAACTGTATTTTTATAATTTCTTTCTGAGACAGTTAACAACTTTTTAAGTAAATTCAAAATTAACTATATTTTTATAATCTCTTATGTATATATTATAGTTTTCAATGCTTAATAAATTAAATATTTGGATGGAATAATGTTTTGAGATCATTTGGATATGAACGTTTCTGGTCATTTTCCATTTGATTGGTAATGTATATATTATAGTTTTCAATGCTTAATAAATTAAATATTTGGATGGAATAATGTTTTGAGATCATTTGGATATGAACGTTTCTGGTCATTTTCCATTTGATTGGTATTAAGCCCTCTGTGTGAGAGAAACATTAACTTTCAAGGATTTAAAACTAACTATTTTTTTATAATTTCCTGTTAAAATTAACTGTATTTTTTTATAATCTTTTTGTGAAGCACTTAACAAGTATTTATATAAATTATAGTTTTCATTAATTTTTTTTTTTTTTAATCGTTGTTGGTTTTTTTTGGTTTGGTAGAAGCCACAATGGAGATGGGCTTTAATCCACTATCTGGACGGGTTGCCAGAGGCTTTTAAGTAAATTTATATAAATTATAGCATTCACCATTTTTTTATCTCTTTTCGGAGAAGCCACAATGGAGATGGGCTTTTACTTGACTATCTGAATTGGATTGCTTTTAAGTAAATTTATATAAATTATAGTATTCACCATAATTTCTCTTTTGGGAGAAGTCACAATGGAGATGGGCTTTTACTTGACTATCTGAATTGGATTGCTACACATTGACATGTTTTTAGTGAGGTTTACGATTTCCTCGGAAGTGTTTATCATGTCTTTTGGAAGAAGCCACAATAAAAAACTGGGCTTTGACAGATTTTTTGTGAGATTTATAATTTCCTTGGAAGTGTGTATCATGTATTTTGGGAAAAGCCACAATAAAGATGGCCTTTTACTCAACCTTCTGAACTGGATAGCTTCAAATTGACAGGCTTTTCAAATTGACATGTTTTTAGTGAGGCTTATGATTTCCTTGGAAGTGTTTATCATGTCTTTCGGAAGAAGCCACAATTAAAAAAAAAATGGGCTTTGACAAATTTTTCGTGAGATTTATAATTTCCTTGGAAGTGTGTATCATGTATTTTGGGAAAAGCCACGAAAAAGATGGGCTTTGACTCAACTTTCTGAACTGGATAGCGTCAAATCGACAGGCTTTTCGTGAGTTTTATGATTTCCTTGCAAGTGTTTTTAAATTATTTTTTCACAAAATGCGATAGAGTTTGTGTTTTGTATTGGAAATCTTATAAATGAAACTTTACCTATTTGCGTATGAAAATTCTCCAATGGAAATAAGTTCAGAAATGCACCAGGGCTTTTTAGATAAAAATGCACTAATAATACTTTTTAGCACAACCTTTGTGTGTTGTGAGTGTAGAAAATTTTCGTGAGATTACCTTATAGAAATTTCTAACCTTAGCCATGATTGTGTCCTAGGCTCATTTTCATCAATGTCAACCAAAATATTAATTTTAATCTTAAATCATATATAACTTCATTTTTTATATTATATATAACTTCTTAATCTTATTAAAAGACTAAGATTAATTATTAAAATATAACTATGAGGTAGATTGTAAAAATCATGTAAAAATAAATGTAATGTTTATAATTTAACATTTTTTATTTTGATCTAATATTGGTCCTATTTAAAAATAAACCTAATTCTTATCATGTATAAACATAATATAAATTTCAAACATAAAGAGGTTTAGGTATGATAAATAAATAAAAATATAACCTCTTTTTATACTTACTTCAAAGATATGGTAGATAAATAAAGCCTCTTTTTATATTTACTCCATTAACATCTTTATATCTACAAGAATTCAAAAAAGAGGTTTTATTTAGGTGAAGCCTCTAGGCTTAAATACCATGGGACAAATTATTATTAATACCGTGAGAAAAATACCATATTTATAAAAGAGGTATGGTAAACAAATAAATCATTATAAAAGAGATATAAAGATGCATGATAAATATACCAGCCCAGATCCATCTTAACTCCTAATCTATCAAGCCCCTAGAGGGATCAAATCTCTCGAGGTTCAAACCTTTCCTCAGACTTTGAACTCAAAAAAAGTGGTTTGCACCTCGAGAGATTTGATCCCTTTGGATGCTTGATAGATCCAGAGTTAAGATGAATCTAGGCTAGAGTTAAGATGAATCTAGGCTAGAGTTAAGATGGATCTAGGCTAGTTTCAGTCATCTATGGCCAAGGAAAATATATAGAACATATGATTAATTTTATCGATCATATGTAAATACATATAATATAAATATAACCATTTTATATATGCTAAATATGTCGGATATTTATATGGTCATTTTACTTTTAAAATTTTCTTAGTTACTTCATTTTGTTGAGATGATAAATATTGTTAATAATTTTAATGATGAAAAATGATGAAATAAATATTTTGAATATAAAGTGAAAATGTAATAGTGTTTAATGATAGAAAATGTGAAAAATAAGAATGCTCAATTAAAAATAATATTCATTGTGATCAATCTACAATTATTTTATTCTGCTATTCTTATTGTGACTCTTGTTAGTTTTTTCATCTTTTCATATTGTTTATATCAAAATGACAATTGAAATCATCAACCATTTAAATATTTAGCTCGAACTATTGAACTAAAAATCATACATTGTGTCTCTTGCTCTTCAATATTAATACATTGAATTACTATAACAGAAAAATAAATGTACATTGTCAATAATTTTGTGTGCTTACACTGAAATCAATGGACAATGCTAATCCAATCACTTTCAAATTAATGCACCATCAATGTACATCCAGTTACATCAAATCAGAAATCAACGTCCATAGTCAAATCAATGCATGTAATACAAACAATCAAATAAGATTAGAAAACAACATCTACACTGAGATCAACGAATCTAATCTAGGTATTCAAATAGGATTAGAAATGAACATCTAGACTGAAATAAATGTATCTACTACAAGTAAGAAAAATATTACAAACCAACATAAATCAACGCATGTAGTGCAAGCAATAAAATAGGATTAGAAATCACCATCTACATTGAAATCAATGCATTTAGTGCAAGCAATCAAATAGCATTATAAATCATCTACATTGAAATCAATGAATCTAGTGCAAGCAATCAAATATAATTAGAAATCAACATGTACACTTAAATCAATGCATCCAGTGTAAGAAATCAAATAGGATAATAAATCGCCATCTATACTGAAATCAACGCATTTAGTGCGAAAATCATATAGAATTAGAAATCATGTACATTGAAATCAATGCATCTAGTGCAAGAAATTAAATATAATTAGAAATCAACATCTACAATAAAATAAATGGATCTAGTGCAAGCAATCAAAATGGATTAGAAATCACCATCTACACTAAAATAAGTTCATCTAGTGCAAGAAATCTTCTTCCCTCTCTCCCCCTTGAACTACATCTCTCTCCACTCTCTCACATCTTCCATATTCCTTCCTCTCTCTTCATTTCTCTCCCACATCACTATCTATCTCTCTTCACCCTCCAACTCTATTCCTATATGCTTTCTTCCCTCCCTCCTTCTCCACTCCCTTCTCTCCTTATCTCCTTCTCTGTCTCTTTATCTCACTCCAAAACATACACGCACTCTCTCCATCTCTCACTTTTCACTTAATATCTCTATCCACTTCTAAATCTCTATTCATTTCTTCTTCCCTCCCTCTCTCCCCTTCCAAATACATCTCTCTTTCTATCTCCCTTCCTTGCTCCTACTCTCTCTCGTCCTTCCTCTCTCTCCCTCTCTCTTTTTCTATTTTCCCTCCAATTTTCTCTCTTCCCCCATCACTCTCTTCCTCTCTCTCAAGTCCTCTCTCTTGTACTTCCTCTCTCTCCCTTTCTCTCCTACCTTCCTCTATATTTTCCTCTCTCTATCTCTCTTGTCCATCCAATCCTCTTTCTCTCCCCCTCAAAATCTACACTAAAATCAATGCATACAGTGCATTAAATAAGATAGGATTAGAAATCACCATCCGCAATGAAATCAATGCATCTAGTGCAATAATTGCACTAGATGCATTGATTTCATTATGGATGGTGATTTCTAATCCTATTTTATTCGTTTCACTATATGCATTGATTTCAATGTAGATGATTTCTAATCTTATATGATTGTTCTCACTAAATGCATTGATTTTAGTGTACATGATGATTTATTATCCTATTTGATTTCCTGCACTAGATGCATTCATTTCAATGTACATGTTGATTTCTAATTATACTTGACTGTTTGCACTAGATTCATTGATTTCAATGTAGATGATTTCTAATCCTATTATATTTCTTGCACTAAATGCATTTATTTCAGTGTAGATGGTGATTTCTAATCCTATTTGATTTATTTTACTACATGCGTTGATTTCAGTGTAGACGTTGGCTTCTAATATTATTTTCTTACATGTAGTAGATACATTGATTTCAGTGTAGATGTTGATTCCTAATCATATTTTAATACCTAGATTAGGTGCATTGATTTCAATGTAGATGTTGTTTTCTAATATTGTTTGATTGTTTGCATTACATGCATTGATTTCATTGTAGACGTTGATTTCTAATTTTGATGTAATTCATAGAGAGGGAGGGATAGAGAGATGGAGTTGTAGAGAGAGAGGGAGGGAAGAAGAAATAAATAGAGAGTGAGAAGTGGGGGGAGAGAGAGTGTGACAAGGGAGAAATAGAGAGGTTATGTGTTTTTTTGGGGGTGCGATAAAGAGAAAAATAAGGAGAGATGGAGGGAATGGGGGGAGAAGGAGAGAGGGAGGAATATAGTAATAGAGGCAGAGGGTGAAGAAAGGGAGAGAAAGAGAGATAGTTGTGTGAGCGAAAGGGAGATAGGGGAAGGAAGAGAGAGAGGATGTGAGATAGTGGAGAAAAGGAGGGAAAGAGAGATGGAGTTGGAAGGGGGAGAGAGGGAAGAATATTTATTGCACTAGATGCATTGACTTCATTGCAGATGGTGATTTCTAATCCTATTTTATTTCTTGCACTATATGCATTGATTTTAGTGTAGATGTTGAGGGAGAGAGAGAGAGGATTGGAAGGAAAAGAGAGAGAGAGAGAAGAAAATATAGAGGAAGTTAGGAGAGAAAGGGAGAGAGATGAAGAATAAGAGAGAGGAATTGAGAGAGAGGAAGAGAGTGATGGGGGAAGAGAGAAAATCTGAGGGAAAAGAGAGAGAGAGAGAGAGACAGAGACAGAGAGAGAGGAAGGACAAGAGAGAGTAGGAGAGAGGAAGAGAGATATAGAGAGAGATAGCGGGATAGAGTGTTGTAGTTGGAGGGGGAGAGAGGGAGGGAAGAAAAAATACATAGAGAGTGAGAATTGGAGAGAGATATTAAGTGACAAGGGAGAGATGGAGAGAGTGTGTGTATGTTTTGGGGTGAGACAAAGATACAAAGAAGGAGATATGGAGAGAAGGGAGGGGAGAAGGAGGGAGGGAGGGGAAAGAGGAAGGGAGGGAAGGATATAGTAAAATAGTTGGAGGGTGAAGAAATAGAGATAGTGATGTGGGAGAGAAATGAAGAGAGAGAAAGGAATATGGAGGATGCGCGAGAGTGGAGAGAGGAAGGAAAGATAGATGTAGTTCGAGGGGGAGAGAGGGAAGAATATTTCTTGCACTAGATGAATTTATTTCAGTTGAGATGGTGATTTCTAATCCATTTTGATTGTTTGCACTAGATGCATTGATTTTAGTGTAGATGTTGATTTCCAATTATATTTAATTTCTTGCACTAGATGCATTGATTTCAATGTAGATGATTTCTAATCCTATATGATTGCTCGCACTAAATGCATTTATTTCAGTCTAGATGGTGATTTATTATCCTATTTGATTACTTACACTAGATGCATTAGTTTCAGTGTACATGTTGATTTCTAATTATATTTGACTACTTGCACTAGATTCATTGATTTCAATGTAGATGATTTCTAATCCTATTTGATTTCCTGCACTAAATGAATTGATTTCAGTGTAGATGGTGATTTCTAATCCTATTTGATTGCTTGCACTACATGCGTTGATTTCAGTGTAGATGCTCGTTTCTAATCTTATTTTCTTACTTGTAGTAGTTATATTGATTTCAGTGTAGATGTTTATTTCTAATCCTATTTGAATACCTGGATTAGATACCTTGATTTCAGTGTAGATGTTGTTTTCTAATCTTATTTGATTGTTTGCATTACATGCATTGATTTCATTTTAGACATTGATTTCTGATTTGACTTAATTGGATGTGCATTGATGGTGCAGTAATTTGAAACTGATTGGATTAGCATTGTCCATCGATTTCAGTGTAAGCACACAAAATTATTGACAATGTACATTTATTTTTGTGTTATAGTAATTCAACATATTAATATTGAAGAGCAAGAGAGACAATGTATGATGTTTAGTAAAATAGTTCTAGCTAAAAATTTGAATGGTTTATGATCTCAACTTTCCTTTTCATATAATCAATATGAAAATATGAAAAAACTGACAAGAGTGACAATAAGAATAACAGAAGAAAATAATTTTTGATTGATCCCAGTGAAGACTATTTGTAATTGAATGCATTCTTATTTTTCACATTTTCTATCATTCAACACTATTACATTTTCACTCTGTATTCAAAATATTTATTTCATCATTTTTCATTATTAAAGTTATTAACTATATTTATCATCTCAAAAAACTGAGGTAATTAAGAAAATTTTAAAATTAAAATGACCATATAAATATTTGACATATTTAGCATATATAAAATGGTTATATTTATATTATATATATTTACATATTATCGATAAAATTAATCATATGTTCGATATATTTTCCTTGTCCACACACGACTGAAACCAGCCTAGATCCATCTTAACTCCAAATCTAGCAAGCGTCGAGAGGGATAAAATCTCTTGAGGTGCAAACCTCTTTTTTGAGTGCAAAGCCTGAGGAAATGTTTGCAGCCCGAGATATTTTATCCCTCTCGGCGCTTGATAGATCCAGAGTTAATATGGATCTAGGTTGGTATATTTATCATGCCTCTTTATACCTCTTTTATAATGATTTATTTATTTACCCTACCACTTTTATAAATATGGTATTTAGCTCATGGTAATAATAATAATTGTTCCATGGTATTTGGCCTATAGGCTTCACCTAAATAAAACTATTTTTTGAATTCTTGTAGATATAAAGACGTTAATGGAGTAAATATAAAAATAGACTTTTTTTATTTACCATACCTTTGGAGTAAGTATAAAAAGAGGTTATATTTTTATTTATTTATCATACCTAAACCTCATTATACTTTAAATTTATATTATATTTATAGATAATAATAATTGGGTTTATTTTTAAATAGGACAAACATTAGCATTAGATCAAAATTGTTAAATTATAAACATTACATTTACTTTTACATGTTTACATTTTTATGCTAGATATACCCCATAGTTATATTTTAATAATTAATGTTAGCCTATTAATAAGGTTAAAAAGTTAAATATAATATAAACAATAAAGTTATATGTGATTTAAGATTCAATTTAATGTTTTGGTCGACATTGGTGAAAATTATTTTTATTATTTTCTTAGAACTTTTAATACTTACACATCGGGGTCATACTGGGCTGTAGAATTTGCATCTAGGTGCAATAAAAACATATAAAATATCATTTTAAATAAACATCTAATTATATACCAAGCCTATGGGCCAAATACCATGGTAAATAAAAGAGGTATAATAAATAAATAAAACCTCTTTTTATATTTACTCCATAAACCTCTTTATATTTAGGAACACTCAAAAAATAGTTTTTATTTAGGTGAAGCCTACGAGGCAAATTATTATTAATAACATGCAAATATATATATATATATATATATATATATATATATTTTCCCTAATATTAATATTAAAATATTATTATTATTATTAAATCTAATATTAGTATTCTTATTATTATATTTAATAACTTTGGATTAATACAATATTAAATTTGTTATATTATTATAATACACATTAATATATCATAATATATATTAACCCTATATATATGTGGAATGGGAGAACAAAGACATAGAGAGATAGAGGTGGAGAGATAGGGGGAGTGAGAAGGGAGATATGGGGATAAACTGAAGGAGAGGGGAGAGGAGGAATGAAGACAGAGAGAGGGGGGAGGAATGAGAGATGTAGAAAAGGGTAAGATAGGAAGAGAGAGACAAAAATATGGAGGGGAAAGTGAGGAGGAGGCAGGGATGGAGATAGTGAGAGGATTGGAGAGAGAGAGAGAGAAGGAGAGGAAGAATGAGAGAGGGGACTTGAGAGAGAGGAGGAGAGAGGAACATATAGAGAGAAGGAGTTGTAGGGGGTTAGAGGGAGGGAAGACTAGAGACATATAGAGTGAAAATTGGAGAGAGAGAGGGAGTGAAAAGGGAGATATGGAGAGAGAGAGTGTATATTTAGGGGCACGATAAAGAGACAAAGAAGGAGAGATGGAGAGAAGGGGGGGGAGAAGGAGAGAGAAGGAAAAATTTAGGGATATAGTAACATATTTTGAGAAAGAGAGAGAGAGTGATGGGGTAAGAGAGGGGATTAGAGGGCAGAGAGAGAGAGAGAGATGATTGGATGGAAAATAAATAGAGAGAGAGAGAGAGAGAGAGAGAGTTGTACATTGATCCAATAATTTTCCTAGAATTCCCATGTGTGTTTTAGATGTTTAATACCTCATTATGGGATGACCCTTCAGATATCCACCCACATGCCTGAATGTCAGCAGATCATGATCCAAATTTAGATGTAGTTCCATAGATTTTGTTGGCTCAATTTTCTCCTATCACAAATACCACAACATGCACATATCTTTCAAATGTTCCATTTAGATCTACACAGCTCTTTCCTATTCAATATCTATTCTTGGGTTGTGATCTCCTCATCACATCAGCTAAGGGAAACTATGTCCTATGTACTGAGATAATATATTCCATTGTATTAGTCCTAGCATTTTTCTTCCATGAAACTTATGTATATTGGACTCATTGTATAATTGTATCATTTTTTGTCCCATCGATTTCCACATATCATGTACTTTATTTATGAGACTCACATTTTTTGGCACACCTTTACCATGTGTAATCATTTATCTCAATGAGTATGAGTATGCCACTCTACCCTAATTAAGGTCATGTACTCATCATAAAAGGAGACTTCTATTTGACAAGTAGGTCTCACACCCTCTAGTTTCAGTCCTTCCATTTATTTCTTAAGCTCCCTCCTCCCCTCTCTATCTCTCTCTTTATGAATCCCTTTCAATGTCTTGTGAAAGTCAACCTACAACATATTTCAAACATACAAATTTCTTCTAACATTCTTATGTTGGGGGAAAATTTTCTTATCAAAAAAAAAAATTCACCTACCCATTTCCTACTATCTTGATCGAAATAAACTATGTAGCATGGATTTTTACACATTAAAACCCACATTCACATTAAGAAATAATTCACTCAACCATTTTAATAACCTATTTCTCTTAAAACCCAACCCACAATAATAATTAAATATATCATTATTTATTTACTATTCTCTAGAAATAAGTTTTTTTTTGTAAGTTAGGTTAAACTATATTAGATCAAAATCAAACATTACATACTCATTAGGCTGAGATGGTAAGCGGTGCTTAACCAATCCTAGCCTTAGAGTATTTCAAAATAGCATAGGTTTTGGGCTGCCTCCTAGGAGTAAACCAACCAGTTAATAGCATCAAACAATCGATGTTTACAAAGTGTGTCATGACACATTTGAAATAAAAGATTTGTAGTATGGGCTGAAATAACAGAAAACACAAAAGATTCGAGAAGCTAGGAAGTCTTAGTGTTCATTCATCATCCTCTATAGAAGGGTCCTCCTAGTCAATGCGGCATCCATATTCTTGTGCAATGGCCTCCTCCTCAGTAGAAGGTACGCGTGTGGGCTTTGTAGCGGTTGCGCAGAGGATAAGAGCGACTAGGTACTCAGCATCAGGAAATCACATCCAAACTCCATCTGAATACATGATCCACACATCTGTATCCTCCCTCAAAGCCTATTGAGCCAGGAGAGGCTCGATTTTTCGAGGAGTGGGCAGTTCTGAGTGCACAATGGTGGACTTCCTGGGGCCTTTTCTGCCCCTCTGATTCTCCGAAGCTAAGGAGAACTCACCTTGGGTTCCCTCAGACCACTGTGGTGCTTCCCTATCATCACTGCCAGAATAGGAACCTTCAATGGATTCCAAATGTTGATCATGTCCACATTGATAGAAACCTGAGAACTCACCTCTTTGGCTACCCCCAATGGAATTTTGGCGTTGACGCGGAGCTATGGGGGGGGGGCTAACAGGAAGAGAGGGAGAGGTCGGTCCAAAAGTGGTGATGTTCTCAATAGGGGAGCATGTAGCAGAGAAGCACAATGGGGGGGTGCGCAACAGAGAGTTATGGAGCAGGGGGCACGCTGAAGGGGGGCAAGCAGTGAGGGAAGCTGCCTCAGAAAGAGCGCAATAGGATGAATCTAAAGAAGCAGGGAATTCGGGAGGGAGGCGTGCAGCCAGGGGGGACGCCGTGGGGACCGCGCAACCTAGAGGGAATCAGCAGGAGAGGCTCCCGGTAAGCTAGCACCTGTAAGGTGGCATGTGAGAGGGAGAGCACATAGCATGGGGAGAGCGTGGAGAAACTGAGGCAGCAAAATAATAGCAAGGGAGGAGGCATAGAAGGCTCTGGAGGCCAACTGTAGCAGCATAGGATGACATAATGAGGAGAGATCTCACCTTTTGATGACCCATGGCACAATTGCAAATGATGTGTGATTTTTTTGCATGCTTGCATATGCGAGTTGGGACAGTTCACTTGGGGTTGCATGCGATTCAATGTATGGAAGAAGATCAGGTGCATCAGAGTGCCCATGTGAATGATTAATGAGAGGAGGTTCCACATCAGGTCAAAGCTGGCGGTGCAGGACTTTATTAGCCTGTGAATGGGAAGAATTGGCTTCACACATTTGCTCCATGTCACTTGCATCCAGGGCTTCTCTCGAAATAGTTAGATAAATTATTATTTATTTATTATTAGACATTTATCCCTTATTTCTCTCATGAGATAATTTTTAAATCATTATTTAATAATTATTTCTAATTCATCTTTGACTTTATCCCCATGAATTAGTTAATAAATCATTTTTTTTCATTAATTAATTTTACTATTTTCCTTAATAAACTTAATTAATCATCAGGTTTTGATTTAGTTTACTAAATAAATATATTTTATCATTTTAAATAGTATTTCCCTCTTTAAAATATAATAAAATATTCCTAACAATTAGGTATCAATTTAGTCTAACATTTTTTATTATTATCCTAAATATACACCTATCATAATATTTTGTTGTAAATAGATGGGTTCTCTCCCCATTCTACACCACGACCATTCTCATCATCTTCATAACTTTTTTGTGAGATTTGAGCTCCCATTTCTATTTCAAGCCATCACCACTTGTTTTTTCCCATTGCATACATTCTATGAGAGAGAGTTGAATCTATAGTTGAAACACAATGTATTCATAGATCCATCACACCGTTGGGGATTTGTAGACCAAAGCCTTCATATTCTCCTCACCAAGTGTATTCAATTCAATTTAATAATAATAAAAAATACTTAAATTTTTGTTTGGTTTTTAATATAATATTTCTCACTATATGTTCTTTTGTACTTGCACATGATCTTTTTAAAATGTTTTCTAAATAATGTTTTCTGGATATGAAGAGAATATTAGGAACAATTTTTTTTTTTTGTCTATTTGCCACTAGTGGATTAAGTGAAGGGTTTTGGTACACTTTCTATAAAAATTCCTACTAACATTGATAGCAGCAACATGCCTATGTGTCTTACCATGCATAATGTGCTCTATTTAGGTGTTCTCTATTTTTACCTATGGAACCATGACTTCTAAATAGTAAATTAAGGTGCTTTAACAGAAATTACTCTACAAATTGAGCTAACCCTCGAGGATAAATACATAACATAATAAAGAAACTAAAAACTAACAAATAATTTCTTGTCCATGACATTTGTGTTATAATTTTTTCTTTTGATTATCGAATTATTTGTGTGAGTGATATTTGAGTCTCAAAACATATCTTCAATGCAAGAATCTACTATAACTAAGTTAAATTTTAGTGCATAAAAGTAAAAACTAAAAAAAATTAAACATTAGCCCCCTTCAAAACCACCTCTATGCAAGGTCAACCAAATAAAGAATAACTTCCACTAATTGGTAAGTGTACAGAGTTGAAAATTATTAGATAAACCAAAGATAAAATTGGAGATGATGATATAAATCAAAATGAACTCTTGGCTTCAGGAATAATATACTCTCTACTGAAAAGGATAACTACATGAAAGAGGATGCTCATATGGCCCTTCCCCACACTTTAATCACTCTCATTTTTCTAATAAAAAATTTATCTATTATAGATATTTGAATGAAACACAGTAATAATGAAGCATAGATAAAAACTTGGAAAAAAAATTGGAGGTAAATTAAAGAGAAAAATAAACTGAGTATTTATAAACGCATACTTCATACATTTTGATATTTTTATATGATTAATGTTTTTTTCATCCAAGTCAACATTTGTATCATTCACCTTAGAATTGATGTTGAAAGGATTGGCCTTATCGACATCATAATAATTTTCATCATTTTCAATCATATCATCAGTTATATCACCATGAGGAACATTGTCTCATATGTCTGGTTCGACTTAAAGTTATTCATCTAAAAATAACTCATTGATATCATCTTCATATAGAATATTATATTTGACATCTCCTTTAGCTTATTTGACATATTCGTCTGACATGTGAACTAACTAGTCCTTTACATCACCTTCTTCTTCAATATAATCTTCATTTTCTCCATTATACTTAAGTTTCCTTCCTCTTGGATAGTATCTAACAAAATATGCCAAACCCCTATACCTAGAAAATTTGAGTAAAATACAGGTTTGCATTGGCTTCGAAGAACATAGTGATCTAGTCCTACCTTAATTGACCTTGTATTAACCATGGTAAATTTGTTATCATGTTGAATAGTAGTTCTATTAGGATCATATCCAATTTTTCGTAGCATGTACCATTTTATTCAAAACAAGATGAATTTGAGGGATTTAAATTCAGACTCAACTATATCATCCAAATACCCATAATATAAATTTTTAGAGGCTTTTGGATGTATGTCACTTCTATAGGAAACATTGGTAACCAAGAAAATAAATTTATCCCACAATAAAAAACTTTCATATTTTCATCCAACTTCTTTATGCTAAATCTATGGCCATTGTACCACATAGCCTTATGTTGTTTCAACTACAATCTTCCAAATAAACAGAGAATGCATTGCCAATTAATAAAAATATTTACATAACTTAGAAAGTATCCGAAAAAGAAAAAAAACACACTTGAATTGAAATTAATAATCTATAAAATAAATTAATAAAATGTTGTAGGGTAAGTATGAGAACTTCGTTATTTATCTTTCAAACCATTTACTAAATCAATTTCCATTTATTAAATATTGTGTTGTAGTAGCTACAACCACCCTGCAATTTTTTTCCCGTGCTTTGATTTTCGAGCCTTCCTTTCTATCCATAGAAGCTTATCTTGTACTGTCATCAAGTATTCATATTTTTACTGAGACTTATCATTTTCATATTTTCTTGTGTTTTATTGTTTCCACACTTGGTTGATCATTTAATTCACAAGCTAACCTCTTGACTTGGTCATATATAAATTCTGGAATTGTCTCTAAAAACTGTGCAATCCGTGAGGGAAAGCCAACCTTGATGATTGGAATTGCACAATCTTGACTGTAATATCTCCCTTTAGCTTAGAAACTGCGCAGTCATGGAAGGAAACCCAACACTAAGCGAAGAAATTGTACAGTCCTTCCCTTGAGCTCAAAAGTTGCGTAATGCACTGAGCCAAAAAGTTTCCCAATTCTCCAGAATTGGATGATATTTTCCAACTGTGTGCAGGGATAGTTTCTTGAAAAATAAAAAATAAAAAATCTAAAAAGAGAAAAAGTATCCCTAAAAAATAGGGATCCATTATTTGTTTCTCGAATGAGGCAGATTCACTATTTTTATAAATTTCCACCAAGTGTCTCGTTCTCCTTGATTTTAGGCATGCACATCATCAACCCTAATTCACTCTAATATATTTAATTGACACCTGTAGAGCTCATTTACACATTCTATATTAGAGCTCTAGCATTCCCGAGGAGATCAAGGAACCTTCGGTGCGGTTTTCATTGCTTTTCTGGGTGAGTTTTTATTTTGTCATCTTTTGGCGCTTTTTCTATATATTTTCATCATTTCACTTCTATGAGTGTTGTTTTGCTTTTTTTCTATTTTTGGTTGTTGGTACTAGCATTTATAAATGTTTTTCTCAAGTTTTTTTTTTTCCTTTCACAAGTGTCACATCATATTTATTGTAGTTGTAGTGGTGATCATCATTTCAACGAATTTTCTCACATATTTAATTTTCCTCTGATTTGTTGAGTTTTTACACTTGATTCACATTGATTAATTCATACTTCCTTATATTTGCACTCAAACCAAGTTCATTACTTCGATATGTTTTTCTCCAACACTTTACCTTGGCCAATTTTCACCTTTCCCAATAGGAAATTGCACATGTATGAGGCTCAAGCTGGAAGCTTGGCCTCTGAGAATTCCCAATGCATAGTAAAGGTTGGCCCAACTACATATTGGGAAGTTTCAGAGCTCAGTATGCCACCTTTACCAATGATATTGTGGAATGCATAGTATCTCCCAGTCACTTCCCACGCTGAATGCATTCCAAAGTCTAAAGCCTTGGGCTACACCCTTGGTTGTTGCGATTGAAAAATGCATAGTTCCCACATCAAGTCTCCCTCACCTGATCTCGAAAATTGTGCAATATCTGTCTCTCTAGTTTTTTGGTTTGCTTCTCGACCTTTCTTTGAAGATAGATTAACAGAATATGATGTTTTATTACCATGAGTTTCATTTATGTCCCATAGGTACCACAGTTTTTGAGAACTTCTCTCCAGCAATCATTATCACCATGGAAACTAAGAGATATGCTTAAAAATATACAACTGAAATAAGTATTGGGGAAGCAGTTTAGAAAACAACAGTTAACGTATGAGTGTATGCAGACATTCTAAATCTAATTTCATTCTCAATCAACATCTAATTATATAGCAAGCCTATGGGATAAATACCATGGTAAATAAAAGAGGTGTGGTAAATAAATAAAACCTCTTTTTATATTTACTACATAAACCTCTTTATATTTATGAACAATAAAAAAATAGGTTTTATTTAGGTCAAGCCTATGAGCCAAATTATTATTAATAAGATGCAAAAAAAACATTATTAGCCCTAAAATTAATATTAAAATATTATTATTATTATTAAATATAATATCATATTAATATTATTACATTTAATAACTTTGGATTAGTACAATATTAAATTTGTTGTATTGTAATACACATTAATATATCATGAAATATATTAACTCTAGATATATATGTAAGGGAAGAGAAAAGACATAGAGGGATATATGTGGAGAGATAGGGGCAGTGAGAAGGGAGAGAGGGGGATAAACTCAAGGAGAGGGAAGAGGAGGAATGAAGAGAGAGAGAGAGAGGTAGAGGAGTGAGAGAGGTATAAAATTCTAAGAGAGGAAGAGGAAGACATAAATATGGAGGGGGGAGAGAGGAGGAGAGAGGGAGGGAGATAGTGAGAGGATTGGAGGGAAGAGAGAGAGATAGAGAGAGGAAGGACGAGAGAGGGAATTGAGAGAGAGGAGGAGAGAGGAAGGGATAGAGAGAAGGATTTTGAGGGGGATAGAGGGAGGGAATAATAAAGAAATAGAGTGTGAAAAGTGGAGACAGGGAGGGAGTGACGAGGAAGATATGGAGAGAGAGTGTGTATATTTAGGGGCAAGTTAAAGAGACAAAGAAGGAGAGATCGAGAGAAGGGGGGAAAGAAGGAGAGAGAAGGAGAAAGTTAGGGATATAGTAACATAGTTTGAGACAAGGAGAGAGAATGATGGGGGAAGAAAGAGGATTAGAGGGTAGATAGAGAGAGAGAGAGAGATGTGATTGGATGGAAAATAAATAGAGAGAGAGGGGGAGAGAGAGCGAGAGAGTGAGAGAGAGTGAGAAACGAAGGACGAGATAGTGGAATTGAGAGAGAGGAAGAGAGTGATGGGGGAAGAGAGAGGATTGGAGGGAAAAGAGAGAGAGGGAGAGAGAGAGAGATGGGGGAGGAGAGAGGGAGGTAGGAGAGAAGAGAGGAAGAAAGATAGAGAGGAGGAGAGAGGGACAGAGTGTTTGGTAAATTTAGTGTGTCCTAAATTGCTACATTAATTTGTCAATCTGGGATTCGTAAGCTGACGAAGTGTGGCGCACTATATGTGCAAGATAACCTATCTCTTATTTTTTGTCGTTTTTGGTTTTTTATTTATCTTGGGGTTTTTATCTTGGTTGGTTTTCCTAATGTGAAATGAAAATTCTAAAAGACAAGTATGGATATAAATGTTTAAGGCAATGATTTCCTTTATAATGATTTCCCAAACTTCAAACTTCAAAAGGATTTTACAACATGCAATGACAACATTAATTCCTAAAAGAAAATGAAAATGTACCACTATACTAGTCAAACAAACAATGAACTATTGATCATGAAACCCATTACCCTTGCTGCTGTCTAACTACAAAAGAAACTGTGCTCAAAGAAATGCAAGAATTGCAAACAAAGTAAAGCTAAAATCAAATTACATCAACTCATATTCTGACCCCTCGCCATTAGTCTCGCTATGGCTTTCGGAGGTAATCATAAACAACTTGAGCAATCTGATATCTAATTTGCAAAAAAAATAAACTAATATCAAATTACACTCATACTTCAATCCCTCACCATTAATCTCGCTATGGTTTTTGGAGGTAACTGATAATGACATGAGCAATTTAATATCTAACTTGCAGAAAAATAAACTAATATCAAACTACACACTCATACTTCAATCCCTCACCATTAGTCCCGCTATGGCTTTCGGAGGTAACTGATAATGACATGAGTAATTTAATATCTAACTTGCAGAAATATAAAATAATATCAAACTACACACTCATACTTCAATCCCTCACCATTAGTCTCGCTATGGCTTTCGGAGGTAACTGATAATGACATGATTAATTTAATATCTAATCTAACTAGTAAAGAAAATGTACAAAACTGAAATAAATAAAACAGTGTTGGAATTAAAAGATAAGAAAAATAAATCAGCAGAAGGACAAGACTGATTCCATGTCATTAGTCATTGTAAAACTATGTGCAAATGCCCGGGTTGCCTACTGTAATCTGGAACAAAGACACTGATTAGTTAACAGCAGTATAAAGCATGAAAAATTATGAACAGAAATAAAACGTTAATACCATAAGAGATGTAATAGATACACGTGAATGATTATGGCATAATGAACGTAAGGAAATAAAGCATGAAACTATACAGCAATAAACAAAACCTTGGCGTGTGCAGGGGCCCTCTGCACAATCCTCGGGGAATAGATATCAAACACGAATTATGCTTATGAACAGAGTCTTCTCATGTATTCAAAACACAGTCATAACAAGGAAATAATATCACGGAACAGTTGTATTTCTTGACAGCCAAAATTACATTACACCAGCTAACTACTATGCGTATGAGAACACATTATTTATAACAGAGGAAGACATAACTAATTTCCTACAATCTGCACTGATAAAAGACACGTGAACAACCACGTCCAGAAATCTAGCATTATGGCTGCCGTGAAGATTAAATCTATGGAGAGTGGCTGTTGGATTTGGCTTATGGAGCCGTTCACAGGTGTTGATATGTCCCCCATGATTTAGAAACGACCACACAAGTCTTCACGTGGTAAAAAACGGAGTTCTGTCACCGTAGGACTCTTAGGTTGACCACCGCTTGACTATCTTTGACCACGGCCTTCTTTGGTGAATTCGACTGAGCCAATAGGACTCGGTCCATATCCATGTCATTTCCAACTTGCCCATGTGGCACGATTTTATTGAAGACACCTGCAATATAGACTTTAACAAAATGGCTGCGAAAAGTTGAAGCGGCTGCGGAAAGTGACAAGATTCCACAGCTTAATGAGCAAAAATCTAATTAAAACAGCAGACACAAAACATAGTTAAAAACCACTTTAAATGCTCTTTTATGATTAATATGCAATGATGTTGATGACTTAGGAGGTCCAGGTAAATGGAAAAAAGTCTAGAAAGGTGTATAGGAAAGATGTAAGTTTGGGACTCAACATACCCCCACTGTGAAGGTGTTGCATGTCCCCATGCAACCAAAATTTTGATCATCCTCCTTCAATTCATATGCTCTGATACCTCTGCCAGTACATCCAGTCCTCTTCTCTTCTTTCTTGGTTTTGCTAACATCCTGGGCTTCTTCATCAAGCATCTGAATTTGAGATTAATCAGTGCTCTACTTATCTTCTTGCATTTTTTCTTCAATTTCCTGTTCTTTTTGTGCCACAGTCCTATATGTAGCATAGTGTTGTCATGAATGATCTTGTCCAATCTAGTTTGCTCCTTTAATGCTTCATTTTCATTTTTAATATGTCTATTTAGAACCTCCAACTCAAAGACTTCTTGTTTCAACGATTGGAATAGAGCTTCTTGTGCTGTGTGAGGCTGAGTGGATGAAGTGATGGGACCCGTGGCTATTTTTTCTAAGGATTCTATGTAATCATACACCTCTTGCTGATTTGGATCTATCTCGGGTGTCTTTTTCGTTGGGCTGTCCCCAAAATGTTGTGGAGGAGAATTGACTTCAAAATCTGGACGAAAAGGACTCATGTCAACATCTTGAGGACTAGTTTCAACGTTTGGCTGAGAATGAGGTGGACTATGGCCAGCTGGAGTTTGTTCAGGTGTTCCTTCTCCCAAATCAATAAAATGGGGTCCTTTTGTTTGTGCTTTCCTCCACTTTCCTTTAAGCCTGCTGCTTCTTCTTACATGCTGTGGACTACTATCTTTTTCCTTCTGTTTTTCTTTTCCTTTCTCTTTGGCCATGGCTGACTGTTCTTGAAGGTGAATTAGTCTCTTAGACAATACTTGATGGTATTCTTCTGAGGAAGGGGTTTGATGCACAACCTCAATGCTTCTTTTCTCTTTTGATTTTGTTGGCTTTTTACCCTTAGTCTTTTCCTTCTTCCTTTTAGACAGTCTTTCTTCTCTACTAGTTCTTTCAACTGTGTTAGTAGGAGTGCTTTGAGTTTTATCATTTTCTCTCTTTCTTCTACTTCTTTTTGATGTACTACCTTCAGGGGTTTATTGGGGTTCTTCAAAGAAATTTCTAATTAAAAACTGCTCCCAGGTGTCCTTTTTCTCTTTTAATTGTTTTTCTATGAAGATTTTCACGAGACCATGGTGATACAAATGTGGTTCTACATCCCCCAGATGCTTTTGGACGGTTACAAACATCTTTTTCAAACTGTTTAGTAAAAAGTATGGTATATTGAGGGTATGGTTGTCTAGAAAATTCATCAACAGTCGGGTATGATACATGTACATTGATCCAAAACGTCCCTCACACGTGATAAAATTTTGAATAACCAACAGTAAACTGGCCCGCTCTTCTTTTAAAGCATGAAAAGGAATTCCCTTTTCGAAAATGGTGACATCCATACCTGGGTTACGTAGGATCACTCTCCAGGCTTCCTCGCCAATGCTCTTGTTCTTGAACCAGCATTCACCTTCTTGAGGGAGTTTTGTAGCAACTACTATGGATGCCTCAGTCACTGTAAATTTGAGGTCCCCAATTTCCACCTCCAGACCATTGAAATAACTCGGAAAAGCTTTTGTTACCTCCTTATTGTAGCCTTTAAACTTTTGAATAAACTGAAGCCATTTTTCCTTTTTCAATATATTTTTGACTTGTGGGTATCCTTCCATAAATTTGGGTCCCTCTGGTTCTGCCCTCAACAACCGACCCATATTTCCTTTTTTTCTTTAAAACTCGTCTGCGTGAGGAGGGTTTAGCGGAGGTAAGACAGCTGAGTTAGTGGAAATGAACAGGGTTTATGAAGGAGACCAGTGACTGTAAGCAAATATCAGAGAATAGGTACATGGAATGAAGCGGAACAGAGAACAAAATGGGGTGAAGGCTTATGTGAGCATAGTGGAAATGCAGCCATGAGGTCAATAGAACAGTTGGGGGAGTAAAGTGTATCCGGAAGTATTTAAAATTGGGTGGTTGTAGAGTAGATGCAAGCACGTTTATGAAATGGCCGCGGATTGGCTGAGAGAAGCCGTAGTCAAATCAACCATGTTCCATAATTACAGGTGGAGTATCAAAGTATATTCAAACACGAGTGAAGACCGGAGGCTTGATTATGAGACTGTTTAAAAATGAATGCAAGGATTATGGGGGAATCGTATAGAGATTGTGGAACGATTATGGAGTTACCAACACAATCATTGCATATAATGGAGCTATGGTTTATAACTATGTAAAAATGTGCTTGAATGCCATTTGAAATAAATTTCTACTCATACCTTGGAATTCTTGCCATTTTTCATTAGTCTTCAATCAGTTGCTCCTCGTTGATGCTTCTGAATGCCTCATGTCTTCAAAATATGTCCTCATACCTGCATTTGATTTCATGATTGTTGAACTAACATCTGACTGTAAATTTTTGAAAAACAGAGTGGTGGCTGGAGAAATTGCTTCTGGATGCGGAAACTGGTGTCAGCTGCGGAAACTGACATAGAAATTATTTGGGTGAATGGAGATGGATAGATGATAACTGACTGAATGAAAATGGTCATGAAAGAAAAATTTTATCGGTGAAATGAAATGAAATATATGAAATGGAGTTAAATGAAATGAAGTGGAGTGGGTTGTCATAAAACTTGTGAAATGAGAGAGAGAGAGAATTTTTTTTTGGAAAATATAGGGTGTCATGTGTTCCTGATTTTCACCCTACATTTTCTGTATAAGACTGCCAATCAGTGATTGGTTTTCAGGCTTATACATTTTTCATATATATATATATATATATATATATATATATATTGAAACTGAAAAGAACAAAGGCTAGGCTGGTGGAGAAGAAGCATTCTTCTTCACCAGCCTTATTGCAGAATTATCTTGAAACATCTTGACAAATTCCTCTTTTGAGAGTGGCTTATGATAGATCTTTAATCTGTGGCCATTCACAATAAGAGGAGTTTGAGATTCATCAATGGTCTTGATTCTTACCGCTCCATTGCTAAAGATCTTTTCAATCTCATATGGCCCAAGCCAATGAGTCTGAAATTTTCCTTTAAAATCTTTAAACTTGGAATCAAATAGAAATGCCCAATCTCCTTCTTGAAACTTCTTCTCTTTGATGTATTTGTCATGCCATTTAGCTCTTTGATATTGAACTAGATCAGTTCTTAGAATTGCCTCTTGTCTAATCTCATTGAGCTCATTCAACTGCTCCATTCTATGCTTTTGGACTTCTGATAGATCCATCCCCAACTGAACTACCATCTTGAAAGTTTTTCCTTGGAAATCAATGGGGAACAGGACTTCTTTCCCATAAACAAGTTCATAGGGAGAATGTCCTGTTTTATTTCTCCATGTAGTTCTGTAGGCCCACAAGGCTTCAGGAAGCCTTTCTACCCAATCTCTTCTGTGTAGATGAATAGTTTTGGTGATGATACTTTCAAGAACTTTGTTTGTAGATTCCACTTGACCATTTGCTTTTGGATGGTAAGGAGTATTTCTTATGTGCTTGATTTTGTATTCTTCCATCAACTTCTCCACCAGGTTGGATGTGAATTGGCTTCCCTGATCTTTCACAATTTCTCTTGGAACACCAAAGCGAGTAAAAATATCCTCATAAAGAAAATTAACAACTGAATTTTCAGTAGCAGACACTAATTCTTTGGCTTCCACCCATTTAGTAACATAATCAGTACAAACCAATATATACTTATTTTTCTTAGATGGTGGATTAATAGGTCCAATGAAATCTAAAGCCCATTTTTCAAAGGGTTCGATGAGTACCTGTGGTTGCAATGACATTTCATTTGGAAGGGTAGGTTTCCCTACTCTTTGGCAGCCGTCACACCTTTTGACATATTGTTTTGCATCTTTGAAGAGGGAAGGCCAACAATATCCTAAAGAGAGGATTTTATAGGCTGTCCTTTTGTCAGCAAAGTGTCCGCCGCATGGTTCATCATGACATGCCTTGAGGATATCAGGTATTTCATCCTCCCTGACACATCTTCTGATCACAAGATCTGGCCCTGTTTTGAACAATTCGTTAGAAATCCATGAATATTTTGAACTTTCCTGAATAATCTTTCTTTTTTCACTTGGAAATAAATGTGGAGGCAGTTTCCCTGTAACCAAATAGTTAGCAATATCTGCATACCAAGGGGTCTTAGTAGTTACTACAAACAAGTATTCATCAGGAAACTTATCCTCTACAGGAGAATCTTCTTTAGTATTCTGAATCCTAGACAAGAAATCAGCTACTGTATTTTGTTTCCCTGGTCTATCCAACACAGTAATATTGAATTCCTGCAAAAGTAGGATCCATCTTGTCACTCTGCCATTAGTAACAGGTTTTTTCATTAGATATCTAATCGCAGAATGATCAGTATGAATAAAAGTTTCATAGCCTGTTATATAATGTCTAAACTTATTGATTGCATGAACAACAGCTAAAAACTCTTTTTGGTCACAGTATAATTCCATTCCGTGGAGACAAAATTTTACTAGTACAATAAATGTGTAAGGACTTCATCCATTCATCCTTTGACTTAACCAAGTTCTAGAGTGTATACAGAAACTCTGTAGAAAATATGAAGGAGTTTCTAATTTAGTCCTACTCTCAAGACCAGGTAGCAAGAACATTCTTGTTCAAATTTCAGGCGTTAAGTTCTGAGACTGTTTGAAATCCGATAGAGGTATGGTTGAGTTTGAAGAGTGGAGATGCTATTTTAGTGAAGTTTTCTATAAATCCTCTATAGTATCCAGTAAATCCTAGAAAACTTCTAACATTTGTTTGACAATTTGGAATAGGCAACTTGGAGATAACTTCAACTTTTGATCTATCAACCTTAATCCCATCTCCTGAAATATGATGCCCCAAAACAATACCTTCAGTAAACATCATAAAGCATTTTTCATGGCTTAATAAAAGGTTTGTTTCTTTACATCTTATAAGGACTTTTTCCAAATTTTCTAATGCCTCTTCAAATGAATTACCATAAACTGTAAAATCATCCATATAAATCTCTACACAATCATGGATTAGATCAGAAAAAATTCCTAGTACTGCTCTTTGGAATGTTGCGGGTGCATTACATAACCCAAAAGGAAGCACTCGATAGGAAAAAGTCCCCCATGGACAGGTAAATGTGGTCTTATCTTGATCTTTAGGTGCTACCTGAATTTGATTATAGCCACTAAAACCATCCAAAAAATGAAAAGTACTTTTTGCCTTCTAATGTATCTAATACTTGATCGATAAAGGGAAAAGGAAAGTAATCCTTCAAATTTGCTTTGTTCAATTCCCTATAATCAATGCATACCCTCCATTTAACATTCTTTTTAGGTACTATAACCAAAGGAGAAACCCATCGGCTATCTGAAATTGGATAAATGAAGTTTACATTGAGTAGTTTTTGGAGCTCTTCTTTCACTATCTCCCTAAGATTTGGATTCATCCTTATTTGAGGTTGTCTGATTGGTCTACTGTTTTCTTCAATATAGATATGATGGATGCAAGTCTTAGGATCAATACCTTTCATGTCAGTATACTCCCATGCAAATGCAGTAGAATGTTTTTGCAAGATTTTGGTTAGTTCCTCCTGTTGTGACTTTTCCAAATTTTTGTTGATATTTAATGTTTTTCCTGGAAAAATCTCAATGGTAGAACTACCGAACTCTTCCATAGAGTAAAGAGACATTTTTCTTGATGATAAATATTCTATGTCAGATTCCAACTGAAATTGTGTGGGGTCATATTCTGAAGTTATCTCAAAATTTTCTAATGTGTTCAGAATTTGACTATCCTCACTAATTTCAGAAATGGTAAAGACAGGTTGTATAGTGTTCTCATCATCGACCCATTCATTGTCTCCTATTTCCATAATTGCTCTTGCGGGAGGATACAAATTGAATTTCTTTGTCGAATTACCATTAGAAATATACATGTCCCCGGATCTGCAACTAATAAAAGCATCAGCTGTGGCCAGCCAAGGTCTTCCTAAGATAATTGGATGTCCTCCTAGATTACTTTTGGGAGTCAAAATCATAAAGTCTACTGGATATTCCCAAGAATCTAAGGAGACTGAAATATCTTCTAATACACCATATGGTTTAATAACCGATCGATCTGCAAGTTGCAATAAAGTAGGTGTAAAAAGAAGGTTAGGAAGTTTTAACTGTTCCATAATCTGTCTACTCATAATGTTGATAGCAGCCCCTAAGTCAATCAATGTGTTTGGAATTTCTATCCCATTTATATGTGTCTTGACAATTGGACTACCTGGATCTACATACTTCTGCATGGTAATTTGTCCCATCATGATATCTTCAATTTTTCCTACCATTTGGATTCTTCTTGTGTCTCTTGGTTTCCTTCCTAGTCTTTTGAGACTAAACTCCTTTATTGTTTTTGCTAGAATAGAAATCTCTCTAATGGCTTGTAGCAAGGGAATATTGATACAAACATTCTTTAATTCATCTAGAAAATCATAGTTAGGCAACAAGATTTTTTTTTCCACCCCTTTATCAATTTGTAATCTTTCAGGGAAAGGAGGTGTGGATGAAGATGCAGGTTGCTCAACTATAGGAGTTGTGGGGGTTAACTTTTCTTTATCTTTTTGAATGTTTAAGTTTTGAAGAGATTCTTCCTCAGAAGGTTTTTCTAGAACTCTACCAGACCTGAGTTGTACATCATTGAGAGGAACAATCATATAGGTAGGAAATTGTTGTCCTTCTATCATGCAAGTATTTTGAGGATTTTTATTGTTAGAATTTGGAAATGGCTGAGCTGGAAGTTGATTTGTCTTTTGTTGGAATGGAATCATGAGTTGAGAATTTGGATTTTGTTGAGAAGATTGTTGTTGTGGAAATGGAAATGGAAGTTGTAGATTTGGGTTTGGAAGTTGGGGAGCTTGTTGATTTTGAAAAGATGGAGGATATTGATAAAATTGAGCAAATCTCCCATAAGGATTTTGCATACCTTGTACCCATGACTGATATGAATTTTGAGGTTGGGGCCAAGGTTGTTACCAAGGATTCCAATTTGGTGGGGGTTGAGAATTCATAGGGCTGTTAAACCCTTGAGTTTGTTGCCCCTGCCAAGGTCTTCTTGCAACAAAACAGAGAGATTCTACTGAATTTGGATCTTCTTGAAAGACATCTTTGAGTCCAGGAATTGAAGGACAATCCTTGGTCTCATGATTCTCTGAGAAAATCATACATGTTTCTACAACTTTTGCATCCAAGGGACATTCCCTTAAAGCATGTTTCTTCCTACATTTCGGACAAAAGATGGCTAGAGCATCAGTTTCTGCTTTCTGCTTGTTTTGAATTTTAAGGGTGTCTATTTGTTCACTAAGGCTCCCTAAGATATCAGTTTTGAATTCATCAAGAATATTTCCAATCTCTGCCCTACTTACTGATCCAATTGCAGATTTGTTTGCCATGATAAGAGAAGGATCTCTAGGCCCTTTTCCCGTTTTAGATTTTCCCCTTGAGAGATGGACACATAATTCTGTTATATCACGAAGTGGAAGTTGAGAAATATCTCCTTTCCCCATCATGTTTAAAATATCTATCCATTCATCTCTGATGGATTTTAATATAAGGGCTTTCAAAGTTTCATCATCTAAGTTGCTCATCTTTGCTCTTTTTAAGTTGTATTGAAATCTTTCAAGTAAATCCTCCAAATTTACATCTTCTTTTTGCACCATTTTGAATACCTCATCCTTGTGATTGGTGGGCATGCAATAGTCCAGGTATCTATCCAAAAATGTTTGTTTCATATCATTCCAAGTCCTAATACACTGGGTGGCTAATCCCATGAACCATTTCAAAGCGACTCCCTTCAATGTTGAAGGAAACAGTTTGAGTTTTTGAGAGTCTTCCATATAGTCATAGGTTCGGCACACGACTTCAAACTCAAACAGAAATGTTTCAGGATCCTCACTTCACAATCCATAAAAGTTGGGGAGGACAGATGGTGAGATGTTTTTCATCGTTGTATGAGTTTCCTCATCAATTATAGGGAATCCAAACAAGTTGTCTCCTTCCCTATTTCTTCCATTATTACCTTCACCTCCACCATTGTTGTCTCCATTATTTCCTCCTCCTCTACCTCTACCTCTACCTCTGAATCCATCTATTATTTCCTCTGTCATGATAGTTTCTTTAGAGTCCTCAAAGTCCTCTGGTTCTTCTATCAAGGGAGGATGAGAGGAAGTCTCTTCCTTTTCTTCTTCAGGTGATTCTACTTCTTTAATTACAATATACTCTCCTGTAGAAGTAAATAAAGGGTCTTCTTCTAAATGAGATTTGGTAGATGGTGTAGGAGAATCCTCTAATTCAGCTGCTCCTTGAATTCCAAGAATATTAAGGCTAGGGGTAGATGGTGGTGAATCTTGTCTATGCCTTGAAGAAGATGGAGTTGTGAAAATCAAACTCTTGGCTCTAGCTATAAACCTTCCCCTATAATCTCTTGCTCTATGCATGTCATTTTTTTATTTTTATTTTTAAGTTGGGCTAATAATTCTCTTTCTGATCTTCCAGGTCACACTAGGTGCAAGAAGAGAGCATACTTAAGAAATTATTGAACCAATAACTCTCTTTTTTGATCCTCCAGATCACACTAGGTGCAAGAGGAGAGCATACTTCAAGAAGTTATCAAGTTTTCCCTTCTTTTATATATATATTTTTTAAGAAATTGGCTACCTAGTTACACTTCCCCGGCAACGACGCCAAAATGTTTGGTCAATTTAGTGTGTCCTAAATTGCTACATTAATTTGTCAATCCGGGATTCGTAAGCTGACGAAGTGTGGCGCACTATATGTGCAAGATAACCTATCTCTTACTTTTTGTCGTTTTTGGTTTTTTTATTTATCTTGGGGTTTTATCTTGGTTGGTTTCCTAATGTGAGATGGAAATTCTAAAAGACAAGTATGGATATAAATGTTCAAGGCAATGATGTCCTTTATAATTATTTCCCAAACTTCAAACTTCAAAAGGGTTTTAAAACATGCAATGACAAAATTAATTCCTAAAAGAAAATGAAAATGTGCCACTATACTAGTCAAACAAACAATGAACTATTGATCATGAAACCCATTACCCTTGCTGCTGTCTAAATACAAAAGAAATTGTGCTCAAAGAAATCCAAGAATTGCAAGCAAAGTAAAGCTAAAATCAAATTACATCAACTCATATTCTGACCCCTCACCATTAGTCTCGCTATGGCTTTCAGAGGTAATCATAAACAACTTGATCAATCTGATATCTAATTTGCAGAAAAATAAACTATTATCAAATTACACACTCATACTTCAATCCCTCACCATTAGTCTCGCTATGGCTTTCGGAGGTAACTGATAATGACATGAGCAATTTAATATCTAACTTGCAAAAAAATAAACTAATATCAAACTACACACTCATACTTCAATTCCTCACCATTAGTCTCGCTATGGCTTTCGGAGGTAACTGATAATGACATGAGTAATTTAATATCCAACTTGCAGAAAAATAAACTAATATCAAACTACACACTCATAATTCAATCCCTCACCATTAGTCTCGCTATGGCTTTCGGAGGTAACTGATAATGACATGAGTAATTTAATATCTAATCTAACTAGTAAAGCAAATGTACAAAACTGAAATAAATAAAACAGTGCTGGAATTAAAAGCTAAGAAAAATAGATCAGCAGAAGGACAAGACTAATTCCATGTCATTAGTCATTGTAAAACTATGTGAAAATTCCCGGGCTGCCTACTGTAATCTGGAACAAAGACACTGATCAGTTAACAGCAGTATAAAGCATGAAAAATTATGAACAAAAATAAAACGTTAATACCATAAGAGATGCAATATATACACGTGAATGATTATGGCATAATGAACGTAAGGAAATAAAGCATGAAAATATACAGCAATAAACAAAACCTAGGCATGTGCAGGGGCCCTCTGCACAATCCTCGGGGAATAGCTATCAAACATGAATTATGCTTATGAACAGAGTCTTCTCATGTATTCAAAATGCAGTCATAACAAAGAAATAATATCACAGAACAGTGGGCTTTCTTGACAACCAAAATTACATTACACCAGCTAACTACTATGCGTATGAGAACGCATTATTTATAACAGAGGAAGACATAACTAATTTCCTACAATCTGCGCTGATAAAAGACACGTGAACAACCACGTCCAGAAATCTAGCATTATGGCTGCCGTGAAGATTAAATCTATGGAGAGTGGCCGTTGGATTCGGATTATGGAGCCATTCACAGGTATTGATATCTCCCCTGTGATTTAGAAACGGCCACGCAAGTCTTCACGTGGTGAAAAACAGAGTTCTGTCACCGTAGGACTCTTAGGTTGACCACTGCTTGACTATCTTTGACCACGGCCTTCTTTGGTGAATTCGACTGAGCCAATAGGACTCGGTCCATATCCATTTCATTTCCAACTTGACCATGTGGCTCAATTTGCTTGAAGACACCTGCAATATAGACTTTAACAAAATGGCTACGGAAAGTGACAAGATTCCGCAGCTTAATGAGAAAAAATCTAATTCAAATAGCAGACACAAAACATAGTTAAAAACCACTTTAAATGCTCTTTTATGATTAATATGAAATGATGTCGATGACTTAGGAGGTCCAAGTAAATGAAAAAAGTCTAGAAAGGTGTATAGGAAAGATGCAAGTTTGGGACTCAACACGGAGATAGGACAAAAGAGGGAGGGATAGAGAGATGGAATTGGAGAGTGAGAGAGGGAGGGAAGAAGAAATACATAGAGAGTGAGAAGTGGGGAGAGAGAGAGAGTGACAAGGGAGAAATAGAGAGATAGTGTGTTTTTTTGGGGGTGTGATAAAGATAAAAAGAAGGAGAGATGGAGGGAATGGGTGGAGAAGGAGAGAGGGAGGGATATAGTAACAGAGATAGAGGGTGAAGAGAGGGAGATAAAGAGATATAGATGTGCGAAATAAAGGGAGAGAGGGGAAGGAAAAGAGAGAGGATGTGAGAGAGTGGAGAGAGGGAGGGAAACATAGATGGAGTTCGAGGGGGGAGAGAGGGAAGACAATTTATTGCACTAGATGCATTGATTTCATTGTGGATGGTGATTTCTAATCCCATTTTATTTCTTGCACTATATGCATTGATTTTAGTGTAGATGTTAAGGGAGAGAGACATAGGATCGGATGGAAGAGAGAGAGAGAGAGAGAGGAAAATATAGAGGAAGGTAGGAGAGAAAGGGAGAGAGAGGAAGTACAAGAGAGAGGACTTGAGAGAGAGGAAGAGAGTGATGGGGGAAGAGAGAAAATTTGATGGAAAAGATATAGAGAGAGAGGGAGAGAGGGAGAGAGAGGAAGGATGAGAGAGAGTAGGAGAGAGGGACAGAGATATAAGAAGAGAAAGAGGGATAGAGAGATGTAGTTTGACGGGGAGAGAGGGAGGGAAGAAGAAATACATAGAGAGACAGAAATGGAGAGAGATATTAAGTGACAAGGGAGAGATGGAGAGAGTGCTTGTATGTTTTGGGGTGAGATAAAGAGACAAAGAAGGAGACATGGAGATAAGGGAGGGGAGAAGGAGGGAGGGAGGGAAGGATATAGTAATAGAGTTGGAGGGTGAAGAGAGAGAGATAGTGATGTTGGAGAGAAATGAAGAGAGAGGAAGGAAGACGGAGGATGTGAGAGAATGGAGAGAGGGAGGGAAAGATAAATGTAGTTCGAGGGGGAGAGAGGGAAGACAATTTCTTGAAGTAAATGAATTTATTTCAGTGTAGATGGTGATTTATAATCCATTTTGATTGCTTGTACTCGATGCATTGATTTTAGTGTAGATGTTTATTTCTAATTATATTTAATTTCTTGCACTAGATGCATTGCTTTCAATGTGGATGATTTCTAATCCTATATGATTGTTCGCGCTAAATGCATTGATTTCAGTGTAGATGGTGATTTATTATCCTATTTGATTTCTAACACTAGATGCATTGATTTCAGTGTACATGTTGATTTCTAATTATATTTCACTTCTTGCACTAGATTCATTGACTTCACTGTAGATGATTTCTAATCCTATTTGATGGCTTGCACTAAATGCATTGATTTCAATGTAGATGGTGATTTCTAATCCTATTTGATTTCTTGCACAACATGTGTAGATTTCAATGTAGATGTTGGTTTCTAATCTTATTTTCTTACTTGTAGTAGATACATTGATTTCAGTGTAGATGTTGATTTCTAAACCTATTTTAATACCTGGATTAGATGCATTGATTTGAGTTTAGATGTTGTTTTCTAATCTTATTTGATTATTTGCATTACATGCATTGATGTCACTGTGGACGTTGATTTATGGTTTGATGTAATTGGATGTACATTGATGGTGCATTAATTTGAAAGTGATTGGATTAGCATTGTGCACTGATTTCAATGTAAGTGCACAAAATTTCTGACAATTTACATTTATTTTTGTGTTATAGTATGTTAGTGTCAGTCTTGTCATACTGCCATCAGTGATCAAATTTACTCTTTTTCATTTTCATAGTAGGAGTCCCATACCATAAATTTTCATCGTTCCATTAGGTCATGGATTCATTGATGGTAGTGGTCTTTCATCAGTTTTCCCTCATGTGAAAACTTATTGATACCCCTCTCTACGGTCTTCAGTCATGATTCACTTTCACTCCACAATTCATGTTATTAGGTCATAGGGTTGGTCTCATTAGGTTCTAGGGTCTCATCATGGTCAAATTAATGAGTCAAGTGTCAATAAATATCAGTAAGGTCATGAGGAGGTCAAACAAACTCAAAGGCACAGTATCTAGAAAAATCAAAGAGTTGTTCTATTAACCTTGATGTAGTTTTCACCTCAAAACATGTTTTTAGGTGAAAACATGACACTTTGCCTTTATCATCATTTCTTATGTAATTTTATGTCCTCATATGTAATAATTTGAGCTTCAGAAGCTGCTATCTCTATACAGCCACCCCCTTCTTTTCAGAGGAGTCTTCCACAGTATTATTAGTTCAAAATCATGTTCTATGTATGTCCATCAGATAGAGCCCAGAAAGAGCTTTCCAATGATATATTATACTCTCAAAACTGACTCCTATATTGGAAGATATGCCTAAGTGAATAAAAGCTCCCAGAAGCCTAACCTTACCCCTTTTCTAATTTGTCCCTTAAACTTTATAACTTCTACCTTTCATATAATTTTAAAGTTTTCTTCCGATTTGATCCCACCCCCTTTCTTCCGATCTGATCGCAAAGTCCAATTGCATCATCGCAAGTCCGATCACCGATCTGATCGCAGCATCCCAATTCCCCTCCTTCGATCCGATTGCATCGCAACTTCGCAGTAGTCCCGCAAATGCCAATGCGATTGAGTTTTCCCGACACTTCTGATCGCTCCATCGCAATCGCATATCGCAATTCCCTCCGCTATGTGTTAAACCCACTCCCCTTTTTTACTGATATTTTGATTCCCATGGGTCCCACCTTAAAAACCTTTCCACCTTGTTCCAAAGAAAAAAGGGGTTTTCCTTTGTAAAAGCGCAAAGATTATTCTAATTTGTTTTAAAGGGATTTCCCCATTACTCCTTCAGCTTATCCTTTACCCCCATCAGATTTCTTCCAATCGCATCACAAGTTTCGTTGTGTTGTTCCAATGCACCCTCACGCTGCGATTCCCAATTTGTGATTATGATTTCCCCATAAAGACCCATTTCCCCCTATACACTATCACATCAAAAAATTCCAATCGCATCGTTCCAATACCCCTACCCCCTTCCGATTGTAATTTTTGATTGCGATCTGCGATCACAATTTGTGCCCACCATCCTTTCCTTTGCTCTTTTTCACCCAAAAGGGACTTTTCTTCATTGAAACGGAAAATATGGATTTCAGTGGTTTCAAAGGCATTATTCTTTGACAGTTGGTTTTTATGCAAAGAGTAAAGACAAAGAAAATGGTCAAAGGCTGTGAACTCATTATGAACACAAAAATATCTACAGAAGCGATGAAGAAGGGATATGTTCTTCAAATTTCCTATTTTCGTTCATTGGGTGTAACAGCGAATCCTCAAGATGGTCAAAATGTTTTGTTACTCCTTCTTTTTAGGGGGAAATTGTTGGTATTTTTCCTATGTTTAGATTTTGATTTCTGGGCTGTTGAAATAGCTCCTCCTTTTGTGGATCTACTCCCCTCAAATTTTGCCTATTTAATGTAATTTTTGAGTCATTTGTAAGGGGTCACAGTGGAAATAAGTTGGAAATCACTGAGGACTCTCTGCACTCCATTTGTAATAGTTTGGCAGGGAATTAATAAAGGAATGCAACACTAATTTGTGGGATCCCTGTGGTATGGATTTTAACACTGTTCTTTCCCTTGTGTTCATCTGTTAATTGTTATGTTTACCATTCATTCATTCATATCTCTAGTTGAATGCTTTCAAGATAGATAGGTAGAATCCATTGTTTAATGCTCTGCCTTGGGAAATCATTCAATATTTTATGTTTTATGCTGTTTGAAAAGGATCCATCTCCTATTCCCTTTTCAGCTTCTCACCGGTCTTACACATTCCATCGTCATTATTTAAACTAAATTGTTAAAATCCCTGCCTATATTGCCCCACAGAATACCCTGTATCTTTGATTTAATTCCTCAGTTTCAAACTATCCAACACCATCTGTTCATACAACCTTGAAAATTTATAAAAACATTCCGAGTTTATTATACCTAGACTAAAATCAGTTGCAGTTATACTTCATTGAATATTTTTCACAGAGAGAGCCCTCTTCTGACCTTGTAGGGCTAGATACAAGGCTGAGCGTGGTTTGAAGGTTACCCTAATTTTCCTTCATTCAGCCTGAGTTTCAAATTAGGTGCTAACATTTCATGGGGACTCCGCTGGGGAATATTTAAAACAAAAGAGTAATCACCCCAGTAATATCTTCCATATAAATTCTTGGACTCTGGATGATGAGATTCAAAGTTTGCTAGGCTAAAATAAAACATTGTAAAGTAGAAATTTGACCACACTGGCTTCAAGGAGGTACACAAGGGCCAACCCTGATCCAAATCCTCTCCCTGTGTTTGAAAATCCTATTCTCATTCCAAGAATAATCAGAAGAAAAGAAGGTTCACTAAGCCCTAGACCTATTTTCAGATCCCATTCCTGGCCCAGTGAGTGGTTGTTTATAGAAGACCTCTCTTTTGATGAGTGTTTTGAGCTTTATTTGTTCATAAATAAATCAGAAATTGTACTTGATGACACAGTTTTAGACCCTGAGTTTCTTGTGGATCTTGAAGTTCAAAGGGAAAACATATCAATTTATGATTATATTTTGAATTCCCCTAAAACATCTATCACTCTAACCAATATCCCTAAGCCTTCAGATTTATCAGAAACAACATTTCCTTCCCTTAATTCATCAACATTCACATCAGTTTTAGAAGTGAATTTTCAGCTTCTGACTCCTCCATTAACTGCTCCTTTGAATCCTAGTAGCACAAACGTCGTTGCAAATCCACTTCGAATCATGGCTGCCCACTATGCACCTCTGGTTTTGCCTTAGAACCTGAATGATATGCCTACTGATTACCAAAGTAAAATTCCTCTCTTTGATGCCACTCAGCATCATGCTGATAAGATGAATGAATTCTTTGACCTTCATGGGGTAGAGGTAGAGAATGTGACCACAAGATTGTTTGTCCAAAGCTTTGGAGGTGAAGTTAGAAAATGGTTCAGAGCCTTACCAACAGCCTCTATCCAAAATTTGCAGGAGTTACATAGACAATTCTTAGACCGGCGGGAGGTAAAGAAAAACCCACTCCAAATCTCGGCTGAATATGAAAATATTAAAAGGAATGTGGGTGAAACTGTACAAGATTATTGTGTGAGATTTAATGCTGTCTATAATGTTATTCTGGCCAACCTGAAGCCCCCCATGGGGTTAGCTTTGCTCAAGTTTCCAGATGGTTTTAATGTTGATATGGCATATCAACTTCGAGAACGAGATCATACCACACTTGAAGATATGTATAAAGTAGCTGTGAGCATAGAAGCAAATTTGCTGGCCAGAAGAGCACGGAAAAAATATGAAAAGAGGGTAACTATGAAAAAATAAGCCTCTCCTTCAGACAGTAATATGGATACTTTGATCTGAACAGTGGAAAAAATGGTTGATCAGTTGACTATTTCAGACAAACCTAAAGCACAAATCAGGATCCCAAATTTCAGAGGACAGCGGGAGCCACAATTCCGAATTAAGCAAAGGTAACATAAAGTGCAGGACCAAGCAATGCAACAGCAGCAGATCGTAACTCCTTTGCAACAAAATTATGTTTAGGGAATGGAAACAGATGATGATGACGATCCAATAGTTGAAGCCAACAATTTCTTCACTGTCGATGGGGCACCCATATTTCTCACAGAAGATGAAGAATATACAGTGATTCCAGACATTTGAAAGGATGATGATTTCATATTGGCCAATGATGTAGTGTTAGAGGAAGAGTCTAATGATTATCAGCGAGGATATATGAACGCTTTGTCAGCGCAACAGAAGCAATATTCTTTGAGGAGCAGAGATGTGCCCATCAATCCAATTCAGAAAAGGAAAGAGTAGCAATCGAAGAATGACCCCTCAAATACTCAAAGAAAAGGTAAAGAGCCTGCTGATCCCTCTCCCAGCAAGGCATCCTCAGTGATAAACATTTCAAATTAAAAGAACCAGCATAGCGCAACAAAGGAGCAAGTAGAGAAGAAAGATCCTCCCATAAAAGAGGTATAAAAAGTTCCATCTTTTAATTTAGAAAATGAAATTGCCAAGGTGAAGGTGTCCAAGCCCTTGACTGAATTGGTAAAAAATAGAACTTATAAATATCAGGTGTCTAGAATTTTGCAAATATACTCTGTATCAGATATGGTAAATGTTGAAGATGATTATCCTGAACACTTTTTTGGTCCAGCCATAGAAGGTCAGTCAGAAGAAAATTAAGTCCCTCCATTCTACCTGAGTCTTAGATTTCATGAGTTCATTTTACATAATGATATGTTGGACTCCGGAGCCACGCAAAACTTGATGCCCAAAGCCATTATGGAGAAGTTGGGTCTTGATATTACCCGTAAATACCATGATTTGTATTCCTTTGACTCTGGTAGGGTCCATTGTATTGGTCTTATCAAAGACTTGGTGGTTTCTTTAGATCAAATCCCAGCCAAGAATGTTTTGATGTAGTGGTTATATTTTCAGAATCCATCCTCTGTTAGATGCTCTGTTGAGTAATCTGGTGCTTCTCTTTCTTCTAAAGTTGTCACTGTAGATCCATCCCCTTACTGATGCCTACAGGGCAGCGGTCTTTTCCCTCTTTTCTTCTTTCTTTACATATTTAATCTGGCTATACATTGCGCTTACTTTTCCCCAACTTTTCCGGCAGAAACTAGCCCCAAATTCATAGCCCAATAGTCCCTTCTCTTGCTGTTTTCAACCCAAAATTTTCAACAAAATCCTTATTCTTTATAGCTAGCCTAAGATTCAGTTATTGCAGCCATGTTTTGTTGGCCAAGAGAGAGCCCTCTCTGGTCTGGCAAGGTTAGATGCCAGATCAAAAGCTTGGTCTGTGGTTACCTCAGAGTTGCCTCTTCTCAGCCTTGAGGTTGATTCTGAGTGCTAACATAGTAATTCAATGTATTAATATTGAAGAGAAAGAGAGACTATGTATGATGTTTAGTACAATAGTTCGAGCTAAAGATTTAAATGGTTTATGATCTCAACTGTCCTTTTCATATAATCAATATGAAAATATGACAAAATTAATAAGAGCGACAATAAGAATAGTAGAAGAAAATAATTTTAGATTGATCATGGTGAAGACTATTTGTAATTGAGCACATTCTTATTTTTCACATTTTCTATCATTCAACACTATTACATTTTCACTTTGTATTCAAAATCTTTATTTCATCATTTTTCATCATTAAAGTTATTAACTATATTTATCATCTCAAAAAAGTGAGGTAACTAAGAAAATTTTAAAATTAAAATGACCATATAAATATCCGACATATTTAGCACATATAAAATGGTTATATTTATATTATATGTATTTACATATTGTCGATAAAATTATCATATGTTCGATATATTTTCCTTGGCCGCACATGACTGAAACCAGCCAAGACCCATCTTAACTTGGGATCTATCAAGAATCGAGAGGGATGAAATATTTGGAGGTGCAAACCTCTTTTTTGAGTGCACAGCATGAGGAAAGGTTTGCAGTTCGAGATATTTGATCCCTCTCGGCACTTGATAGATCCGGAGTTAAGATGGATCTATGATGGTATATTTATCATGCGTCTTTATACCTCTTTTATAATGACTGATTTATTTAACATACCTCTTTTATAAATATTGTATTTAACTCATGGTATCAATAATAATTTTTTCCATGGTATTTGGCCTATAGGCTTCACCTAAATAAAACCTCTTTTTCAAATTCTTGTAGATATAGAGACGTTAATGGAGTAAATGTAAAAAGAGGTTTTATTTATTTACCATACCTTTGTAGCAAGTATAGAAAGAGGTTATATTTTTATTTATTTATCATACCTAAAACTCTTTATATTTTAAATTTATATTATGTTTATACATAATAATAATTAGGTTTTTTTTAAAATAGGACCGACATTTAGATCAAAAATATTAAATGATAAACATTACATTTACTTTTACATGTTTACATTTTTCTGCTAGATATACCCCATAGTTATATTTTAATAATTAATGTTAGCCTATTAATAAGGTTAAAAAGTTAAATATAATGTAAAGAATCAAGTTATATATGATTTAAGATTCAATTTAATGTTTTGGTCAACATTGGTGAAAATCATTTTTATTATTTTTTTAGGACGTGACATACTTACACATCAGGGTCATATTGGGCTGTAAAATGTGCCTCTCGGTGCAATAAAAACATATCAAATATCATTTTAAATAAACATCTAATTATATACCAAGCGTACAGGCCAAAAACCATGGTAAATAAAAGAGGTGTGGTAAATAAATAAAACCTCTTTTTATATTTACTCTATAAACCTCTTTATATTTAGGAACACTCAAAAAATAGGTTTTATTTAGGTGAAGCCTACGGGACAAATTATTATTAATAACATGCCAAAAAAAACATTATTAGCCCTAATATTAATATTAGAAGGTTATTATTATTATCATTATTATTAAATCTAATATTCATATTAATATTATTATATTTAATAACTTTGGATTAATACAATATTAAATTTTTTATATTATAATACACATCAATATATCATGATATATATTAACTCTAGATATATATGGAAGGGAATCTAACAAAGACATAGTATGATAGAGGTGGAGAGTTAGGGGGAGCGAGAAGGGAGAGATGGGGATAAACTCAAGGAGAGGGGAGAGGAGGAATGAAGAGAGAGAGGGGGGGGAGGAGTGAGAGAGGTAGGAAAGGGTAAGATAGGAAGAGGAAGACATAAATATGGAGGGGAGAGAGAGGAGTAGAGAGGGGTGGAGATAGTGAGGGGATTGGAGGAGAGAGAGAGAGGACGAGAGAGGGGAATTGAGAGAGAGGACGAGAGAGGGGAATTGAGAGAGAAGAAGGGATAAAGAGAAGGAGTTGGAGGGGGTTATACGGAAGGAAGAATAAAGACATAGAGATTGAAAATTGGAGAGAGAGGGGGTGACAAGGGAGATATGGAGATAGAGTGTGTATATTTAGGGGCGAGATAAAGTGACAAAGAAGGAGAGATGGAGAGAATGGGGGGAAGAAGGAGATAGAAGGAAAAAGTTATGGATATAGTAACATAGTTTGAGACAGAGAGAGAGAGTAATTGGGGAAGAGAGAGGATTGGAGGGCATAGAGAGAGAGAGAGAGAGAGAGAGAGAGAGAGAGAGAGAGGAGGAGATATAGTACATGAGAGAGATGAAGAGTGTGAGGGGGGAAGATAGAGGATTGAAGGGAAAAGAGAGACAGGGAGGGAGAGAGAGATGGGGGAGGAGAGAGAGAGGTAGGAAAGTAGAGAGGAAGGAAGAGAGAGAGGAGGAGAGATGGAGGGAGATAGGAGGAGAGATAGGGACAGAGGGATAGAGAGATGGATTTGGAGGGTAAGAGAGGGAGGGAAGAAGAAATACATAGAGAGTGAGAAGTGGAGAGAGAGAGAGGGAGTGACAAGGGAGAAATAGAGAGATTTTGTGTATTTTTGGGGGTGATATAAAGAGAAATTAAGGAGATATGGAGGGAATTGGGGGAGAAGGAGAGAGGGAGGGATATAGTAACAGAGTTAGAGGGTGAAAAGAGGGAGAGATAGAGAGATATGCGTTGGAGAGAAAGGGAGAGAGTGGAAGGAAGAGAGAGAGGATGTGAGAGAGTGGAGAGAGGGAGGGAAAGAGAGATGGAATTGCAGGGGGGAGAGAGAAGACGATTTATTGCACTAGATGCATTGATTTCATTTTGGATGGTAATTTCTAATCCTATTTTATTTCTTGTACTATATGCATTGATTTTAGTGTAGATGTTGAGAGAGAGTGAGAGAGAGGATTAGGTGGAAAAGAGGGAGAGAGATAGAAAAAGATAGAGGAAGGTAGAAGAGAAAGGGAGAGAGAGGAAGGACAAGAGGACTTCAGAGAGAGGAAGAGAGAAATGGGGGAAGAGAGAACATTGGAGGGAAAAGAGAAAGAGAGAGAGAGAGAGAGGGAGAGAGAGGAAGGATGAGAGAGAGGAGGAGAGAGGGAGGGAGAGAGAAGGAGAGATGGAGGGAAGAAAAAATACATAGAGAGTGAGAAGTGGAGAGAGATATTAAGTGACAAGGGAGAGATGGAGAGAGTGTGTGTATTTTTTGGGGTGAGATAAAGGGACAAAAAATGAGATTTGTAGAGAAGGGAGGGGAGAAGGAGGGAGGGAGGGATATATTAGTAGAGTTGGAGGGTGAAGAGAGAGAGATAGTGATGTGGGAGAGAAATGAAGAGAGAGGAAGGAAGAGGGACGATGTGAGAGAGTGTAGAGAGGGAGGGAAAGAGATATGTAGTTTGAGGGGCAGAGAGGGAAGAATATTTCTTGCACTAGATGAATTGATTTCAGTGTAGATGGTGATTTCTAATCCGTTTTGATTGCTTGCACTAGATGCAATTATTTTAGTGTAGATGTTGATTTCTAATTATATTTAATTTCTTGCATTAAATGCATTGATTTCAATGTATATGATTTATATTCCTATATGATTGCTTGCACTAAACGTATTGATTTCAATGTAGACGGTGATTTATTATCCTCTTTTATTGCTTGCACTAGATGCATTAATTTTAGTGTACATGTTGGTTTCTAGTTATATTTGACTGCTTGCACTAGATTCATTGATTTCAATGCAGATGATATCATATTTGATTGCTTTCAATAAATGCACTTATTTCAGTGTAGATGGTGATTTATAATCCTATTTGATTGCTTGCATTAGATGCATTGATTTCAGTGTAGTTCTTGGTTTCTAATATTGTTTTCTTACTTGTAGTAGATACATTGATTTCAGTGTAGATGTTGATTTCTAATCCTATTTGAATACTTGCATTAGATCTATTTATTTCAGTGTAGATGTTGTTTTCTAATCTTATTTGATTGTTGCATTAGATGCATTGATTTCACTGTAGATGTTGATTTCTGATTTGATGTAATTGGATGTACATTGAGAGTAAATTCATTTTAAGGTGATTGGATTAACATTGTGCATTGATTTCAGTGTAAGCACACAAAATTATCGACAATGTACATTAATTTTTGTGTTATAGTAATTGAACCTATTAACATTGAAGAGCAAGAGAGACAATGTATGATGTTTAGTACAATAGTTCGAGCTAAATATTTAAATGGTTTATGATTTCAACTGTCCTTTTCATATAATCAATATGAAAAGATGACAAAACTAACAAGAGTGACAATAAGAATAGCATAAGAGAATAATTTCATATTGATCACAATGAAGACTATTTATAATTGAGTGCATTATTATTATTCACATTTTCTATTATTCAACACTATTACATTGTCACTTTGTATTCAAATTTTTCATTTCATCATTTTTCATCACTAAAGTTATTAACAATATTTATAATCTCAACAAAGTGAGGTAACTAAGAAAATTTTAATATTAAAATGACCATATAAATATTAGACATATTTAGTACATTTAAAATGGTTATATTTATATTAGATGTATTTACATATTATCGATAAAATTAATCATATGTTCGATATATTTGCGTTGGCCGCACACGACTAAAACCAACTTACATCCATCTTAACTCTGGATCTATCAAGCGTCGAGAGGGATCAAATATCTCGAGGTGCAACCCTCTTTTCTTAGTGCAAAACGTGAGGAAATATTTGCACCTCGAGAGATTTGATCCCTCTCAGCACTTGATAGATCCAGAATTAAGATGCATCTAAACTAGTTTAAGTATCTAAATGGTTCTGGGATGATTCAAATGAAAACATCTCTTCAAAATTTGTTATTATTTGAATTGTAATTATTCATTTTTTCGAAGTATGAATTTTATTAGAAATTATTGATTTTATATAGTTATGGATTACATTTTTACATTGCCCATAGAATATTAATATTTATTATTTGAATTGTAATTATTCATTTTGTTGGGGAATACATTTCATTAGAAATTATTCATTTTATATGGTGTTTAGATTACAATTTCACATCACCCATGGAATATTAATATAATCATGTACTTCCCATATAATATTAATATAACCATGTATTGAGAAATAGTGAAAGATTAATAGTGTGTTAGGGCATGAATCCTTGTGAAGGATTTTTTTTTATTTAAATCTGATAATAGTTTATCTTTTTAATATACAAAATGCTAAAAGTGGCGCATTTTGCCTATAAACCTCTGAACATATTTTTATAAATTTTTTATTGTAAAATATATTTTCTTTTACATATTTTGAAATAAATGTTTATGCTTGAATTAGTTTCGGTCCATAACTATTAATTAATATTTTACAATAATAATATTGAGACAACAAAAGTATCTTAAATATTATTTCTTTAACTTTTATATAAAATTTCAAAAAATAAAAGTTTAATAATTAAATTTAGTTATATTGTAATATACACAATGCTAAAAGTGGCCCATTTACATGTTTTTATAAATTTTTTAATTGTAAAATATATATATATATTTTTTAGCCTATAAACCTTTGAACATGTTTTTATAATTTTTTTAATAGTAAAATATATTATTTTTTTTTTACATATTTTGAAACAAATGTTTATGCACATTTATGATTGCCTTAGTTCTCTCTTAATTCTATCCATAACTATTGATTAATATTTTACAATAATAATATTGAGACAACAAAAGTATCTAAAATATTATTGTTTTAATTTTTTAAATAAATTTAAAAAAAATAAAAGTTTAATAATAAAATTTAGGTATATAGTATATATTTATTGTTTAATTAAGTATTTAAAATAATTTTGAGACAACAAAAGTTTGTAAAATATTATTGTTTTAATTTTTAAATAAAATTTCAAAAATTTAATAATAAAATTTAGCTAGGTAGTAAATACTTATTGTTTAATTTGTTTTTTTTTTTTTTAAATTGGGGTATTAATTATGAAAAATATAAAGAAATCTTATGTTTTACATTAACGCCTAGTATTATTACTCATATTATTATTCATTAATATAAATAATAATTTTTATATTAATTAAAAAATAAAATTTCAAAATAAATTTGGTAGATTCTGTAATGATAAACTGATTATATGTTTTTTTCACAAATTGATTATATTTTTTTTCACTTTAAATATAAAATAATGAAAACATCAATTTTTAACTATTTTTAAATAATTATTTATATTTATTTGACATAAATACTAATATTTAAACTATATAAAAAATTTTAGTTATTTTTAGCTTTGGAAAGTCATACAAGATTATTTTTTATATATTTAGAATCATTGAAAATTGTAAAATATACTTTTGTAGGTATTTAGAAATAGATAAATTAGTTCTTGTCTTGGACACAGTTGAATTTTTTAGCTTGTAACAATGAAGCAACACAAGCTTCAAATTTCATATTTTTTTGTAAATCCGCATAAAAATTCTATTAATCAAAAATAATTTTCAATCTATACTTGAGAGTTTGTCAACAAGATACATAACATTCCTCGTGATGATAATTAGTAAGTACCTTGAGAGAAACTTAAGTAATTTCGAAGATATGCATTTTAAGGATTTTGTTTGTTAGTACAAAAGTGAATAAAATTAGAAAAAACAAAGTTCTTATAGTATGAGCATAGATGATGAAGATATTGTAGGACCATAATTCCAAGATTGTGCTAACATAAGATCGAGTAGCTATGGAGCCACTATGACATGAAAACATTGTAACAACCAAACATCAGACCATAGAGCAACGATCATAAAAAACATTCTAAAATGGAGCCACCATGGCATGCAAACACTATAACAACAATACATAAAACCATAGAGCAAGGATCATAAAACACCATTTTGAAATTAGTCGACTAGACTACAGTGACCAACCAAAAAAGTTTAAAGCATAACCTTGAAATGTCAGTTTGAAATCACCACTAGAGACATTGGGTCTCCATTTTCTACAGTGATAGTGTTGAGAAGGGGTGCATTGTGGATGACATGATTGTTGATCACCACGGGAGCATCTAAATTGTTCCCTGAATTGGAATTTAACCCAGAGATAACATTTCTTTCCACGATTTGAATCCGAATAAGAATTTCATCCAAATAATATTAGATGTTTCATAGAAGGAGCTTTAAGTCTTCCTACCTTGAAAAATGCCTGTAATGGTCCACCTTTCTATCTCTAATGAACAAACACAGTAAGGTGTCAAGTTATTGATAACCTTCCATTCAAGGTAGAAAGTATAACTTATGATTTTTTAGTTTACCGGGATCAAGGATGGATTTTAGATCTCGATTCTAACCTCACAATAAGAGAAATAATATTTATACTAAAATTCCCGAGATTCTAATGTTTAAATATTGTGACAAACTTTTTTTGGTACCACCCATTTCATCATACATCTTATAGATATCGTTTAACCCTTTTTTAACTTTAAGGAACTCAAGATAAAGGAAATGCTAAAAAAAAATTGAAAAATTTTCCAAGGTACAAAACCCCGCACACTAGGATTAGACAATTGAATGATATACCCAGGAAATAGATGCTATGGAGTGACGAGGACAAGAGAATGATGAAAAGTTAAAAAATTGGCTCATGGGTTGCACTATGTAAAATAAGATAAAAATCATTGAATTGGAGTCCCAAGATACATGAATACAACGAACATCACTTTCTCTAATAGTGGAAAGTTCGAGCCACTACTCTCTCCCTAAAAGCATTAATGTATCTCTCTTATGCCTTATGGGAGAAGCCAAGATTAAAATAACCTGAGAAATGTGGATCTATTTATAACTTGAGGAGTGACCTGTCATATCCTCATGACCCTTGAATTTCGAACTTCTAGTAGACTTTGGACTTCTAGAATATTTGAAGTTCCAAATGACTTTTAAAATTAGATATTTATTTTGGTATTACATTTCCTTCGGAAGTTTGTGACCCTTGAGTTTACCTATGACCCTTGGAATTCTATTTTCTGGTATTTTACAATAACCACAATAACATATTTTGTCTTCCATATCATCATATGATGAAACCTGACACATGAGTATTTGTGATGGCTACAACTGATAGTAACCGATGACATGAAATTTATTTATTGGTGACATGGTTTCCATGGTGTCTATTCTTTATCATCATCTGCTCGAGGTGCTTCCACCCTCTAAAGGGTATTCAATGTTGGAGCCTTCATGGTGTTTTGATCATCAAGTTTTAGGTGCATTCTTGGTTCTTCTTGTGCTTCCTTCATTTATCCTCTTTTCCCAATATTCTTTGTGTGCTCTTTCCATGAGGTCCCTCGAATACATATTTCTATAATCACTCATGATGAGAAACCATTAGTCTAAAAATATCCTACTCTAAAATGGTCAACAGAGCTTAAAGGCATGAGGGCACACTCTGAAAAGATTAAGGATGGAGGAGGAGAATATTTGATGCTTCACCATGCACTCATGAGCCCTAAAAAGCAACGAATTCAGTTAAGGGCACATATCGCAAGTCTGAAAGATGAAGGGAAAATATGCAGGCTTCCCAAGTGCGCTATGTGCTCAAGGAAGAAAGGGAGGGCACAAAGTGCACTCCTGAGGGTTGAAGGCTGAAGCTTCATGCCTTGAGGATGTACTTAAGAGGGTTCAAGGAGGGTGCAGGGCACACTCCTAAAGGCTGAAGGCTGGGGTTTCATGACTTTAGGGTGTGACAATATGCTCAATCAGTTCAAGTGGAGGCATGGTGCATAGAGGAAGGTTATACGGCTAAGCTTGAGGTCCTCAGGGTGTGTTAGTGTGCTCAAGAAGGGCACACTTCTTTGAGTCGAAGGAGTCCATTCTAACATGATTCAGTTATTATTAGAGGGTGAATTTTAGAACAAGAAATGGTAATCAAAATTTTAGAGTGAACCAACTCTCAGGTAGGGTTAAGGGTTCACTTTTGAATAGCAAAGGGACTCCCTTAAAGGATTCAGAGTGCGCTCATGTGCCCTTGAACTTAATGGGCTCACTTTTTAACAAAAATTTTTCTAAGTGTGGATGAATGGTCAAGCAATGGAAAATATATGTTCTCGACATAAAAACACTTGTCACACATACTAAATCATTGCGAAAACATAGAAAAATGTAACCGAGAATGAATATACATCAAAACACCACTTTATGCACATTCGCCAAGTACAAAAGGTGAAGTGTGTGCAACTCCAATCCAATAATGTCATTTTTGTTGAGATTTTATTCTTATTTTTTAATTAAATTTGGAAAAAAATCTCATGTAGGTGACAACAATAGGATTTGTTGCTACATTGGCTCCATCAATTTCTGATGAGGAGTTAATGCATCCTATATTTGTTGTGAGAGAATTTATGAGTTTTTTTTCATTCACAGCTATAAAATGTAAGCCCATAGAGGCAAGTGGGCATGATGAGGGATTTGTAGTGAGGAAGAGCTGAGCAGAAGAGAAACTCTGCTATTGTATTTCTCCAGTTGTTGAATGAGATTGCCGATGCCCTGTTAGGTGGACGTAGCCCAGATTGGTTGGGTGAACCACATTAAAATCTCTGTTTTTTTCATGGTTGAATGTTGTGTGTTTCTGTGTTTTATTTAAATATTTCTGCTGTTGAAATCCAACACTTGGTATCAGAGTTTTTTTGGTTGAATCTGTGAAACCTAGTCTATTGTGCTAGCTGTATTCCACAAGCATATGTGGTGGCTCGCTGATAGCTACCTGCTTGAGCCGTTGCTGTGTGGAGTTCGAGCAGGTTGAACTCCACATCTGCGGTTCTGTTGACTAGCGAGAGCGTTGAAGACCGATTTCAGATTTGCCAAAAATCGGAACAGTCGTGGCTGTTGAAAACGTGCACCTTGCAGATGATATGATCGTTGTAATATGTGCATTGGACCGCGAGGTTGAAGTAATCCCGAGCGGCGTTGCATTGAGATCATGAGCCAGAGCTGTAGCGTTTGAACAGTCTTGTTATATGCCGAGCTGTGCTGAATTCGGCGGGTCAAGTATGGAGGCGATTGCATGCATAATGGATTGATCTGCGTGGCCGTGGATGAAAAATGATTTGCGTGAATCGATGAAAGTAGCAGAGCCGTGCCATCCTGTTAAACGATGTTGAACGTTGCATTGAACGGTGACTTTTTTTTTTTTAAATCGATTTCTAAATGCCAGGTTGAACTTTTTCTTTACAAATCGTTTGAAGTTTTTTATAACAATCAATTTGTTTGAAGTTCTTTATAAATCGATTTGAAGTTTTAATAATATCGATTTATTTGAAGCGCTTTAATAATATCGATTATAATTTTTTTTTTTTTAAATCGATATGTAATGTCTTAAATCGATATTATTACATTAATGTAATTTTTTTTTGTAATTAAAGATCGATTTGTACATATCTATTTAAGTGGTTTACCTTCCTTTGGTATTAAAAGTAAAATCGATTATATTAGAAAGGGTGGCCCATTAGAAATCGATTTGAATATTAAATGCTATTTGCATATGGTATTAAGAGGAAAGACATTTTATAAGGTGAAGGGCATTACTTTTAAATAAAACTTCATTTATTAAAAGTTGCAATTGGAGATTTTTTTGTGACACAACATGGAAAAAACTGAAAGTGCTCAGTTTGAGATCGAGAAGTTCAATGGAAAAAACAACTTCGAGATTTGGAAAGTGAAGATGTATGATCTACTTGTGCAACAAGGCGTGGTGAAGGTGCTGTTGGGAAAAACAAAACAGCCTTACACCATGACAGATGATGAATGGAGTGACTTGGATGAAAGAGCACTGAGCGGCATTCGACTGTGTTTGGAAAATGATGTTTTGTTTAACATCGTATCAGAGAAAACTGCTGCTGGTTTGTGGAGAAAGCTTGAAAATCTGTACATGAAAAAATCCTTAACCAATAGGATTCTTCTGAAGCGACAGTTATACAACTTGCGCATGAAGGAAGGTATGACGATAACTGATCATCTGAATACCTTTAATACTCTCCTGGTGCAGTTAGAAAGTATAGAAGTAAAATTTGAATCAGAAGAGAAAGTTGTAACTTTATTATGCTCGTTGCCCGAGTCATGGGATCATTTTTTTACTTCTATAAGTCTTATTTCATCAGAAACCCTTGAATTTGATGATGTTGTTGGAGCTTTGTTGTCCGAAGAAACAAGGAAGAGGTAAAATTCAGAAACCTCTACATTAGAAGCAATGATGGTCAGAGGTTGTTCTAAAGAAAGACGCTTCAGTAAGCACAACAACTCGCGTTCAATATCAAAAGGGAAGAAGAGTAAGGTAAAGTGCTGGTTTTGTGGAAAATCAGGACATTTGAAGAAGGACTGTTGGAAGAGACAACAAACATCCAAAGGAGACTCTTCGATAGAAAAGAAAGAAGAAAACACGACAGATACAAGTTCGACATTCATTTCAGGTATGAGTGATGAAGTGTTATCAGTTATTTTGTCTAATCATGATCAACATTGGCTGTTAGATTCTGGTGCGTCAAATCACATGTGCATTCATAGAGAGTGCTTTAAAACTTATAAATCAATCAATGATGGAGTTGTTTACATGGGAAATGATGTCTCGTGTAATATTGTTGGAATTGGAAGCATCCAGATTAAAATGTTTGATGGGACAAATAAAATTCTAACTGATGTAAGACACGTACCTGAACTAAGAAAAGACCTCATTTCACTAGGAGTACTAGACACTAATGGATATAAATCCTTTATTCAAGGTGGAGTAATGAAATTTTATAAAGAAATTTTACTAGTCATGAAAGCAAAGAAGGTTGGAAATATTTATCAGTTAGAAGGAAGAACACAGTCAGATCATGCTTCTACAGTATCTGAAAATGACAGTAATTCTATTCGTTTATGGCATCAAAGGTTGGGCCATATGAGCGAAAGAGGATTAAAAATTTTATCTGATCGTAAGTTACTTCCTAGTTTAAAATCTTCTAAGTTAGATTTCTGCAAACATTGTCTGTTTGGGAAACAAAGCAAGCAGAAGTTTAAAACTAGAAAACATACTAGTAAGGGAATCCTTGATTATATCCATTCTGATGTTTGGGGTCCATCTCCTATAACCTCATATGGAGGATCGTCATATTTTGTATCTTTTATTGATGATTTCTCTAGAAAAGTGTGGGTCTACATGCTAAAGAATAAGTCTGATGTATTCATAGTTTTCAAACAGTTTAGAGCATTGGTTGAAAACATCACTGGAAGAACCATTAAATGTTTAAGAACTGACAATGGTGGTGAGTTTAATTCAAAGGAATTTGATAATTATTGCAAGGATGCTGGGATCGAAAGACATAAAACCACTATATATACTCCTCAGCAAAATGGAGTTGTTTAACGCATGAACAAGACTCTTTTAGAGAGAGCAAGAAGTATGCTTAGTAACGCTAATTTGCAGAAGGAATTGTGGACAGAAGCGGTTTCTATAGCTTGTTACTTGGTAAATCGATCACCATCAACTACAATAGGATGCAAAATTCCTCAAGAGGTATGGAAAGGTTATCCATGTGATTATTCTAAACTGAAAGTTTTTGGTTGTGATGCATATGCTCTAGTTCCGAAACATCGGTGTTCTAAACTAGATCCTAAATCAAAAATATATATCTTTGTTGGATATGGTGATGGGACTAAGGGATACAGGTTGTGGGACCCTACTACTCACAAGATAATCATTAACATAGATGTTAAATTTAATGAATCTTGACTTGAAAATCTAGATGTAGATGATAAATTGAAACAGGATAATGTACCTAAACTTCAACACATTCAATTTGAAACCAGTTCAAATACTGATGATAGTCCAGATGAACAAGTTTCAGATTCAAATTATGAACAAGTTTCAGATTTAGATCATGAACGTGTTTCAGATGCTGATCATGAAGAAGTTCCTACAAACAATAATTAGCAAATTGGAGAAGTACCAGAAACATCTGTAAGGAGGTCTACGAGAATCAGACATTTTCCTAGAAGGTATGATGATTATGTTACTTCAGTTGCTTTGACTGCTAACGATGATGAACCTTTGTGCTATCAGGAAGCTATTGAAGGTTCAAACAGTGGTAAGTGGAAAGAGGCTATGAAGGATGAGATGAAGGCATTAGACAAGAATGCCACATGGGATCTGGTAGAACTTCCTAAAGACAGGAAAATTGTGGGATGTAAGTGGGTTTACAAATTGAAAAAGGGTGTTGATGATACAAAAACCAGGTACAAAGTGAGGCTGGTCGCGAAAGGTTTTTCTCAGAAAGCCGGCATTGAATTTCATGAAATTTTTCCACCAGTTGTAAAAATTGTTTCAATTCGGATTGTGTTAGCATTAGTTGCTTTACTCGATTTAGAATTACAGCAACTAGATGTTAAAACTGCATTTTTACATGGATATTTAGATGAGGAGATTTACATGGAACAACCGGAAGGGTTTGTTCAAAATCACAACAAGAAATTTGTCTGCAAGCTCAAGAAATCATTGTATGGTCTAAAGCAGTTTCCTCGACAATGGTACAAGAAATTTTATTCTTTCATGATGAGTCAAAATTATATAAGAAGTGAATATGATCATTGTGTTTAATTTAAGAAATTAAGTAATGGCTTGTTCATTATCTTAGTGTTGTATGTTGACGATATGCTTTTAGCAAGCAAGAGCATAACAGAGATCAATAGGTTAAAGGCTCAGATGGCTAGGACGTTTGATATGAAAGATCTAGGAGCAGCAAGACAGATTTTGGGCATGGAGATTTTCAGAGACAAGAGTAATGGTAAGCTGTGGCTATCACAATAGAAGTATATTGAGAAGATACTCTTGAGGTTTGGTATGAACAATGTGAAGCCTGTTTCAGTCCCTTTTGCTTCCCATTTTAAGCTTTCTTCAATTTTATGTCCTAACACTAATGAAGAAAAGGAATATATGTCTCGAATTCCATATGCCAATGTAGTAGGTTGTTTGATGTATGCGATGGTTTGTACTCAACCAGATATTTCACATGCAGTTGGGGTTGTCAGCAGGTATATGGAAAATCCAGGAAAAGAACACTGGTCAGCAGTGAAATGGGTGCTTCGGTATCTGAGAGGCACAAGTGATTACTGTATCACTTATAACAGGAGTAGTGAATTTGTTTGCGGATATGTTGATTCCGATTTTGTAGGTGATTTGGATAAGAGAAGGTCAACTTCAGGGTATGTCTTTACTCTTGCAGGTGGAGCTATTAGCTGGATGTCAAAGCTACAGAATATTGTTGCTTTATCCACTACTAAAGCATAATACATAGCTGCTTCACATGCTTGCAAAGAAGCGGTTTGGTTCAAAGGTTTGTTTGGTGAGTTTGGTAGGTTACAGGACAACATCAATTTATTTTGTGATAGTCAAAGTGCAATTCATTTGGCTAAGAATCCGGCCTATCATAGTAAATCAAAGCATATACCTATCAAGTACCATTTTGTAAGACAGGTTATCACTGAAAGGGGAGTCTCTCTTGAAAAGGTGCATACAAAGAAAAACTGTGCAGTCATGTTCATGAAACAAGTTTTGTTAGAGAAGTACGATGGTGTCTGGCTTCTCTTGGCTTGCAGAAAAGATAAAAATAATAATGAAACAGGGTATCAGGCTAATTGTTGTCAAGGTGGAGATTGTTGAGATTTTATTCTTATTTTTTAATTAAATTTGGAGAAAAATCTCATGTAGGTGACAACAATAGGATTTGTTGCTACATTGGCTCCATCAATTTCTGATGAGTTAATGCATCCTATATTTGTTGTGAGATAATTTATGTGTTTGTTTTCATTCACGGCTATAAAATTTAAGCCCGTAGAGGCAAGTGGGCATGATGAGGGATGTGTAGTGAGGAAGAGCTGAGCAGAAGAGAAACTCTGCTATTTTATTTCTCCAGTTGTTGAATGAGATTGCCGATGCCCTGTTAGGTGGACGTAGCCCAGATTGGTTGGGTGAACCACGTTAAAATCTATGTTTTTTTCATTGTTTAATGTTGTGTGTGTCTGTGTTTTATTTAAATATTTCCGCTGCTGAACTCTAACAATTTTATAACAACAAAGGTGTTTCAACCATGAAATGCATATAAGGATATTCAAATCAATGTAATGACCCTGAGGAACACTCATGAACACCTGAAACATACGAGTCAGCACAAAATGACACTTGATGACAAAGGTGATACTCGATAAGACAATGAGGTAAACTCCAAAATTATAATGTAGTGAAATTTTCAAGGGTGTTGTATGAGTGAAATTAGGTCCCAAAACATTCATAACAAATGTACATGACAGAAATATGTGTTTTGTTGTATTTTAGTGAAAACAAAGAGATGCTCCTTCAAATACTTGTCATATTATTTCATCCTAGGTACAAAGATGCCTCCATGCAGTAAATGGAAAGAAATTTAGAAATTTTTTGCCACCAATAACTCGACGATAATACATATCCATTTCCACAACCTTTGATCTAGTGGCAAATTTTGATTGGCTGCAATCCAATATTCTTCCTTCACTTTAAAGTAGCATCATTGTTCTATCCCCCAATGTAAAATATCATCCCTATTTGATATTTGTATTTGTCTCTATTGCAAATATTTTTCTAAGTATTCCCATGGGAGCGAGTGGGTGGTTGTAGGCCAACCAGCCTTTGGTTTCCATATTCTCCACATAGGCGAATCACTCGGTTATTTCCAATAGGTTTTTATTTTAACCATACCCAAATATTCCAGACAATTTTTTAACCCTTGTAGCTCTTTCTTTTCATCAACTTTTGACATTTGTTTCAATTTCTCATTCCAAAAAGTATCTTTGTTTCCTAATATCACCTCCCAAAAGGAAAAAATTTAACCAATTATTTTCTCCCCTATGCCCAAGTCCATATACTCACTCGCACCATAGAGTCTTGTACTCTAAATCTCTCCTCTAACATTGGAGCTTGAATATATTTGTACTCCCAATTTTTATGTGATAGTTAGTCTCCTCTAATCCACTAGCACTAGATTTTTGCTCCAAATATTATGCTCATGATATCTATATCATGTAATCCTAATCCATCTTGATATTTGGGAAAAATAAGTGTTTCCTAGCCAAAAATAATCCATCCCTTTTCCTTATATACTCCCTTCCATCAGATTTACCTCCAAACTTTTTCCAAGTTGCTTCATATCATTTTCCTTAGTGGTATGCCTATCCTTTGGTATAGTGGGATCGCCTGCAATATTGAATTTAATAAAACTAATGCACGTGCAAATTTTAATGCTCGAAATGTCTAATTATGTAATTTCTTCCCCAATCTATTTGTTGACTCTTTTTGACATCCTAACCATTTTAGAGTAAATATGAGTGAAACTCCCAAGTATTGAATTATAATATAAACTCATTTAAAGCACGTGACTCTATTCAAATGATTAGCCACCCATTCTTTACAATTAAAAAAGAAAAATATGGTTTTTTCTTGGTTGATCATAGTTCCTGATGCTTCTGCAAAAAATTCCTTCTTTCTTTGAATATGTCTTACTTCTTGCATTGTTGGTCATCCTAATAAACATATATTACCATAAAATTGTTGATGTGTGACTTATAAATCATGTTGAAATAACTTAATACCTTTGATGCTACCATTGGTGTATTACTGCATCACTTATGTACCTAGCCCTTCCATAGCCAATATAAAAAAGAATGGTAGTATCACTAATATACCCATCCCTTCCATAGCCGATATAAAAATGATGGAGGAGTATCAACCGAGATAAAATTTATCGACCTGACTGGTCAAATCATCATTTAATAACGAGGGCTGGACCTTTTGAATTTAATTTTATTATCATTTATCGTAATAGATATTATATTTCTAAATTATAAAGAAAAGTTAGGATTGTTAGTATAGGTGTGCATTAGACATATCGAATAGGGATTAAGTGGTTTGAAGATATAATAATAGTTAGTATCTTTTAAAAATAAGAAGAAAACACACTTTTTTAGAGATAGAGATGAAGAGATAGAATAAGGAGATTGATGGATAGAGCAGAGAGGGAGCAGAGGATTGTAATGTATATCGAGCCATTAAGAGTTGGACGAAGAAATCTATTTTTTTATTCACTGTTTCAGTAAATATTTTGTAGAGTTCATTGTTGTCTGTATTAATTTTTTTTTAGGAGGAAACCATATGAAAAGAAATATCTCTTAGTATTCATTCATAAATTCACATATTGAGCCAGGGCATGAGATGCAACAAAATCAGAGAGTAAATTAAAGGAAAATTGAGAATTGTTTATAACTCTGGGTTTCCTTTCAAGCACTGCATAATCATAGTTAAATATCGCATATCCGAACTTGATCCTGCAGAGTCCCAACACTTATTGCAATTACAGTCAAGATTGTATACGACATTGGCAAGAGGAAATTTTGAGTTGCAATGAGGAGTTATTTTTTCATGTGATAGTCGATATCGCGATGTCATTGAAGTTGTGATAGTGAAATGAAATGGTGGTGAAATTAGCGATATTGTGATAAGCCTCCAAATCGGTGATATTGCGATACGTTGAAGTCCACGATTGTGATAAGTCTTTAAATAAACGATCTTTGATAGATTTAAATTTGCGATTGCAATAAACTCTGGAGATGATAAGGAATAAGTGTAAAAGGGATATTGGCATACGCATAATTTGATTCGTTTTTAATATATAGTTGTATGAGAATCAGTATTGACCGCATCTGCATCATTTGGTATCAGAACACAGACAAGAACTGATTTACGTTATCAAGGATTGTAGAAAACATGCCACCCAAGAGAGGAGATGTAATAGGTCAGGGAAGGCGTGAAACTAATGCGTTCTTACTAGAAGAGATTCAACATCTTCAAATAAGAATGGAGACAATGGAAACTGCACAAAGGAGAGCACTTGATGAGGGGGATGCCAGTGCTGCAGAGGACCCTTCTGAGGAAGAAGTAGAGGAATAAAACGAAACCGCTAAAGTTCTCAAGATGTTGGTCAAAGCAAGTGGAAGACCAAAGGTGGAAATACCTTTGTATGAAGGAAACCTTAATGTGGAAGAGTTGATGGACTGGATCAGTTCATTGGATAAGTATTTTGACTTTGAAGAGATCGATGATAAAAACAAGGTGAAATTTGCAGCTACCAGATTGAAGGGCTATGCAACTATCTGGTGGGATTAATTACAAAAATCTAGAGAAAGAAAAAAAAATCCCAAGATCAAGCAGTCAAATAGAATGGTAAGTAAATTGAAAATTAAATTCATGTCGAAATATTACCAGTGATATCTTTTCAAGAAATTAGAAAACTTGAAGCAGAAATGAATGACTGTCAAAGACTACACAGAGGAGTTTTACAGGTTAAGCATTAGAGCAGGAGATGTTGAAGATGATGTAGATAAGGTAGCCAGATCTATAAATGGATTGAGATATGACATACATGATGAAATTAATCTATTGAGTCTAAAGACAATTGAATATGCATATCAAGCAACTTTGAAGGTAGAGGAGAAAATGTTGAGAAAGAAAAGTCATAGGAATAGAGGTAAAAGTCCAGTAAGAGGAAGAGGAGCTTCCAGATCTAGGTTTCAGAATTCAAATATTGAAGCAGGAGGTTCAAGTAGAAGACCTCCACAAAGAGGAGACTCTAGTAGAGGGAGATTTGTACCCAGAGGTAGAGGCCAGGGAAGAGAAATTCGGTGTTACACATGTGGAGAATGGGGACACGGATCATGGGACTTTCCTTATAATAAACTAGCAAATGAGAGGAATGTGAATGTAGCTAAGGCAAAGGAAGAAAAACTTTAGGTCACAGGGAAAGAATAACCACATGAAATAGGAGAGTCCTTATTATTAAAAATACTATTGCTTAAGGCAGAGAAGGAAGAAAATGAGCCACCTCAAAGGAAGATCTTATTCAAGACTGTATGTAAGTCTAAAGAAAAATGTTGCGAGGTTGTGGTTGACAGTGGAAGCACTGATAATATTTTTTCCATAGAGACAGTTCAAAAATTTGGTTTGGTTAAGACTGTACACCCTACTCCTTAGAAAATTTCATGTCTACAAAAAGGACATCAGATTTTGGTGATAGAACAATGCAGAGTGGAGATCCAGATTGGTACATATAAAGATGTCATACTATGTGATATGATGCCGATGGATGTGTGCCATATATTGCTGGGAAGGCCTTGGAAGTTTGATAGGAAAGTCATTCATGATGGCAGAAGGAACACCTATACCTTAGAGAAGGATGGGAAGAAGCACACATTGCTACCTTTGTAGACTGAAGCAGAGAAACAAGCACTTGGAAATATTGTTATGTTTATGAGTGGAAAATGATTGCAGCGAGAAGTCGAGAAAGAGGAAGAAATACATTTGGCTATGGTGGGTAAACCCAAGGTAATTTTTACTTCTACCAATTTAGATAATATTCCTGTAGAAATATAAAATCTAATAAATGGCTATGCTGATATTATTGTCAAGATGAATTACCAAGTGCATTGCCACCAATTAGAAGTGTTAGTCATCAAATAGATTTAATACACGGTGCAAGTTTGCCAAAAAAAGCAGCATATAGGTTAACTCCTCAGGAGAATGAATAAGTTGGAAGACAGGTGCAGGAGTTGTTGGATAAATGGTTAATAAGGCAAAGTGTTAGTCTGTATGCTATAATAGCAATGCTTTGTCCAAATAAAAGCGATGAATGGCGCGTGTGTATTGACTCCAGAGAAATAAATAAGATCACTATCACGTATCAATTTCCCCTGCCACGTAAGTGGGTCAAAGTATTTTTCTAAAATAGATCTAAAGAGTGGATACCATCAAATAAGAGTTAGAGAAGGAGATGAATGGAAGAACTCATTTAAGACCAACAGTGGGTTGTATGAATGGTTAATGATGCCTTTTGGGCTCACTAATGCACCGAGTACATTTATGAGATTGATGAATGAGGTTTTAAAAGAGTATGAAGGAAAATTTATGATATTCTATCTTGATGGCATTTTCATTTTCAGTCAGAATAAGGAAGAGTATTTGGAGCACATTAAACTAGTGTTAAATACTTTGAAGAAGGAGAAATTGCCGATAAATTTGAAGAAGCAAAGTTTCATGAAGGAGGAGCTTCTTTACCTGGGATTTTTCATCTGAGAAGAAGGTTTGAAGATGGACCCAGAAAAGATCTAAGAAATTCTAAAATGGCCAACTCCAAGAAGCGTCTTTGAGGTAAGAAGTTTTCATGGTCTTGCAAATTTTTCCACAAATTTTATAAGAAGTTTTAGTAAGATTTGTGTACCGATAGTTGAAAGAAAAAAAGAAATAAACCAGCCATTTAAGTGGACAAAGGCAGTAGATCAAAACTTTAAATTGTTAAAAAAGAAGATCACTAAAAACCTATTTTAACGTTGAGATTGATGGTAGAGGAATAACAATTGGAGCTGTTTTGAGTCAAGAGTAGAGACCGATAGCTTATTTCAGTGAAAAGTTGAATGAGAAAAAGAGAAAGTATTCATATTATGATAAATAACTCTATGCTATGGTGTAGACCTTGAATAAATGGAGGCATTACTTATTACCAAGGGAATTTGTGTTATATTCTGATAATCATGCACTTAATTCCATAAATAATCAGCCAAAGTTCAGCTGAAAGCATGCTAAGTGGGTGGAATTTTTGTAGAGTTTTACCTTTGTAATCAAACACACAATGGTAAGTCAAATAAAGTTTTTGATGCTTTGAATGGAGTAAATCTGGTTGTGCAGGAATTGAAGATTGGTACTTTGGGGTTTGAAAAGATGATTGATATGTATAAAGAAGACACAAATTTTAAAGAAATATATGCATATGTTCAAATTTCTGTGATTCATAATAGAAGCTAGTGGTTGGACTACCTGATTCAAGGAGGATTGTTGTTCAAGAACAATAAACTGTGTATTCCTAAATGCTCCATGAGGGAAAATTTGATTAAATAAAAATGCAGTGGAGGACTATCCGGACACTTTGGGTAGGATAAAACATTCTCTCAAGTAAGTGATTTTTATTATTGGCCAAAGATGCAAACTGATATAAATATTTTTTTTGAGAATTGCAAGTTTTGTCAACATGCGAAAGGAAGAAGCCAAAATACTGGATTATATCAACCATTTCCAGTACCCAACAGACCTTAGGATGAAGTCAACAAGGATTTTTTTTTGGGTTTGAAAAAAGCTCAAGAGGACATGATTCTATCTATGTTATTGCAGATAGGTTTTCAAAAATGGCTCATTTCATTTCTTGTAGGAAAAATAGTGATGCAACTCACATTGCTAATTTGTTTTTCTTATTATAAGTTTACATGGGCTTCTTGTGATTATTTTCTCACACATTGATACAAAGTTTGTAGGACACTTCTCAAGGAGTCTGTGGAGGAAGCTAGGTGAAAAACTCAGTTTTAGTTCAGCCTATCATCCCATGACAGATGGAAAAAATGAAGTGATGAAATGAAGCTTAGGAAACATATTAATAACTTTGGTTTATAAAAATCCAAATCAATGGGATTTGGTGCTTGCTCAAAATAATTTTTCCTACAATGATACTCCTAACCAGAGTATCAAAATGATTTCATTTCAAATTGTTTTGGGGATGCATCTGAGAGGAATATATGAGGATAGAAATTTGGGTAAGAAAGAGACACAGAGTGCAAAGGCTGAACAATTTGCAGAACAAATGCAGAAATTGCAGGAAGATATCAAGCATAGATTACAAGAAAACAAAAGTAAGTATAAGCAGACAGCTGATATGAAGAGGAAAAAAAGGGAGCTTCAAGTGGGTGATTTATTCATGGTTTACTTAACAAAGGAAATATTTCCTTTCGGGACCTATAACAAACTAAAAATGAAAAATATAGGACCATGCATAAATTTGAGGAAGTTTTCCACCAATTCTTATGAGATTGAGCTACCAGAAGGAGTTGGAATATCATCTATCTTTAATGTTGCAGATTTGTACCCGTATAAGGAAATAGAGGCAGAATCACAAGACAAAACTACAGAGGAGGAGGTTCAAACTCTGAATTGGAAGGAATAGATGCACCAAAGACAGCCAGGAAGGAAGTGGAAGCCCTGCTGGAGAAGAGAGTAACAAAGAAATCTAGAGGACAGACATATTATCAGTATATAATCAAATGCAAGGGACAACGAATTGAGGATGCTATTTGGATGACAGTAGCAAAGCTACAAAAATATCAAGTGAATCCTGAAGATTTGATGGACCATTATTATCTTCACCGGGAGTCTGATGTAGGAGCATTAACCAAGATAAACTTTATCGGCCTGAGTGGTAAAATCATCATTTAATAGAGAGGGTTGGACCGATTGAATTTACTTTTATTATCATTTATTGTAATATATAGCATATTTCTAAATTAGAAAGAAAATATAGTATTGTTAGTATAGGTCTGCATTAGACCTATCAAATAGGGATTAAGTGGTTTGAAGAGATAATAGTAGTTAGTTACATTTAGAAATAAGAAAAAAATGCATTTGTTTTAGAGATATGGATGAAGAGATAGAATAAGGAGATTGATAGAGAGAGCAGAGAGGGAGGAAAGGATTGTAATGTATATCGAGCCATTAAGGGCTAGAGGAAGAACTCTGTTTTTTTATTTAGTGTTTATTTCAATAAAAATTGTGTAGAGTTCATTATTGTCTATATTAAATTTTCTTTAAGGAGTAAACTGTATGAAAAGCCAGATCTCTCAGTATTCACTCATAAATTCGCATATCGAGCCAAGGCATGAGATGCAACAAAATCAGAGAGTAAATTAAAGGAAAATTGAGAATTGTTTATAACCCTTTGTTCCCTTTTAAGCACTGCAAAATCATAGTTAAATATTGCATATCGCAACTTGATCCTGCAGAGTCCTAAGACTTATGACAATTACAATCAAGATCGTATATGGAATCAATGAGAGGAACTTCTGAGTTATAATGAGGAGTTATTTGTTCATGCGATAGCCGATATCGCGATGTCATTGAAGTTGCGATAGCGAAATGCGATGGTGGTGAAATCAACGATATTGTGATAAGACTCCAAATAGGCGATATTGCGATACATTTCAAGTCTGTGATTGTGATTTTTGAGTTTTTTTAATATATAGCTGTACGACAATCAATAGTGACTAGCTCTGCATCAAAAAAGGAAAGGAAATATAGGGTCCCCTTGACTTACACCCCTTGTTCATCAGAATCCATAACCGATAGCTAATGTAAAAAATAATGGTAATATCACTAATCTACCTATCCCTTCCTATCCAATATAAAAATGAATGGTAGTATAAGCCCCCCTTGTTGATCAATAAGTGAAAGAAGAGGACCCATTAAATATTATAGAAAATAAATTTGAAGAGATAAGTGAAAAAATCCATTCAATCCATTGCCAAGAAAACCAAAAGGAATCTAAAACTTGAAGTAAATAGTCCTAACTAACGCGATGATAGGCTTTAAATGATTCTAATTTTAGTAACATACCATAATTTATTGTGATTTTGATGGAATGAAAAATTTCCTGACCTGCAAAAATGGCATCCATTATTTATCTGCCTTCCACAAAGCTTTTTTTCTTTAATTAAATGAGACTAAGAAAAGTTTCAGTATAAAATATTATAGATAACATTACACAAAGGAATGGTTCAAAAGCCATTGAGGCCTTTAGAATGAACTTGTTTGAGCAACATTGTAAGAAAAATAAAATTTAGGACTCTCCATAGCAATTGAGTTTTTCTCACTTCCTCGAGGAGTTCATGCATCTCCTCCCCATGAATTATCAACATCTTTGAAAAAAAAAATAGAATTGATATTACTTTAATGTTTTGAAAAATAAGAATTATAATAATCGAGTGTTAGATGATATAATATATTCTTTATAATTTTGTTTTTCAATAAGATTATCATAAATCTTGAATGTTTTGCATCAATACATTATTTAATAGTTAACATTTTATATCAATAAATTTTTATTATTTTATATCAATTTTGAAAAATTTATAATAAAATTTTCAAAGGTTTTACATTGAAATATTGGTTTAAGGTTTATTTTATTTCTAATGTTTTATTTAAAATAATAAAAATACGAATTTTTTTTTTCCATTATAATGTATGTTGTAGTCTAAAAAAGTAACAGAATGACTCGGAATCTCGTAGAGATTTTGAAAAAATCTGGCAGAGATTTTGAAAAAATCTGGCAAAGATTTTATCAGAATATTGTTTACAGTTGTTAAACTTCAATATTTTGGGTGTCCTAAGGGTTTTTGATTGTGCTAAATCCATTTCCAATCTCAAAAATGGATTCCAAACACTGCAACTACCTCATTTTTTGAATTTTACTGAGCCAGATTGTGGCAAAAACCTGCCGTCCAAGCTATCTATTGCCTGAGAAGACAACTCCATAATTTTATTTTTTTTTCTAACGGGTTTTTGGATAGACAGATACACAATATGATCAGATGCTCTATTAATGATCTTCTTGATGTGAAGTTATCGGTTCAATTTTCGGTCCCAATTAAAACAATATACTAGATATTATAAAAATTCTCTCTTAAAATATTCCTTAATGTAAAATCACCGGTTAAATTTCTCACCCCAATTAAAGTGATATATTCAATATCATAAAAATATATTCTAACAAAAATAACCAAAAAAACATAAAATACATTCTAAATGAGTTTAAATTCTTCTTTCTTTTTAATATTCATATTAGACTTTAAACTTGATGAAAATTTTCAAGAAAAGTTAAACAATATTCATATTAGGCTTTGTATTTGACGAAGATTCGAAATGAGTTTAAATTCTTCTTTCTTGTTAAATATTCCATATTATGCTTCGTTAAATTTGATACAAATTTTCAAGAAAAGTTAAAATGAAACTTCAGGGCTGGATCTATATTAATTTATATATTTTTAAAATTTTAAATTATTGTTTAATTTAATTTTTTTATTTTACTTTTTTATTTTTCTATTAATTATGAAAATTTATAAATTTTTATTTTAGTTTTTATTGTTTTATTAATTATGAAAATTTATAAATTTTCAATTTCAGTTTCTATTATTTTATTAATTATGAAAATTTATAAATTTTCTATTTTCGTGAAATTTTTTAGGTTTATTTATTTTATTTTTTTTAAATTGGTTATGGCTGGAATTTAATCGAAATGTTAATAAGTGAAAGTTTTCATTTACCAGCCAAGGATGGATTAGAGGAAAACACATAATGTGCATATGAGAGAAAAACACCGGATGCATTAAGACGAGTCCTGAAAATATTGATTCCTCAAGAGAGCATTGTGAAGCGTTGTCAAGGAAGGGCAAGATGTTGTCAGGGAAGGAGTATTCTTGAGTTGGATTATTGAACAATGGAAACCCTAAAACTGTATTCTTGAGTTGGATTATAGAACAATGGAAACCGTAAAACAGGAAGGGGTATTCTTGAGTTGGATTATAGAACAATGGAAACCCTAAAACTGTATTTTTGAGTTGGATTATAGAACAATGGAAACCGTAAAACAGGAAGGGGTATTCTTGAATTGGATTATAGAACAATGGAAAACCTAAAACTGTATTCTTGAGTTGGATTATAGAACAATGGAAACCCTAAAACAGACTAGGAAGTCTGTATGTCTTTGGCTGGACTTGTGAGTGACAGAAAATAGACTTTGCTAAGTATTATACATTAACTGTTTTGGAAATGAAAACTTGCTCCGGGGAGAATTGGATATGATTTCTGTTCTAAATGGTGAGGAAAAGTGGTCTTTCTTGGTAGATTTCCTTGGCTGTCACCTGTAAATATAAGTATATCTAACTTTTCCAAAATTCAATGGTGGGCAGAAGTGCTCTTTCTACTTAGTGAATTTCCTTGCCTATCTAAACCTATAAAGATAAGTATATCTAACTTGTCTAAACCTGTAAAGATAAGTATATCTTTTCCAAAATTCATAGTATCACTAAAATTATTACCATTATTATAGTAAGGGTAATTTCTTGAAAAACTTGTTAGTTGTACAAATGAAGAGTGATTGTAATGGAAACATGTATAATCCATAACAATGAATACCTTTTTCTATTTTCCGAACAGTGGAAATTTCTGTAAATATTTACGATGTATGTATATAAAGAAAGGATTATGTTTCCTATACAGTGAAGGATTCACTAAATCTTTATGATTTCTGGATATGGAACAATGATTTTTTTCTATACAATGAAAGTATCTGTAAGTGTGCTTGGTATCTGACTAGGAAGAAGTGATGGTATTCCTAACTAATGTTAAGAGAGGAGTAGTGGGGGAAAATCGGTTAGTTCCTAGTTAATAGACAAATGTCATTAATACAGCAGGCTGTAAATATTGTTATCCAAGTATTACCGAAAGGGAAGTGGCAGGACTCGAGATGAGCTCAGTACCCAGTTTCCCAAAGTACACTCATAGATAATACTAACAAGAATAATGAAATAAACAAACACAGAATAATGAAATAAACAAACACGACATTTTTGGGTGAGACCCTCATTCTAGAAATAAAACAACTTATCAAATTTATTTGAAGAACAAAACACTCGTGGAACGGCTATATAGTATAAGTACACAGTAACAATAATATATGAGAAGAAATACATTTAAAATATATATATATATATATATATATATATATATATATATATATATATATATATATAAATATGTATTAATAGCCCAGCTATCAAAGCTTAAATAAAGCTCGTCGTCAAGCATATCATGTTGCTGGTGGACTCGCCAACATTCAATATCCTGATATGAAGTCTCAAATAGACCTCTCACGGTTTGGAGTAAGAGTCCCAGCAGTGGTATGTTTAATGATATGCCTTGGATTGGAAAATGCATAGAGTGGTGCACAATGTCTTTGGTTAAAGCAAGTGCGTGACCTTGTGGAAACTCAATCTATGCATGAGGAGTTCTAATAGCGAAGGGAAAAGGAAGTGTGCTCCTTAGAAGCCTATAATTGTATGTAAATTGAAAGGAACACATAAGCTGAAAGAAATCACACAAAATAAGCAGCAGAATAGTCTACAAGTTAAATGTCATGGGTTAAAACATGAGCACACATTAAACAAGATTTGTACAAATGAAAACGAAATATTTCATAAAAATATGCTTAAGTTAAACAACATACATCGCAAATATAAGAAGAATGATCCTACTACATCTACAATATATGCATGAGGATGTGTCAACTCTGATTTTATTTTAAGTGAAAGATTCATTCATAAATAAAACATGAGTAACCACTTCCCACAATAGTGGAACTTAATTCAAAAACACCCTCTCCTCCCAAATAATTATACTCTCTCTACACTTCGGAGAAGCCAAGAATGACACAAAACTCCAAATCCCTTTCCAGGCCTAATCCTAGCCAAAAGATTGGCTCTTAAAATCCTATTACAAGAGTTATGAGCATGTATTTATAAAAAAGGTGGCTGACTCTTAACATGCCCCCTTTGTGACGCTTGGACTCCCCTCATGACTCCTCACATTAAATATGAATCTTCCCATTCCATCACAAACACATGTAATTTCACTTATACAATAATTACAAATAATATTACAATTTCCACTCATAACCATATAAGACAAAATAGGGTAGAGACAACTTGACAACCTAACAAGACAAAACACTATTATGTTGGAGTTGGGGTGAACTCAAGGCAAGCATCTTGGACTTGGTGTCTCTCAATAACATACTGATGCCAAGTTTCGTATTCTTCGATGGTCTCCCCAAACTGCAAGATAGTGTCAGGTTGGAAGTAGACTCTTGCATCCATAACATCCGAGTACAATATCTTGGAACTCGTCTTCACCTCTTCCTAAATCAGGAGAAACATTGTTTTGATATGAATTGGGCCATCGATGTAATTTTTCAGGTTGTGTCTATTGATCTCCATGTCCTCTCGGATGGCCATCTACTCCAGTTGCTTCAAGTATTGATCAATCTCTTGCAGGACATTCCATTTTAATTTAATCTCGGTGAGTGTACCAACTAATGGGATCCAGTGGGTTATCGTCATGAAAACCAAATTGTTGTATATACGTACATATCTGTTTTGAATGTTTTCGATGAATGAGATAAAATAATTGTTGTTCTGGATCAACATCTAAACTTTGGATTTTTCTAACTATGTCTGCAGCTTCATCTTCTTCACTAGTTTATGTGGCACGACGTTGTATCACATTTTCGAGTCATGCACGACAGTGATGAAAGTATGTACATTCTGAGGATCCTGAAAAAATCTATGTTATGTCATTTCAAGTCATTCAAGTGGAAAACTGCCTTATGTATAGTCACCAACTCCTCATAAACATCGTGCATAGTGTATCCAAGTGTGGATAGTTCAGCTAGTATCGCTACTCTTCTCACCTCGTGGTAAACTTGTGTGGAAGGTGAGTTCTACGTTGCTGCACAAAGTTGTTTATTCTCTTGTTGAAGTTCCTGTATCTTCTGCGGCAACTGCTTATTCTCAATCTCCAAGTAGTGAGTGTTAGATCTGGCTACTCCTACGAAGGCCAACCTGGCATCGACAATAGAGTTTGGATTCTTGTTGGCGTCTATGACTATCAGCCTCTCTCTCATGGATGTAGGTGATGCACGATCATCTAGGAAGTTCTTTCTCATCACTTGTACAATATTCTTATTCAGTTCATCGAATGAAAGATTGTACACATTGATGACCGGATCATCGCCATGGGGAACTACCTCCCCTTCCTCACTCAGGGCTTGCTCTGTGACTGAGATTGGTGGAGTATGAATGGTACTGAGCTGTGTTGGGCATCAAGTCGACATCCTCATCTTACGGCTCCGGTCCCACTTCCATGTTAGCACCTTCAATCAATTGTTCAGGCTCTTCAGCAAACTCTCTTTCTTGCATTTGTTCGCTCACTCCTTCTGTTGTTGGATGATCCTATATTTGTTCTTCAACCTGTATACGTGCCATGTATTATGTCGTGGCACCTTGCCTTTCTTCCTCTCCGTGCTTGTCTCTCTACACTTTTTCTCTTCTTCTAATCTATTGTTCATCCTTCAAATCTTGTTCTGCTCTCTGCACTCTTTGCACTGCTTCTTTTAAGAAGTGTTTCTCTCTCTTTCTCTGCTCTGATCTCTTTGGCCTTTGTCCCTTATTTTCTTAGATTGATAAAGCTACTTTATCAGTGAGAGGATTATCTTTCATTTTCTAGATTTGTTCCTCTTATGTACCATATTCTACCTTCATCTTTATTTTTTCCTACATGGGACCACTACCTCACGTTGCTCCTTCTTCTGCACCTACGGCCACCTATGGAACAAATTGAGAAGTCCTAGCCATACTGATTGGGTTATGAGGTCGGGAGGAGTTGTAATGATTCTTCTGATCAGAGGTGGAACTGACCTCAAGGCTATGAGAACATAACATAACCATCAACTTGGGTTGAAGTGCCTCGACAAATTGAGGAGGATGCAACTCATCAAAAGATAGATCCTCAAAGATGAGTGGCTTAAAAAGAAATAATAGGAAAATATAAATCATCAAAAGTTGAATCAATGAAAACATCACGACAACCATGATCAAAAAGTTCAAAATAACATAAGGAGGTATCCTCATTATCTTATGAATTGTATAGAGGGGATGATGGAAAATGAGAAATTTCACCCTCTATGTTTCTAGAAAGGCATGATGAAGAATTGGGAAGATTTGTAATAGAAAATTTATCTTCTCTGCATTCAGATGAGAAATTGGCATTCCAGGAATTTTGCGATTTATTGGAGTATTAATATGATAACAAAGTCAATTCTCACATCATTAAGCTAGAATGATAGAATCACGGATAGTGTGAGGATCGTTGAAAAGTGTAACTAGGTCAGTATTATTGTTGAATATGTAATTATGAATTTATATAAAGTAGAAGACAAAGATAATAAAATTTATTTTGTACTTGCCTCATGGGTTTCATGAGCAAGAGCTTATTATAGGTTAGTATACTTCTTCATGATGTCTAAATAGGTTTTGGTCTTCTAGATATAGATGTAATATGTGTCATATGTATATGAAGCATCTAGTCTAAGAAATGCTCCAAGACCTAGTCAAAGAAAATCGTGAACCAATGACTTATTTCAGCTCTACATCAACGTTGAAAAATCAATTTGTTATGATATGTTACAAGTCAGCCTTCAATCAAGTGATAAGTCCGCTTACATGCCAAAGTACTACTTGACCTAAAAGATAGTAATTCTATCTATATTTATATATCAGGTTTTTGGCTCATTTGAAAGAGTAACAACTCGATAATCTCTGAAACAGTTTACGGTTTTCTATGATAAGATTCAATACGTATATACTGATGCGCTTTCAGTGCAAAGTTTAAATAATAGTGTGGATCATATAACAATACCACAGTGCAGATCTAATGTTCAGTCACCTCTGACACAACATTCGGTTAACAAGTATATGCATAACAATTGTTTGTTGAAGTAAGAAGTGTGGATCATATGTTTGAATAGAATTTCGGAATTTTGAAGCAACATACATACATATTGGTCTATCATAAAGTGCAAAATTTGACACGTATTGGAATTTTGAAAGATTGTAGAACCACATATACACATATCGGTAGATCTTAAAGTGCAGCACTTTGGTGCAGATTTTAGAACTGGTATATACATATATACTTGTGTATTATATATGTGCTGCGACATACCAAAGCATCAGTGCATATCGGTACATAAGCATAAGTGCATGAACATGAGAATGATATTTCCTGTAGTGCAGATCTAAAGTGAAGTATAGTTTGTAGTGAAATTATTGAGACAATGGTTTAAAAATAAGAAGTAGTCGAAAAGTAAAGAAAAGAAGGAAATTAAATCTTTCCTATCTACAGCCTATATATATATCTCGAGCAGCTGAAGATTCAACTGAAGTTTCAAGGAATTTATAGTACATAACAATGCAACTTGGTGAAGAAAAGAAGGACCAACATTGAAGGACATCAAAGAAGTAAAGTCTAGGTCTTGGATGCATAAATAGGTCATGGGTCTAATTCTTGGTCATGGTACTTGTCATTTGAAATTTATAGGAAGAATTTGTCATCAGTTTTCCTCTCCAAGAGGGATAGGTTTTTCCTTCGCTCTAGGAGCCTAATTCTTGTCTCTTGTGTCTTTTGATAATTGACTTGATGAGAAATTTAATAAGCTAACAAAGAGAATACATAATTGACTCAAGTAAGCTCACAAGTAATTATCAAGAAGAGAATTTTGAATTAATCACTAGCCCTTCAAAGTCTCAACATGGTATTAAAGCTAAGGTGCTGAACATAAGAGCTACTTGTCAACAAGACACTCAAAGAAGCAAATATCAAATTTTGGGTTGGAAAGAGAAATCAGTTTGCAAGGAAGACTATCTAACTACTTCAAGTGAGATCTCCTACCTCATTCAAAATATCAACCCATTCAACAAAATAATCTTTGCCATCAAATATTTTCTCTCAAGAGATTGTTTGAAGAGAATCCCAACTTCTGAAGATAGTCTTTACAATAGAGGGTTCAAGTGCAATCAACATTGAAGAAAGCAAACCTTTAGCTTCGTTATTAATCATCATCAAGAAAGCTGCAAGAAAATCCACTCAAGCAAGTATTCACGACGTTATCTATCAAGATGCCTTATTGTAAAGAAAACAACAAGCTGGTTGGGTCATCAAACTTTAGTGCATGGAAGAAAAGAACAGACTTGAATTTAATTGAAGACGATGTAGTGGACTATATCAAAGGATATACTATTCAAACCCCAAAATAATATGATCCAACCCATGCCAAGTACATGAAGGGAGAAATTAGAGCCCAAACGATTCTCATAGAATCCATCAAAGACTTTCTCATTCCCTATGTATCAAAACTAAAGACTGCAAAACAATTGTATGAGAAATTGGTGGAGCTATTCTCTGTGAGTACTGCGGGAGAAGTAATCTCTCTGAGACAAGAATTATACAAAATGAAATTATCAAGGGAATCAGGAATCACTCCATACTTTATGATGATTTTTGAAATAAGAGATCAACTGCAAGACCTAGGAGAAGTGATGTCTGACACTGAGATGACTACAGTGGTGTTGAATGCTCTACCAGAGGAATGGGGAAACGTCACTTCCGGTCTATATGGAAAGAAATAAACTCCATTCCATGATTTATGGTCTCTATGTAAACTAAAGGAAACAATACTGAAGGCCAAAGATGATACAAGACCAAGTGAAGAGAAGCATGCCTTGCAGCCTCATACGAGAAGAAAGGAAGATTCGCAAAATTTTGCACTCAGAATAAAAGAAAGAATATGGACAATGTATGATGCTTTGGATGTAATGAACTTGGGAATTATAAAAAATATTTTCCTAAATATGAAAAGGACAAGAGAAAAAATGAGGAAGCCCATGTCACTAATGAAAGAAAAGAACTTGATGCTAAAAGATCCAAGAAGGAGGAAGCGAGAGATGTCTATTATTATTGAGATCATCTTTCTCTTTAAGTGATCTCTAATTTATTTTAAAATAGAAAGCAATGTACATTAAGAATCATCTCAATGGAAGCATGAAAGAAGCTCTCGGTGAAACAACTTCTGGAAAATGTCTCCACCAAAGTAAAGTAGTCATCAGATTAAGGGTCATCACGGTGAAATTTTTTTGGGATGTGATGACATATTGATGAAGTAGGTCAAAGGAATGAAGCTCTTCATTCAAAGAGAAGTTACTATAGGAAGACTCAAGGAAATAAGTATGAGGTATGCAGACATATATGCTAATATTGGATGATGTGAAGTCATGTCATATGGTTGCAAGTAATAGACCTCCGTATTTAGAAGTATGATCTATGAAGGAGGATCTCTCAGTGCACTGACAGATGAAATCAATATAATATGTCCTCATAGAATATTAGGAGGTTGTACATAAACAATAAATTCAAAAATTTGTAATGTCCTGGGAATGAAGAATGTGCAGAGAGGAAGAGATCATGAAATGCAACCATGTCAAGAGGAAATTATCATCAAGAGACCAAGAAGATGTGACTAGGAGATCTCCTGGAAAGATATGTAGACTATGACCAAAGTCTAGTAAAGAAGAAGAGCCTTGGAAAAACATATCATTAGGAGATGTGTCAATCTATGTGAATGATGTCGATGTCTACAGGAAGATTTCATGGTGAAATATCATTACTAAGGTAAATTTTTTTCTAAAAGTCATATGTATGTGTTTATATGGATGAATATTTGCAGGGCTACTAATCATGAGAAAGGATGTATGATCCTTGGAGATGATTCAAAGGAAAGCAACATTGCTTAAAAATGGACTAGATAAAAGGAATTCTGATGAATCACTTTATGATAGCAGACATGACATAGGATGGAAGTGATGGATGATGTGTGCCCTATGAAGCTAAATGTTGAAGATTCCTTAATATTTAAATCCATGACATCGAGGACAGGAATTATTCATGAGTAGTTGGGTGTCTCACCATTACTGCTGGAGGTCCCTGGTTGAGAGGGAGCCTGGTGATAAGTTTCTTACTTGGAAGAAACCTGGTAACTCTTAAAAATGAGCTTATTTACACTCCTTGTATAGGAATGAGTACATTCCCTTGTGAAATAGGTCCTCCCTAGTCGAGAGGGGGAGATAGACACATCATTCTGGTCTTCACTTGGGAAGACAAAATGGAGGATTGGGTGATCATTTGGCATTCGATACTCTTTGAGAATGTGTTAGGGAATTCAAGATAAGAGTAGTCAGGGACTGATATTATTTGAGGGATAGATACCCAAGAGAATAATAGTCCAATAAGGTCATACTTTGGGAACACTCGGGTGGAGTATGCACCTTCGAGAGAAAATGACGATGGTGTCTATAACTCATAAGTCTCGCCAACATTATAGCCCATTGTCTCGTTGAGAGATGGGGTTGTTAGTCAAGGCCTTTCACCAGGACAATGTTGTTTGATATGATGCTATACAGATGAGATTACCAATCTGATTTTTCTTATTATATTCTTCAGTTTGAAAGTAACCAATACCTATATGAATACCTCCCTAGTTAAGAGGGAGTGTTGAAAAGTGTAACTAGGTCAGTCTTCTTGTTTAATATGTAATTATGAATTTATATAAAGTAGAAGACAAAGATAATAAAATGTATTTTGTACTTTCCTGATTGATTTCATGAGCAAGAGCGTTTTATAGGTTATTAGACTTCTTCTTGATGTCTAACTAGGTTTTTGTCTTCTAGATTTAGATATAATATTTGTCATATGTATATGAAGCATCTAGTCTAAGAAATGCTCCAAGACCTAGTCAAAGAAAATCATGAACCAATGACTTATTCCAGCTCTATATCAATGTTGAAAAATCAAGCTATTATGATATTTTACAAGTCAGCCTTCAATCAAGTGACAAGTCGACTTACATGACAAAGTACTGGTCAGCCAAAAAGACAGTAACTCTGTCTATATTTGTATATCAGGTTTGCGGCTCATTTGAAAGAGTAACAACTTGGTAATCTCTGAAACAGTTTACAGTTTTCTGTGATATGATTCAGTACGTATATACTCATGTGATTTGAGTGAGAATTTTAAATAATAGTGTGGATCATATAATATTACGACAGTGCAGATATTCTATTCGGTCACCGCTGACGCAGCATGCAGTTAACAAGCATATGCATAACAGTTGTTTTCTGAAGTAAGAATTGTGGAACATATGTTTGAATAGAAGTTCGGAATTTTGAAGCGACATATATGCATATTGGTCTATCATAAAGTGCAGACTTTGGTGCAGATTGAAATTTTGAAAGATTGCAGAACTACATATATATACATATCTGTTGATTGTAAAGTTCAACGCTTTGGTGAGGATTTTAGAACTAGTATATACATATATACTCGTGTATTATATAAGTGTTGCGACATACCAAAGTATGAGTACAGATCAGTACATAAGCATAAGTGCGTGAACATGAAAATGATATTTCCTGTAGTTTGGATCTAAAGTGAAGTATAGTTTGTAGTGAAGTTGTTGAGACAGTGGTTTACAAATAAGAAGTAGTCGAAAATTAAAGAAAATAAGGAAAGTAAATATGAGATTTACTTTCCTATATATAGCCTATATATATATCTCAAGCAGTTGAAGATTCAACTGAAGGTTCAAGAAATTTCTAGTACATAATGATGCAACTTGGTGAAGAAAAGAAGGACTCGCATTGAAGGACATCAAAGAGGTAAAGTTTAGGTCTTGGATGCATAAATAGGTCAAGGGTCTAAGTTTGGGTCATGGTACTTGTCATCTGAAATTTATAAGAAGAATTTATGATGGGTTTTCCTCTGCAAGAGGGAAAGGTTTTTCCCTGGCTCTAGGTGCCTAATTCTTGTGTCTCGTGTCTTTTTATAATTGACTTGATGAGAAATTTAATAAGCTAACAAAGAAAACACATAAGTGACTCAAGTAATCTGACAAGTAATTATCAATAAGAGAATTTTGAATTAATCACTAGCCCTTCAAATTATCAACAAGGGTAACGCAAAGGAGATGTGGAAGGAAAATAGTCACTCTTCATTGTAGGTTATTGTTTGACTATTGACTCTCGAACATACTCATCACAAATGATATCACAGGTTGGTTGTTCAACAATAGCTCCATCCATCTATTGATCCTGATGAACAACAAAGCGAAATATTTGAAACAAATCTACACACAAATTTTTGATTTGGAGGATCATAGGGACCAAAGGATGGAGGAAGAGGATGAAACACTTCTCGCCTTCATCGAGCTTGTAGTCCAAAACTATGCAGGGGTTCTGAGTATGCAAGGTGGGAAAAGATGCTGATAGCTAAACAGACATATTATGAATTTTTTCCACTTCAACCTACGGAACCAAAGTTGTCTGATGAGAAGCAGACATAGGGTTACTTGGAACAACAACTTTGTTCGTCGTATATTTGCAAGGTCTAACCTCGCGATAAACTCGGAGTGACTTGAAAATTTCTAATTCTTTTTGAGTTATTGAAATGCAAACAAGATGTAGAAATGTTTCGGTTAAGATATCCCAATCAACTTCATTCCCTATAAATTCACAACAAGGATGTACAGAATGATTGTGAAAATTCTGAAATAATTCATCGGCTGATGTTTGCAATTCTAAAATTTCCTAGCACAGATGTTTGTGATCATATCTATCAAAATTTTGGAACAATTTGTTGAAAAAGTATTTGAAAGATTGAATGGAGGCATTGGTCAATGTGTGACATTGTTTCCTCACACTCACCTTGAACATGAGAATGAACAACCTATAATCAATAGCCTCAAGAGGGATTTCGTGCTTTGTGCCAAATTGAAGAAAGTGATCAGTATGCTCAAGCAAGGTTTTTTCACCCACGCCATCAAATTTAATATCTGATAAGTCATAAACAATATTCTTCTTCACTTACAATTTTATATCTCTAGGGAAACATGTCAGGAGTATGATTTGGTAGCAACTCATAAAATGAGTGCAAAAATTCAAAATATACTTCAAGGGCTCATCTAGCCCTCCTTCTAGCACCAGAAATGTTGACAGTGCTAGACTCGCCAACATTCAGGGGATCTCCCCGATATGAAGTCCCAAGTAGACCTCACACAATTTGGAGTAGGAGTCCCAACAGTGGGGTATTTATGGAAATGACTTGGATTACAAAACACATAGAGTGGTGCACAATGTATTTAATTTAAGAAAGTGTATGACCCCACTAAAATTCAATATGATGGATGAGCAATTATAAAAAAGAAGGGAAAGGAAAGCATGCACCTTATAAGCCTATAATAGTATGCATTTTGAATGGAACACACGAGCTGAAAGACGTCACAAAAACTAACAAGAATAATAGTCCACAAGTTAAAGGTGATGTGTTAGAACATGAGAATGCATTCAAAAAGATTCATACAAATGAAAACAAAATAGCTCATAAGAGTATGCATAAGTTAAAAAACATACATCACAAATATAGCAAGAATAGTCCTACTACATTTACAATATATGCATGAAGATGTGTTGGCTTTTATTTTATTATAAGTTAAAGTTCCATTCATACATACAACATAAAAAACCACTTGACCCAATAGTGGAATGTGAATTAAACAACACTTTCTCCTCCCAAAGAAGTATACTCCCTCTATGCTACAGAGAAGGCAAGGATGACACAAAACTCCCAATCCCTTTCTAAGCCTAAGTCTAGCCAAAATATTGGCTCCCAAAAGTCTGTTACAACAGTTATGAGGATGTATTTATAAACAAGTAGGGTGACTCTTCACATGCCCCCTTTGTGACTCGTGGACTCCCCTCATGACTCCTCACATTACATATGACTCTTCACATTCCATCATAGACACATGGAATTTCACTTACGCAAGAGTAAAAATAATATTAAAATTTCCACTCATGCCCATATAAGAAAAAATAGGGTAGAGACAACTTGACATCCTAACAAGACAAAACAATATGATGCTAGAGTTGGGGTGAACTGAAGCCAAGAATCTTGGTCTTGGTGTCTCTAAGATGTCACATACTCATTCCAATATTAGTATTATGTGATTGTCTCCCCATCTGCAAGATAGTGTCAAGCTGGAAGTGGAATCTTGCCTTCATAACATCCATGCACAATATCTTGCAATCAGTGTTCACCTCTTCCAATATAAGGAGTAACATCATTTTTATCTGCACTAGGACACCAATGTAAGTCTAAAAGTTTCGTGAATTGATATTCATATCCTCGCAGGTGGCCATCTTCTCCATCTGCTTCAGTTACATATCAATCTCCTATAGGACATGCTATTTGCATTTAATCTCAATGAGTGTACTCGCTGATGAGACCCGGTGGGTTCTCACCATGAAATCCAAACTATATATCCATATATATGCGGCCTTAATGATTCTAATGAATGAGGTGAGCTGTTTATTTTTTCCAGATCAACATCTAAAATTTTTCTTTCTCTAACTCTTCCTATGGCTTCATCTTCTTCACCAGTGTAGGTGGCACAACCTTGTATCTCATTGTCCGCTCATGCTCAATGGTGATGGAATCATGTACATTATTAAGGATCCTAACAAGCTCACTGCTATGTTGTTCCAATTAATTCAAGTGCATAAATGCCTTACGTATGATAAAAAATCCTCATAAATATACTGCATAGTGTCTCCAAGTACAGATACGCCAGCAATTATAAATACTCATATCTCCTCCCAATAGACCTGTGCGGAAGGTTCATTCTGTGCTACTACACAGAGTTGTTCATTCTCTTTTCGATGTGCTTGTATTTTCTATGCCAACTACTTATTCTCCACATCCAAGCAGTGGGTGTTAGATATCGCTACTCCTGTGAAGGAAAAATTGGCATCGAAAATGGTGTTTGGATTCTTGTTGGTGTCTTCCACTATTCCCCCTTTCTCTCATGAACGCAGGTGATGCAAGATCATCTAGTAATTTCATTATCCATGCTTGTAAAATATTATTATGTAGTTCATCGAATGGAAGATTGTACACATCCATTACTAGATCATCGTCAAGGGAACTACCTCCCCTTACTCACTCGGGGCCTGCTCTGTGGATGAGTGTGGTGGAGTTTGAATGGTGGCCTTATGTGTGCTGGGAATCAGGTCCACATCCTCATGTTGTGGCTTCGGTCCCACTTCCATGTCAGCAACTTCAATCAATTGTTTGGGCTCTTTCGTAAAATCTCTTTCCTGCATTTTCTCGCTCACTTCTTTTATTGCTCGATGATCCTGTATCCTTCTTCATCCTATATAGGTGTGATCTCTTTTGTCGTGGAACCTTTCCTTTCTTCCTCTTCCTACTTTTGTTTCTCATCTTTCTACCTTATTCTAAGCTACCATTCTTCCTTCAACTCTTGTTCTGTTCTATTCACTCTCCACATTTCTTCTTATAAGTATTTCTCCTCTCAGTTTTATTTGTCCCCTCTTTACTTAATTTCCAAAGCTACTCTCTCAGTGAGAGGATCTACTTTCATTTTCCAGCTTTTTTCCTCTTATGTATTTTTTCCACTACCTTCCTCTTTCCTTTGTCCTACACCGGACCACTGCCTGTTGTTGTTGCTTATTTTGGACCTAATATTGTCTACGGAAAAGCTTGAGAGGTCTTAGCCATAATAATTGGCTCATGAGGTTGGGAAAAGTTGTAAAAATTACTCCATGGTTCCTCCTCCATCCACCGATATATCCTGCTGACCTAGTTGAAGTATACTCTTGCACAGTGGTCTTTGAAAATTCCCCTTGGATCATATGGATTGTAAATCTTTATGCAAAACTTAAATATAACTATCGATTTCTCTTTGGCATCTCGTATAATACGATCTGAAAAGGAAGAGTTTTCCATGGTTCCTTATTCGTCCTATGCGTTTCTGCTGACAACCCTGTGGAGATATGATAATATACCTCATGCATGACAAGTTTGTCGGTGGCATATCTTGGAAAAACATGTGGGGGATTCTACCCATTGAATACTCTAATCAATGTGCCATCTAGTAAGGTGCACCAATCTACGATCTCTTATATCACCTACATATTTTCTCGTGACCTACAAGGTGGGTCCTCCTGAAATATGAGCTTGTAAACTGGGATGATGAAGTGGTCAGTAAGATGCTCCATGAATCCATGATGACTGCAATCTTAGATTAGCTTGTAATAGATATGTATGGAAGTTTATCTCAGTTTCCATGTCATTTCATGCAAGGAAACTGATTTTGTGCATATATTACACCCAATAAGTATGAAAACATGTAGAAGAGAACTTGCTCGTGCTTAGGTGGATTGCGAGCTTTCGTCACATGGACTTTCAGCTCATTAGAGAAAATATCTGACCAGTTAAGCGACTTCCCCTAAATCACTACTTGGTTCAATAAGATATCCCACCCCTCAGGAAAGGTCTCCATGCTTGGTTGGCCATAAATTCTACAATCTAGTATGACCAGAAGCTAATAGGTTTTCCTAAGTGATTTTTTCTTGTACATGTGGGTGCGTGGTTGTCTAAGCTTCATTGACTCCTTCACCTATCTCTTGATGATATCTCTCGTGTTCATGTATCCTTGAGTGGAATAGAACAATGAGTCCATATTCTTCACTAGCCCAAGAAGATGATACATCTACTTCAAATCTTCTACCACGAATGTAGCAAGGTTTTTCTCATTTTTGGTGCTTAATGTCATAGTTTTCACATCAGTATTTGAGACAACCCAATTAATCACATAAACACATGGGAAGGCTTGATACCTACATGAAACCTTGTGAAGACATGATTGCATGATGCTGAGATACATGTTTCGGTCCTCTAAGTCTGCCTGAAATTCCTTCATGAAATCATCTTTGATATCTTGCCATGTCAGTTTTGATTCATTTTCTATAAACAACACAGTGTCCGCATAAACTGGAAAGTTAACTGAAACTTGCTCAATTGCTTCCCCAGTACTAATTTCAATAGTTTCCTTTAAATAAAATATCTTAAATGCCATTATGAAAGTGATTTTTGGAGATATTCTCAACAACTATTCTACCTATGGGCCTGAAAAGACACTTACGACAAGCAAATATTATTTATAAGAAAAACTATTTTCAGGACATGTTCATGGAGAAAACTAGGAAAATGAATTGAAGTATTATACAATTTTTGGTGGGAGGAGGGTGTTGATGGCTAAGGAAACTATGCACTGTGTAGTCCCAGTAGTCGGGGTCGAAGCATGAGGCTTGAGACTGCACAATGCGCAATTCAACCTGGGTAGTGAGCTAGGAGAGACTGCGCATTACACAGTCTCGGTGGCAAAAAATGCAGGTCGAGGCCTCGAACTACAGAATTCATAGTTGGGTCAGATTTTACTACACATTTCACAATTCGAGAGGCCAATATTTGAGCTTAGGTCTCCATATTGCACAATGCCTAACTAGGAAAAGTGAATTCTAAAGGAAAAGGCAGATTTTCCCAAGGGAAGTGTGAAAAATGAGTAGATATGAGAAAAGGTGAAGGCCTGAGTGAAGATCTCACTAAGTTTGATTGATAAAATACAAATTAGGTGTAGAAACTAAACAAACGTGAAGTGGATGACATCAGTTAGGAGAGACACCGCAACGACGACTATCGGTGAAAAAATGAAGAAACTAATGCGACACTTGTGAAAGGAAAATGATAACTTGAAAAAAACACTTCTATAGGCTAAATCAAGTTAGCAATCCAACATGCATGCAAAGAAACAAGCAAAAAAAACTCATGCAAGACAAAAGGAAAAAGCGAAAAAAAAGTGAGTAAAGACGATAAATGAAAAAATCACCTCAAAAAGAAATGCCAATCAAAAGGTTCCTTGATCTCCTCACGAATTCTAGAGATCCAAGATCAAACGATAAAATGAACTCTAGGGGTATCGATTAAATATATTTAGAAATTGGGGTTTATTATGGGCATGCCAAAAATCAAGGGAAAAACGTTGCATGGTGATAGTTTCCAAAAATAGCAAGTGCACTTCCTTTGAGTTACTAAAAATATATCCCTAAATTTTAGGGATGTTATTTTTCTTTTTTTTCTTTTCTTATTTTTCTGTGAAAACTTAACGTGCATATCCCCAGGAAGGATTGAGCATTTCTGGAAAACTGGCAGCTCTCGGCATAGCAGACTACTCAGTGTCTCAGCTTAGTGAGAGATTGCGAAGTTTATGGATTTGGTGGGTTGTATGTCATGGCTGCACATTTTCTAAGCTCAACACTGACTTCCAGTCATGATTGCACAATTCCTATTGCACAATTACTAACATGAAAGTCAAGTCCAGCTCTATGAATTGTATAGTTTCTGAAGGCAAGCTCAGTACTGTTGTTCAAGACTTTGCCATGAGGTTAACTTGCAACTTAGAAACATTTTATAATTGAAAAACAAGTAAACAGACACAAAAATAAATGATAAAAGTCATTTAAATCATACCTGCTAATAAGTAAGCTCCTATGAAAATAATGTTAGGATCCAAAATCTAAGCAATAACAAAATTTTGGAAAGTCGTTATAGCTGCTACAATAGTTTACTAATGCTATTCAGAGTTAAATGATCGTCAAAGTTTATTAAGTATATACAGTTTACGCATTGGAGTATATGCTTGCATTATTCTCTCGAGCTAACCATGCCCCAACCCTAGCTATCTTACTATGAGTGTAGAGGGTTCGAGAAGTTTCTGGACACTGCTTTCCGCTTTCCGGTTCAACACATGACATCGACCTCAATTTCCAAGTCTCAGCTACAACTCAGATCACGAACTGGTAATCTACAGTGGATATTTCTTGGCATCAGGTTTTGTTAACTTCGAAGCAAAACCCTCAGCCGAACTCATTTTTTCTGTGCACAACACGGGTTCGACGTCGGCTCCTCCAAACTTTCCATATGGCGTCTCATTTCACTACAACACGTTTTTATGCCAATGCCCAGAGTATTTATCCTATTTCCAACGCTCGGATATGAAGATTCAACATTTGATTTGATAATGTTACTGTTATATTGAGATTTTCTTTTCTTTTTTCTCACTGGTTTTCAATGTTGGTTACTTGTCTCATGCTAGAGTCACTGACCCGCCAAAGGGTTCATCCGTTGGAGAGTTTGCAAGGCTTATAATGAGTTTCTTATTGTTCTTTCATTTGCATCACCCCTCCACATATAATTCGGAACTCCAGTTGAGAGACACATACTCGACTCATAAAGTACATGTCTGTATTCTTTTATTTCCGAGACAGACCCTTCTACGGTTTTGGCCTCCAGATTTTATTTTTTGAGACTTACCATGGTTTATTTGTTGTTGCAGGTACCCGATCCTATAATCCGGCTTGTCAGCGTCCAAGGGTGCCACGAATCCCTCCTAGCCTACGTAATTGGGTTAATTTGTTTCCATTGGAATCCAGAAGTCTGTCTTTCCAGTTGCCGCAATCCTGGGTGGCTTTCGGGTTTTAGTTTGTGGGTATCCAAAGATGTCGTCTCGACTTAATATTTAAATTATGGTTGTAATGTATTTTAGAGTTCTTTTAATTGAGTTTTTTTACAATCCCTCAGGACTCTGTCGTTTTAAGGGTTCTTTGATTAAGATTTCGGGCCATTGTAAGAACAGTACTCCGTGAATTATATTTTGGAACTGTTGCTACTGTAAACCCAACTTTTCCGTTTTGGGTTTTTGTTAGATGGACCATGTTAACTCATTTATGTGATGTACACATTCTATGATGCTCTTAGTGTTATTTCCAGTGTGTAATTTAGCAGTTTATGATTATTGTTATTCTGATTTGGTATTGTGCATTTAATTCCATGCAATAACTCATTTGTAATTTTGGAACACCGTACTATTCTGGGGTTAATTTTCCAACGGTTCAGAGGCTACTCTATGGACAGTTCAATATGTTTATTGTTATAATTATACTGTACTCGACGATAATACCCGGGGACTGTTACCCTACTAGGCCATTACCATGGCTAAGCCAAAAAAACTAACCGTGGCTAAAATGAGTTCCTCTGACCTTAATTTCCACAAAGGTACCCAACGTTGTATTATTAATACTTGACAATACAAAAATAAAAATCTCGGCATATTCGTTATCCTGCGAATTCTACTCTTAACTATTTATTCGCCCCTATAGGGTTACCACACAAAAATACACATACTAATTAAATTAGTTTTCAATTATCATAAAGATTCCATATTTATTTAAAGACGTGGATATAATCACAAGAGAGCCTTCTACTCAACTTATTCATTCTATCTATTGTTATTATAACTATTCATTCTCCTTCCTCTTATTATAGACACTATACCATTTACATGAGTTATTATCACATTTACAATTAAACCAGATCGAGAATACTTATTTGTACTTTTATTGTACCATAAGTCTGGATGTAACATACATCGTTAACCTCACATGGAAATGTAAGGTTAAATTTAAGTCTGGATGTAATATACATTGTTAACCTCACATGGAAATGCAAGGTTAATTTTTTTTTATATAAGTTATCTACGGGTAACTATCCAAATCACTTTTAAATATTCCTTATCATTACATAGAATGTTCACTAGTTCATAGTAAAACTTCAGTATAAGAATAGTAAGTTGCTTAACCATTAACAACCTATATTATAGTACATTACCATAAAATTACCTCTATTATGGTACATTAACATAAAACTGTATGAGATATCTTGCATTCCTTTCATTATTCATGTAGTCATCACATCCTTGACATTATGAACATGACAACAAGAAAGTAATCAACATCATTATCTTGACACAATAATCAATCACATCATTGAACACCAATATACCCTGAAAACCCCATACGATGAAAAACTAGCAATGTTTAATTTTATTATTAAATTCTCACGAGGGTGTTCAGCTCTTACTCAATGGCTTATAAGGGATACCATCCCTTAACCATTGTTATAAATCTTAAAATGAAATATATAAATATCTATCTTAAAGCCATTACAATAATTATGACAACATTTACCCACTAATATTCATAACTTCATATCTTTGTGGCATGGAAGTACCTACAATGTACCATCGTACATTGCAGCTCACATGCATTTGCATGAACCATTAATCATTTACCTGCTACCATGTTAAGCATAATATCTCCTTCTCATAAGTCACCATTATTTCCTATCATTGATGTCATCAAAAAGGTTTAATAGCACAATTAGATAAAGCTTTAATCAATAAATAATCAATCTTTAAGTGATCCTTTAACACTTATTCATGTGCATACACGAAATGTGAATACAACAGCGCAACATGCTTTCTTCTAACATCTCTACCTTAGCATGAATAATTAATTATCAATTCATGTCAAATAATCCCCACATTATTATGACACTTCTCACACATGCTCACATTCGTACAAGACAAACCACTACAACTGTCCAAGAATTCCTTCAATGGAAAATGACACAATGTGCATTCATGTTCCTTAAACTTTAACAAAAGAACCAACCCTTTAGCTATTGATTTTGGTGCTAAAGCTAACATGATGAATGTTGTTCCTATGCATACAATGCATAACGTTTCGAAAATAATTTCCAAAAGAATCATTAACACAATAGAGCATGCAAACACATGTTTATATGCTTTATTTTCCAAATATTATACTAACATTACCATTTGTATATTTCAAGGAAACCAACGTATTAATATGGGTTTTATGTATATAATCCACCTTCTTTTCCAAAAAATATTTCCCAATGTAGCTAACTAAACATGCTATCATTTCCCACATACAAATGTATATTCTTTCCAATGGAAAATAATACAAATATTACATTCTTATACATGATCTTATTTCGAAAGAAAATAACATAATAATTATGATAGCCTAATGTATTCACATACAATTTTTCGTGATGGATATAACTCAATAGATCTTCTATGCAAAGAACATAAATTTCCAACACAATCATTATTTTTTGTACATGCAAGAGCTTACCATAATAACTCTTCTTTAACGTAGGCAACATCGTATTCCCTTCTTAGAATTATACCATCATTAACTATTATTTTCATGTAAATAAATGTATACTTCATTTGTAACATGAAGTTAACATAACCTAGTTTTGTTGTCTTTATACTTGTAGTTTCACATGCTTCCCTTTCAGGAAATGACCATAGATGACCATTTTTTATGCATAAAACCTAGGAAACATTCACAAGCTTAACTTAAACTTTTATACATTCTTTTTCTTGCATGAACAAGATTCATATGCATCTTTTATAAAAATAATCTTTATTTTTCATTGCACAAAACTCCTATCCAATCTTTGTGTACTTCTGTAGACTTTAAATGAAAACATAGGTAACATTTCCACACAAATTCATAAAAACCCTTCCAAGAAAATTCATTTAACTAACTTTTATCTTTTCTTTTTCACCACCCAGGAAAATATATCACTTGTTACCCTCTTTATTGTACATTCATTTTCAAGAAAATAACTTGGATTTCTTATCATTTCATTTTCAAGAAAAGAATCTTGGATTTCTTATCGTTTCATTTAGAAGAAAACAATCTTGGATTTATTATCATTTTATAAACTAAATGAGTACAAAATTCTTTTTTTAAATAAAGAACATGCATCCTATATTTTCTTGTGTATGTAATATTTATAAATATTTATATATTTCTTTCCATATATTTAACATAATAAACTATTCTGTGTGCATGGACAAAGTATATTTTTTGTGCAAGGACAAAGTATTTTATTTTCCAAGAAATATAGCATAGTAGATATTAAATAAAATCTAGTTTGTGCCCGAGGTATATAAAACCTCTTAAAGAATCGAGCTCCTCTCTACATTCATATATAACATAGTAGATATTAATTAAAATCTAGTTTTCCGCATAAACACGTAAACATGGAAAATAGTTTGAAGAAAATAATCACCGAAAATAAAAAAACATTACTTATCTTTTTCACTCATAAAGTTCCATCTCCTTATTCAAGCCTTGCGGCCTCAAATCGTGTCCCTTTTTTCTTCATAGCAGTAATTTTTTAAGGAGGTGGTATAAGAACCTAAACCGCAAAGACTCGGTTTAGTCATTCGATCTTCCTTAGCTAGCCATCATGGCATGGGCTGCGACAACTACCTCTATGTTCTGAGTATGGCACCGGTCTCCATGCTATCGATTCTAGACACTTAAAAACCAGTTCTACAACCAACCTTACAATCTCGAATGAGCATTGTAAATTCCAGGAAGTGACTTCTTTAAAAATTTAAATGTGCAATGCTCAAGAATATTTCTTAAAACTCCCAGCTATGCCTGTCAAAACCTCTCTGGAGATCCCCCCTAAATGACGAATACTAAGGTTTTTATGAAGAATGTAAATTCGTTATCAAGAAGTTCTTAAACTTCCAGCCGATTCTTGATAAACGTTTTAATTAATATTTCTTTATTAATTCCACGTGGTTTTAGAGATGTTACATACTCCCCCCTTAAGAGAACACCATCCTCGGTGTGCTTCTCTCACTGAAACTTTAACTTATACTCATCATATAATAATATAAACAGCCCAAAGGGGGTCCTTCACTTTCACAATGAAACACTTTCTTTTCCTTAAATTCCATTAATTGAAAAAATAATGTTTTTATCCATAGTCATAAGTAGGTATAGCTCAAAAAGAATTTCATTTCCATCTTTAACCACTTATCCATTATTCAAATTCATAAAAATATAGAAAAAAAATCTCTATACCAACTTACCATTACTTTCCAATTACTTATTGGAAGTAATGATGACTTTTACACAAGCTCTCTGAGAATGTTTTAACAACCCATCAACACTCCATGGAAGAGCCTGTAATATATAACTAACAAATTCAATTCACATTAGTCACATAGTTTCAATCAAATGAAATACTTGCAACTATCAAACCTTCAAGCAATATCAAGAGATGTTTTAATTAGAGTACTTCCACAAGTACTCAGAGAGCACCAACCCTCTAATTAATGCATCATTTGCACATTATCTTAGCTCTTGCTAAAGACATCCACACAATACTTCAAAAAGTACTCAGAGAGCACCTAGCTCTCTAATAGGTGCTCTCTAATCGTACCAATGGTCAATCAATACACCATGGGCATATCCTAACCTCTGGTAAGACATTCAAACAAATTTGTAATACAAAAAATGAACTTATGCATTCAGTAATTCATTTTCTGAGCACTAAGCTCATTTCCTCTTAATATCTACATAAGATATTTACACAATCATATAAAAATTCCTTTTTAATTTAACACTTAACTGATTACATAACTTGTTCCACTATGAGAACCACAATGGTAAACAAAATTCACCTCCCCTCCCATGGGAGTTAGTTTCCACGACCAAATCAAGTAATTTTCACATCGAGACAGTTATTTGACAAAAACCCATTATAGGTTCAGTATGGAAATTCACTGTCAAACCAGCTCGAGAATTCCAATGACCATTGAAGGTCCAGTATAGGATTCCTCTTGCCAACATCATGTCTATTCCTCTGATAGTTTCTTGTCTATGACGAATTTTGGACCTCCTCCAACAGGCTTGAAAATCAATAGAGTTACCTCAATTTTTCCCCTCTTCACCATTTTGGCCAACTCTTTTCTCTTATTGAGATCATCTATCCCTAGGGAGAGGAAATACGGGTAGGTAAGCACCATCAACCCCTCTGGGTAGGAAACCACCACCAACCGAAGGCCTTATAGCTTTTCAAAATTGTTCACAACTGTCTGGCATGTTAAATTTCTCTTTTAGCATTCTTGACCATAGTAAATTACATAATGAACTTTATGAACATTTACTTAAAGAAAAAGAAACTTTATGTACATCAGACATCATACTTGTCCCTCAAAATGGGTCCAATGATATGTAGATTAACATGGAACATGAATAACATACATGTGTTATACATTATTATTTCCCAATTAACACAATCATTCACATTATATCATTATACTTTAACATTTACTATTGCAATTCACATTGCAATGTTTACGATGGTTTACTTTCACAGGTTTTATGTTGACATTAAGCTACCCATGCTTACTATAAGAAACAATGTCCGTGATGCTTTACTTTCACAGGTTTTCTATTGCCATTAAGCTACTCATGCTTACTATAAGCAACAATGCTAATTGTAAATATGCATTTCTTAAGCATGTATTATCTTACGCAATCATTTTAATTTCCTGCATACAATTTTGTCATGCATAAAATCATATACAAATATTCATTAAAGTGTATGTATCTATAATGGTTAGGGTAACATTCCAAACATTTCAATATCCCACAATGTTTTGTTACCAATAGACAGACACGTGAAGTAACTACTTGTTCACAACTTGCAATAATCTTTAATCAAAACGAATTCATTCATATATGTTTTATTAGTTAGTCATAAAACACTAACTAATCAATTAAACTAATAATATTAATGCATCCATGACACGACTCATTCAAAAACTAGTCATTCGACAACTAGTCATTATAGTCAAGTCTCACTACTTGACCCATTGTGTATTTTTTGACATCGCAAAGGGTTCATTCAATTTCATTTTAAAACGGTCTCATCCTCTTCAAGGAATTTTCTTGTCTTTCGCATTCATACATGATCCAGGTGGATATCGGTGGCCTCCCACCTATTCCATTTGGACCCGCAGCATCAATTCTTTTAGTTTTTCAACTTTAGCACAACTTACTATTTTTAGTAGGTTTTCGGGTCCTGCATACCCGAAGCCGTTTCAGAGACTTAATGATCCAGGTGGATATTGGTGGCCACCCACCAAGTCCATTTGAACCCCCACCATCAGTTCTTTCAGTTTTTAAGTTTCAACACAACTTACTATTTTTAGGAGTTTTTCGAGTCCTGAACTTTCGAAGCCATTTTGAGGCCCTAAACGATATTTTCTGGAAGAACGAGGAGCAACATTGGTCATAAATTTGTAGTCCTCGGATATATATTTCTAACGAGATATTGAGCACGTCAAACAGAGATCGGATGCCAAAGTTACGTCCTAGGGAAGTTGAAACATCAATTTACCCAAAGGGGGGCCACAGTTTTGGCACTTCATGTCCTAGGGTTAGGTTTTTGGACGTTTCATGTTTTAAATTGTTTCTCAACAACAAATAGACCTCTGAGCCTCATTGTAACACAGTTCAGGGGGTTGATAGCTGACACATCCCTTCTAAGGGATAAGCATGACCAGTGCCCTAGCTCGCATGTTCTGATCATGTATGTATTGTAACACAGTTCAGGGGCTGGTAGCCGACACATCTCTTCTCAAAGATAAGCATTTCCAGTACCATATTTGTTCATTTCCATTATGTCTCATTGTAACACAGTCCAGAGGCCTATAGCTACCACATCTCTTCTCAGAGATACGCCTACCAGCACCCTAGATGTCCATTTCAGTCATTTGTTTTATTAATAAAATGAAGCATTATTTCCATTGCATCTCTGTGTTTATGGTTAAATGTGTATTTTGTTGTGTTACTGCATAAAATCTGGATCAATGCATTAGTTTCACACACCATCACTACACATATTCATCTTTTTCAAGTAGTGCATGGTAGCTTTAATTATGTTCATTAAATTTATTAGTAATATGTCATTTACCCAAATGTTAATAGTCAAATCTTACATTCACTAGTGAGTACTCAGGTTGTTCATAAGTACAACAAAGGTTTTATTGTGTTCTCACTTTCACTAGTGAGTATTCAGATTTTTCATAAGTACAACAAAATTTTTATTGTCTTTTAACTTCAACAAGATTCTAATGTTATCAAAACCATTTTGTAGCAACATTTATTACTTATTACTCTTCAATTAGTTATATACATGCATCACACATCTCATGTAAAAAGTCGACTGCTACATATATCAATCAATAAATAAATTTCTAGAATCATATATAAATCAATATGTAGATTTCTGGAATCATACCTTAAATAATGTCCATTAGTAGCATACCTCAATCTCTTTTCGCTTATCAAATCCCAAAGGCGCCAGTGCTGCAACCTTTAGCTCTGATACCACTTGTAACATACAATGTTAACCTCACATGGAAATGCAGGGTTGATTTTTTTTTATACAAGTTACCCATGGGTAACTATCCAAATCACCATTAAATATTCCTTACTCATCATTACATAGAATGTTCATCAGTTCATAGTGAAACCTTAGTCTAAGAATAGTAATTTTCTAAACCATTAACAACTTCTATTATGGTACATTAACATAAAAATGTATGAGATACCTTGCATTCATTTCATTATTCATGTAGTCATCACATACTTGACATTATGAACATCAGAACAAGAAATGAATCAACATCATCAACTTAACACAATAATCAATAACATCATTCAAAACCAATATACCCTGGAAACCCCATAGGGTGAAAACTATAAATTTTTAATTTTATTATTAAATGCTCGTGAGGGTGTTCATCCCTCACTCAATGGCTCATAAGAGAGACCATCCCTTAACCATTATTATAAATATTATAAGGAAATATGTAATATCTAGCCTAAAGCCATTACAATAATTATGATAGCAATTACCCACTAATCTTCATAGCTTCATATCTTTGTGGCATGGAAGTACCTACAATGTACCATCATACAATGGACCATCTTGTAGGTCGCACACATCTGCATGAACCATTAATCATTTACCTACCACCATGTTAAGCATAATATTTCCTTCTCATCAGTCACCACCATTTCTTGTCATTGATGTCATCAACAAACTTTTATAGCACGATTAGATAAAGCCTTAATCAATAAATAATCAATATTTAAGTGATCCTTTAACAATTATTCATGTGCATACATGAAATGTGAATACAACAACACAACATGCTTTCTTCTAACATCTCTACATTAGTGTAAGCAAGTAAGTATCAATTCATGTCAAATAATCCCCAAATTATTATGAAACTTCTCACACATGCTCACATTCGTACAAGACAAATCACTACAACTATCTAGGAATTCCTTCAATGGAAAATGACACAATATGCATTCGTGTTCCTTAAACTTTAACAAAAGAACCAATTCTTCAGCTATTGGTTTTGGTTCTAAAGCTAACATGATGAATTTTGTTCCTATGCATACAATGCATAAAGTTTCTAAAATAATTTCCCAAAAGAATACTTAACACAATAGAGCAAGAAAACACATATTTACATGCTTTCTTTTCCAAATATTATACTAACATTACCATTTGTATATTCCAAGGAAACCAACACATTAATATGGGTTTTATGCATGTAATCTGTCTTCTTTTCCAAAGAATTTTTCTCAATGTAGGCTAACTAAACATGATATCATTTCCCAAATACAAATGTATACTATCCAATGGAAGATAATACAAATATTACATGCTTATACATGGTATTATTCTGAAAGAAACTAACATAATAATTATGATAGCATAATGTATTCACATATAATTTTTCGTGATGGATATAGCTCAATAGATCTTCTATGCAAAGAACATAAATCTCCAACACAATCACTATTTTTTGTGCATGCAAGAGCTTACCATAATAACTCTTCTTTAACGTAGGCAACACATTATTCCCTTCTTAGAATTCTACCATCATTAACTATTCTTTTCATGTAAACAAATGCATACTTCATTTGTAACAGGAAGTTAACATAACCTAGTTTTGTTGTCTTTATATTTGTAGTTTCACATGCTTCCATTTCAGGAAATGACCATAGATGACCATATTTTGTGCATAAAACGTAAGAAACATTCACAAGGTTAACTTAAACTTTTATGCATTCTTGTTCTTGTATGAACAAGGTTCATATGCATCTTTTATAAAAATAATATTTATTTTTCATTAATTCATGCACAAAACTCCTATCCAATCTTTGTGCACTCATGTAGACTTTAAATGAAAACATAGGGAACATTTTCACACAAATTCGTGACAACCCTTCCAAGGAAAATCATTTAACTAACTTCTATATTTTCTTTTTCACCACCCAGGGAAATATATCACTAGTTACCCTCTTTATTCTACATTCATTTTCAAGAAAATAACTTGAATTTCTTATCATTTCATAAACTATATGAATACAAAATCCCTTTTGTTTTAAATAAAGAGCATGCATATTATACTTTCTTTCATAATATTTATAAATATTTATATATTTCTTTCCATATATTTAACATAATCAACTATTTTTTGTGCATGGAAAAAGTATTTTCTTTTCCAAGAAATATAGCATAGTAGATATTAAATAAAATCTAGTTTGTGCACGAGGTATATAAATCTCTCAAAGAATATCTACATTTATAACGTAGTAGATATGAATTAAAATCTATTTTTCCAACATGGAAAATATTTTGAAGAAAATAATCACCGGAAATGAAAAAACATTACTTATCTTTTTCACTCATAAAGTTCCATCTCCTTATTCAAGCCTCGTGGCCTCAAATTGTATCCCTTTTTTTTTTTGTTCATATCAGTGATTTTCCAAGGAGGTGGTATAAGAACCTAAACCTCAAAGACTCAGTTTAGTTATTCGATCTTGCTTAGCCAGTCGTCATGGCATGGGCTGTGACAACTACCTCTCTGTTCTGAGTATGGCACCGGTCTCCATACTGTTGATTTTAGACATAGCAAAACCAGTTCTACAACCAACCTTAAAATCTCGAATGAGCATTGTAAATTCCAGGGATGTGACTTCTCTAAAAATTTAAATGTGCAATGCTCAAGAATATTTCTTAAAACTCCCAACTACGTCTGTCAAAACCTCTCCAGAGATCCCCTAAATGACGAGTACTAAGTTTGTTATCAAGAATGTAAATTCATTATCAAGAAGTTGTTAAACTTCCAACCGATTCTTGATAAAAAAATTTAATTATTATTTCTTCATTAATTTCATGTGGTTTTAGGGATGTTACATTGGAACTACTCTATACTCTAGGAAACAATGTCTTATTCTCCCAACTACAAGACCTGTTATTACACTTACGGTGTTAGCAATAACTTTGCATAGTTAGGTTATGAAGCAATTTGGTCTTCACGAGACTTATTTCAAGCCTCTGACATACTTGCATAGATCCACCTGACATTTCAGGATGGTTTTCCAACATAGAACTTTTCTTTTTGTTCTTCATTTTTTATCCTTTTAACCTTTTTTAATGGACTAACCACCCTAGATACCTGACATGTAAGGAATAATTAGGCCAGGAATAATTACGCATGCTTTCCTGAGCATTGCTCATAATTCCTACATCATTATAAATATGACTTTCTTATCAAAATAAATTTAATTATTCCTACCTAATTTATTTAACTTTTAGTCAACATTATTATATATTTGACTAAAGTAACTTATTATTTATAAATTTTCTCACAATATTTCACATTAATTAATAATACTAATTAATAATAGTAGTATTATTGATTAATAAAAATATTTATTAAGTTAAAAATATTCAAATTTTGTATGGACAAAATAATTATAAATATTTTCCACTTATAAAAATATATATTTTAATAATTTTAAATTTTTTATTTATTTTTATTTCATATAAATATTAATATTTTAACTTATTTAAAATTTTAATTATTTTTTATTTTTGAAATTCATAAAACATTATCTTTTACAAGTTTAGAAACATTGAATGTTGCAAAAAATACTTTATACATATTTAGAAACAAATGGATCAGTTCCGGTCTTGGAATGTTAATTAAATTTTTAACGTGTATCATTGAAGCAATAAAAACTTCAAAATTGGTATTAAATTAATTTCTTAAAAAATATAAATTATAATAGTGAAGTGTTACATCATTTAATATATAATATGTTTTATAAATTTGTTTTTCAATAATGTTATTATTTAATAAATGGATCAGTTCCGGTCTTGGAATGTTAATTACATTTTTAACCTGTATCATTGAAGCAATAAAAACATCAAAATTGGTATTAAATTAATATCTTAAAAAATAGAAATTATAATAGTGAAGTGTTACATCATTTATTATATAATATTTTTTATAAATTTGTTTTTCAATAATGTTATTATTTAATAAATGTTTCACTTTGACGTTAATTATGAGAATTGACCATAATTTTTTCATGTTTTGTATTAGTACGTTGGTTAATAGTTAATATTATTTATCAATAAATTATTTTCACTTTATATTAACTCTCAAAATTTAATAGTAAAATTTCCAAAGTTCTTCATTGATATAATGGGTAAAGGATTCTTTTCTTTATCAATGGTTTAATAAATTACTTTTATTTTATATTAATTTTCAAATTTTTTGGTAAAATTTCCAAAAAATTTCATTGATATAATGGGTAAAAGATTTTTTCATAATTTATTTAAAATAATAAATTATATTAGATGTTGCAAAATAAATTTTATTTAAATGTGGTAGTATAAGAAAGAATAGCATAAATGAAAGAAGTAAAAAAGAATTATTGGAGTTTTTCTAGGAAATTTTTCCAAATTCTTTTATTTTCTCATCTAACAATGAGTAACAATCAAATTTTATAGTGATAAAAATGGTAGAAACTTTAAGGACTTCAAGTGCCTTTTGTCTAGTATTTTCTTAGTTATTCAAATTAAGGGAACATGTAAAGAGATTTCTAGACAAAAAGGAGCAGAGTAACTGAATGTCAAATGGCTATTACATCTAGGAATCTCTTTAGATATTTTCATATGGGCCTTCTTCAACTAATGAGGTAGTAGGAGATTTCTTCGCTCCAACTCCTCCAGAATAAATGCCGATGGAGAATTATGTTTAGTGAACCACTTGACCTAAAATCAAAATATCCATCGTGGTGATTGTTTTGAAACAAATTATTTGTTATTAATTGCATGTAAATGAATTTTTTCATAATGGATGAGATAGTTGAGCCAAAGTACTCAATTGCATGTAAATGAATTTTTTCATAATGGATGAGATAGTTGAGCCAAAGTACTCAATACCTCTACATGAGGAAATGTGAATGCTTATTTTTTTTCTACATGACGGATGCACCTGGTTTTTCTGACTAGGTTGGGTAGACTTCACCCTTCCAAGAAATGACTTCCTTATATCGCATTCCCAATGTTGAATTCCTCTCATACTACTAATGGAACTCGAACTGTGCTTTACAACTAGTTTTAATGGGATAACAACTTATCATTATGACATGTTGTACTTCATAAGAGACTACTAAGAGGCTTAAGTATAGTATATAATTCTATTATTTATGCTATTCACCATCACCTGTAATTTGAACATAGAGCATAAAATTACCTTAACCATCAATTTTTATGAATAAGGGACATTTGGGCATTTTTTAACCCTTGGGATGCTTAATAAATCTAAGTTCAGATAAATTTATATTAGTAAATTATCTACAATCATATTTCCATAATTCCTCTTTGAATGACCAATATTCCAATGCTTGTAGCATTGTACCACAATCATAATAACAAGTGTCATGACGACCCAAAAATAAGAAGAAAAAATAGCTTGTAATTAGGGAATCTAGTCACTTGCTTAAGGATCTTAATTCAAGACCTGTGTTCATTTCAAAGGTCATTTATTTTACAATAAAATAAAAGGCAATAATAAAATTTTCTAGTGAAGAATGGTAACAAATTTTAAATGTAATAACTCCCTTCCCTGATGATAGTACATTTTGGTTTTGAAAGGAAAATATTTTCCTGATCTTTTAAATAATAGATTCCTCTCCAAAAAGCCCTTCAGAAAGACATTTTTTTTCAACTGATTGAAATATGTAAGTGTCTTTCCTCTAGTTCTTTCTGAGTCATTGAATTTAAGGGAAGAGGTAAAGAGACTGCTAGACAAAAAAGATAAAAGTGACTCAATGTCAAATGAAAATCACATTCAGGAATATCTTCATGTTTTCTTATGTGGACCTTCTTCAACTAATGAGGTAGTAGGAACTTTATCGTATCCAACTCCTCCAGAATAAGCGGTGGATAATTATGTTTAGTGAACTAATACTCATGGAACTCTGGCTTCACCTTATAGCTGGAATGTTTCTCTTCCCATAACTCTATCTAGGGCTATAATTCCAACTTTATCTTGTTTCTAAATATATTGTCTCTATATCATTGTTGTCTGTCTATTTTTCGGTGATTTTGTAAATCAATGAGCTAATGTAGCTCATCTGGATTCAAAAATCATCGACCAGACCATTTTCTAAAGATTCCTCTTCTATTTTTAGTTCTCCTACCTGGTCCTCTATATCCTTTTCAACATCATTTTCTTCCAAAGAATCAACTCTTCTTGATAAGTCTCCTTTGGCCTACTTTTATTCTTCCATATGAGTCATATCTAAATGAATGGCACTTGAGATAGGATTCTTGAGATTTTCAAAATTCCGTGAATTTCATTGCACTTCTCATGTTTATCAGGGAAAATGGATTTCACACATTCAACATTAATCCTTTTAAGGGTTTGTTGTAAGGTTGGAATATTTTCTTCACCATGTCTCCTTTCCCCTGTATGTTTGACTTTGATACGAGCAATTTTCACTTGATCCTTTAAATGTGCACAATTAATAAATTATCCCCTATTCATGTCATGTTTACTAGAAAAATTAAATTATCCATATTCAATTTTATGTCACCAATACACCTCTTCCATACCTCATGGATTTTGTTTCATATGTTTATTTTCATATCACTAAGCATATGAATTCTCAGCAACATCATTTATGCTGTAAATATTAGAGATCCCTCCCCTCTTCTTTGACTTTCATTGCAAGCATGAGCTTATTTAAATTCATATTGGGATACCCTCTCACCATCTTCCATACTCAATATATAATCTTCAGCCCACTTATTTCCCTATGTATTACCAAGTTATGCTTTAATGTTTCCATATGATCCTTGAGCTATGAAAGATTTATTTTCTCCTTCCTCTAGCTATGTTTAAGATGAAACCATATATCCAAGAGTTGGTAATTTTCCTTCTGGACCTTAGTGGAACATGTAGGATATATATAATAATGCGTCACTTTAGGAAAAATTATTTACATATGCATTTGGATTTTTTTTTAAACAACAGTTGGATGTGTTGGGTTATTTTATTTACTTAACACTTTTGGAGTAGTGAAATTCAAAATTTGTTGCTTTTGTTTCGAAAGTTTCACTTCGGATCTGGGATGGCTTACATTGTGAATTTCATTTGGATGAGAATGAATGCATTCTTTATGAAACCTTTTAAGTGTTTTCAAAATTTTTTTCCCCTTCAAAACCTCAACTTTAATCAGTTACTTTGTATCTATCTCTTGTTTTTTATTTACAATGATTTTCCTTTAAACACAATTCCTCATTTCCAAACCCACTCTAATCAACACTGACATAGTTTTCCTTCCCTACATACTATTCCATTAACATTGCACTATTGCTACACTCCATATATTCCTTCTTAATCCATGTTTCATATTCATGGTTTTTAGGTCCTTAGATCTCCCATTCCCCACAAGGCATTCCTTATGTGATATTTTTTAAATTATTAAGAAATATTGGAGGATGCATCCTCAAGTTATTTCTGTTTTTCTCTTGGGTTTTCCCAAGATCTACAGAAACAAGGTATGATCGATACGAAAGTTCATGTTCAATCACAACTGTATTGCTCGAGACTTCTTCATCCTTCTTTTTTTTCCTTTGGAAGCCTTTAAGACTATATGAATTGTTTGATGACTCCACACTTTGGTCATTCTCCCTATGAACCATATTTAGTTTCAATGAACTACTGGAATACTCTTCACCACTCTCCTTCTGGAGAAAATTTAGCCTTGAAGGAATTCTTGGCCTATCAAGTTGCTCTATGTTGCCTCTCCAATATTGATTCAACTAATGTTGAATCATTTGGACTAGAATTCCAAACAACTTACGAAAATCCTTCTTCCAAAATGTGATTACAATTTTTTTTTCCTCTAAGGTGTAGAAACAAATGTCATTAGGTCACAACCCATGAACGCTAAGTTACCATGAATGTCAAATATCATAGGTCCAAGAATCTAGAATGCCTGATTTTTGGAGAACTTTATAAATATGTCAATCCAAGCAGTGTTCCTACCATTTTGAATCATCAAGTCCTTTCCCCGTTGTTCTATAAGTTGGTGCCCCAAAAGGTAAACTACGCACCCAAAATCAATAAAGAGATAAAAAAAATTCTATAGGAAGCGTGGTTGAATCATCTTCACCTTTATTGGATCACATGCAATAACAGTAAGATCTAGAACTAAATTGGTGAAGGAGAATCTGCAAATTAAATGAAATATGGTCATTTGGGTGTTATTCTGATACACAATAATACAAAAACCTAGAATTAAAAATATGGTCATTTGGGTTCAGAGACAAAAAATCACACAAAATCCCTAAATAAAGAAAAAATATCCCATGTGTAAGAACTTTTTCTTTTGTCCCATGCATATATAATTGTTTTTATAAGGAGGTGATTATTCCTAATTTGTAATGTTAAATATGTCTTTATTTTGACATAGTGTGATGGAAAAAGGTTAAAATTTCTAAAATAAGAACAAATTATCATAATATTCATAATGAAATTGGGTATTCAATGGTTCTATAATACCATTGGAAGAAGAATTTTTTCAAATAAGTGACGTTGAGAGGGTTAAAGATGAAAAGAAGTTTCTCTTAAAATGTTCAGCATATCCCACAACAATATTTTGTGTTCAACACTGAAAATCCTTGCAAGAGAAACTCTCTTCTAGGGAAACCATAAAGAAACCGTTAAGCCATCAAGAAATCATTCAACTAGATTTAACTATTAGTTTTTTCTTAACTATTAACTATTAATCTTATGACCTAAACATATTAAATTGTCTAAAATTCCATACATTCCATTTGATGATATAGATGAGTAGCGGAAGATGAGAGAATTGTTCTCAAAGGGGATAATTTGATCGTGTGAGGGTAAGAAAATCCTATGAAAATTGTTCATGGATTTCAATGAAAATATAAATCTTATATTCGATTTCTCAACTTTAATCTAATTTTCCAATTATCCATATGGATGGTAAAAACATGAGTTAATGATTTTGTATTTGAAAAAGTAACTAAAATTCTCTCTATATGGCCAATTTCGTACATGTGTAGATGGGAAAAATTATTTTTGAAATTTGTTCACTCATTTGAATAAGAATACAAATCCTTGTTCATTTTTTCAACTTTAATCTAATTTTCTAATTATCAATAGGGATAGTAAAATGTCAAACATTAGTTAATGATGCTATATTTGGAAACTTAACTAAAATTCTCTATATGGTCAATTTCCTAGTTTAATCATACATATAAATGTTTAATGTGAGAATTTTTAATTTTTTCCTCAAATTATATTTTAATGGTAAATATGAATTCATATTTTAAAAAAATAAAATTATATAAATTTAATAACTTAAAATTATAATTTTATTAATTATGATTAATTTTTTAATAAAACTAACTTATACATATTTTAAAAAAATATATATTACTACTTTTTATTTATAATATAATTATTATTACATTTTATTTACAATACAATTGCAAAAATATAAATTTTATAACCTCCCAACCCACACTAACCTAACTCAACCTCACCTTTCAATTTCAATGCGCTTTCTTTCTTATCATTTTTTTTATTATCGGGTTTTTCAATGAGATGGAGAAACATCAAATAAAAGCATTTCATTTAAAGTCAGTCAAATTCACCGACCTCCTAACAAAATAAAAATCCAAGCAAAGTTAGTTAGAGAATAAAGAAGAAAATCCATAATCTACTTTTCAAGGGGCTTCCTATAGATATATTTTTAAACAATAGCTATAGGTAATGAATAACGGTCATATTTTTCCCTTTTATTTCCTAATGCACTGAATGGTTGAATGCCTAGAAAAGAAGAATTTACCATTTTCAATATTTAAACCTTACAAATTAATTAACAACGAATATTACAAATTAACTAATAAGAAAGTTGGTGTCTCTCATAAAATTTGTTGGAATTTCTGAACAATTCCTTAACATATAGAGGAAATAAAATCCCTCTACTCAACACAGAGATTTAATTAAAAATGTGGACAGAGATATGCAGAACATAAATTTCATTAATAAAAACTGGATTGTTACAAATGATATCTTCAGAACTGCAGCGTTCTAGATTTACAAAAAAAAAACTTCTGCTGCTACAAAACACAGCTCTTCAATTTCCGGCATATGCTGCTACACACACAACATTATTCTCCTTTGGCATATGCTACTTCCAAACACATCTTGTTGCTCTCTATATTATTTTTCTCTATCTCTCTATTTTTCCTACCTTTGGGCTTTTTCTCTTAATACGCAGTCAACTTTATGCTCTTTTCCTCTCACAACATGCTCTTTATACAATGCCCACAGCATATGTATGTCTTTTACATTTCATTATAGTAATTATATATATTGTAAATATAATATATTTACAATATATATATTACATAAAATTTATAACCAAAGTTTAAAACATGTAAAATATTTCGCGGTAAAAATAAATTTAACCAACGTAAAACCTTTAGCATATACATTGCCGTAAATAAAAACAATAAAAAAAACATTAATACATTTCGTATTCCAAATTCCGTGGGGTCATATTTCCCCTTGGCTTCTCAAGTCTGCTGCCCCACGGAATTTCTTTGGTGGGTCCAGAGAGGAGAGTGATGTCACCTCCTCGGGTGGGTGCCTTTCCCTTTGCTGCTGAAGCTTGGATGCTCCCCAGAAATGTTGTTGTTGTGCAATGTATTTAATATGTTTGGCGGATAAGTTAATTTTGGTGGTTGCTACAGATAACTACGCGGTTGCGTGAAGATCAAACCTAGATATTGTTGCCACCATTTTCTAAACTCCTCACATCATAATTGATGTCGTCGCTTCTCCTGTCTCTTCATTCCCATCAAAATTAATCTGTCGTCCTATTGTTCTATGCAAGAAGTTGGAATTAATATTCCAACACTCCCCCTTAATTTCAACTGTTGGGTTTTCTTGCATACCCAGGAATTTCCTTAAATAATTAAAGCTATTTTGTGTTAATGGCTTTGTCAAAATATCAACGAATTGTTCCTCTGTCCTGCAGTGTTGCAAAACAATCTCACCATTATTAACCAGTTCACGTATAAAATTAAATTTTGCATCAATATGTTTTGTTCTCTTATGGAAGACATAATTCTTTGATAAAGCTATTGCTGAGTTGTTATCACAGTAAATTGTTTTTCCTTTGTCCTGTTTATGACATAAATCTTTGAGCATTCTTCTCATCCATACTACTTCGCATGCTGCTGCTGTTGCTACCACATATTCTGCCTTTGCTGTTGATAAAGCCACAATTGGTTGTTTCTTGGAAGCCCATGAAACGACCTCCAATCCCAAATGAAACACATATCTAGGTGTGCTCTTCCTGTCATCTACACTTCTAGCCCAATCACTGTCAGTGTAACCAGTCAGTTTAAAATTTTCAGACAGGGAGTATAAAATACCATACCCCTTCGTTCCATTCACATACCTTAGAATCCTCTTGGTTGCCTGCCAATGAGTCTCTTTCGGCCTTTCCATAAATCTGGAGATTAAAATTACAGCGTGCATAGTGTCTGGCCTAGTTGTAGTCAAATACATGAGGCTACCAACTATGCTCTTGTACAATATCGGATCAAAATCCTTGCTGCTGTCTTCTTTGCTTAATTTTAACCCCATGACAGTTGGAGTTATAGTTGCCTTGTTGTTCTGCATGTTGAATCTTTTCAACACTTCTTTAACATATTTTTCTTCGGAAATAAAAATTCTATTTTCATTTTTCTCTACTTCAATTCCAGGAAAATATCTCAAAAAAACAAAATCAGTCATTTCATATTCACTCTTCATGACTGTTTTAAAATCAGCAATGAGGGAAACTTCATTTATAGTAAATATTAAATCATTTACATATAAAACAACAATAAGAATCTGACCATAATTTTCTTTTATGTAGATTGCAGGTTCTCCATCACATATCTAATCCAGTTTCAATCAGGTAAGCAGCTATCCTATTGTACCATGCTCTTGGAGCTTGCTTCAGCCCATGAAGAGCTTTCTTTAGCTTGCATACTTTGTGCTTTTGGCCTTCAATCTCATAGCCTGGAGGTTGTTCAACATATACCTCCTCTTTCAACACTCCATTCAGGAATGCAAATTTCACATCCATTTGGTAAACCTCACATTTGTGTTGTGTTGCTATGGACAACACTATTCTCACTGTTTCCATCCTTGAAACTGGTGCACAGGTTTCTTCATAATCTCTTCCTTTTTGTTGCCTGTAGCCTTTGACAACAAGTCTTGCTTTGTGCCTTTCAATCTTTCCTTTAGCATTTCTTTTGGTCTTGTAGACCCAATTTACTCCAATGACTTGTTTATCTTTAGGGAGGTTCACTAACTCCCATGCATTACTCTTTTCTATTGCACGAATCTCTTCATTCATTGCTTCAATCCACTTTTCTTCCTTTACAGCATCTTGAAAATGAATTGGGTCATCAACATGAAAATACAAAGCAAATAAAGAGTTCAGACCGACATTATCATTTACCTCTCCTTGTTCATAAATCTCACTCATATTTCTGAATCTCGGTCTTCTTGGTGTACTTGGAGTTTCACTTGAACTCGATGGAATTTCAATTCCTTGTGGTGTTCTTGAAAAATCACTTCCTTGATTTCTCAAGGCTGTTTTATTTCCTACCTGTGGTGTGGTTTTTTGTTCTTGCAGTGGTGGAGGAGGAGCCACCGTTGAGGGATTATTTGTTATTTTCCCTTCCTCTTCTTCTTCATGAGACACACATGTCTTCACATTCACCATTTTCTCTATGCTTCCATCCCAAGCTTCTTCTTCAATGAACTGTACATCTCTGCTTATTATTACTTTCTTGGTGGATGGATTATAGAGTTTGTATGCCTTGGACTCATCACTGTATCCAAGAAAGATACATTTGTCCCCCTTACTGTCAAGCTTCTTTCTTAGCTGATTCGGAATGTGTGTATAAGCCACACAACTAAATACTCTCATGTGCATGACATGCTGCTTTATTCCGCTCCACACTTCTTCTGGAAATATGTTCATGATAGCTTTGGTTGGGCATCTATTCAAGATTTATGCTGCACAATTGACAACTTCAGCCCAATACTCATTCGACAAATGTTTTTCCTTCAACATACTTTTGACCATGTCCATGATGATTCGGTTTTTCCTTTCTACAACACCGTTTTGCTGAGGTGTGTATCTTGTGGTAAACTTCTTTTCCATGCAATTCTCCCTATAGAAACGTAGGAACTCTTTGGAGATGTATTCTCCACCTCTGTCAGTTCTCAACACTTTGATGTAGTGCCCACTCTACTTCTCTGCAAGAACCTTAAAATGACGGAATTTCTCGAACACTTCACTTTTAAATTTCAAGAAATACATGCATGTATTTCTGGTGTATTCATCTATGAATGTCAAAACATATTTGTTGCCAGCTAAAGATGGTGTTTTCATTGGTCCACACAAATATGAGTGGACAATTTCTAAGGGTGCCTTTTCTCTTATACTCTTCCCTACTGGAAAAATTTCTCTGTGTTGTTTGCCCAAGATGCAACCTTCACAAAGGCTGTCCAATTTCTTAATCAGTGGTAATCCTTTTACCATTAACTTTTTGTGCTACAATTTCAAGCCTCTGAAATTGAGATATCCAAATCTCAAGTGCCATAACCAGTTTTCATCTTTCACTTCCTCTTGAAAGACCTCTTGTGTTACAACTGCTACATTTCTTCTTTCCTTCAAGTCTACTCTGAGCTTGAGAGGAAACATCCTATTTCCTTTCAACTGCACCTCTACAATGAATTTCTTGCTTGGAGGTATGTCCATGATTGTGCACACATCATGTTTAAAAAATACATTGTAGCCCTTGTCAATGAGTTGTCCAATGCTCAAAATATTACATTTCAAGCAAGGTGCATAATATACATCCGGCACAAACTTCTGTTCTCCATTTCTTGCCACGATACTAACTCTGCCTTTTCCCTTGATAGAGATCTTACTATCAGTTCCCATTGTTACCTCAGATTTAACAGTTTCATCCAGATTGGCAAACATTGCTATGTTTCCAGTCATGTGGTTACTATAACCTGAGTTTAAGAACCATACATCATCTTGTCTATCTTGTGCTATATTACATGTTAACACCACATTACTCTGGTTCTTATTTTCTTTAGCAAAATTAGCATTATGCCTGTTATTCATGTCATTTTGATTTTTCCTACATTCATTGGCATAGTGCCCATATTTCTTGCAATAATGACATTGGACTTGGGATTTATCATATCTCTGTCCATGAGCTTGATGTTTCCTTGAGCCTTCATTTTGGTCATGATTGCTGCCCCTTCCACTCGAACTTGTAGGGCTGTTTCTTCCTCTGTTTTGGCTTCTGCCTTTTCCTCTGTTATTTGCTCTGCCTTGACCTCTGCTTCAGCCAATAGAAATTTGAGTCTTGAAAGCTTATTACAATGAGGAATATGTTCCTCTATTCAGTCTGTGTTGATGAGACATCAGGGATGCACTAAGATCATCAACTGAAAATAATGAGAGATCCTTTGTCTCTTCTATTGCCACTACTATGACATCAAATCTTGAGGGTAGAGTTCTCAAGATTTTCTCCAAAATTCTTCATTATTCAAGCGTCTCTCCATGAGACCTTATCTGGGTAACCAACCCAATAACATGAGTGAAAAATGAGTCTATACTTTTAGACTATTTCATACAGAGAGTTTCAAAATCTCTCCTCAGCATTTGCAACTTTGTTGTCTTCACCTTCTCCATGCCTTGATAGGCTGTCTTGAGAATATCCCATGCCTCCTTAGACTTTATTGCTACTAAAATCCTTGGAAAATACTCTCATGTACAGATTGAAAATGATAGAAGAGGGCTTTGGAGTCCTTCTTCCTGTTATATTTTAACAAATCTCTTTCTGTTGCTGTCAAAGCAACCAGTGTTGCTGCGTCTGCTGGTTTTGGGTAGCCATTCTCAACTAGCTCCCATATGTCCTGTGAGTCAAACAACGCTCTCATCGTGATAGCCCAATATTCATGGTTCTTCCCATTAAGCTATGGAAGTTACGGATTCGTCAGGCTGGTTCCTGTTGCTTCCATTCTTGACTATGTGAAAAAAAAATATATATATATTTTGATTTTGTAAACAAATGGAAGGTTTCTCTACTGGAGAAATCCACTTCAATAAACTTGTTACAGCTTCTGCAGTGAAGAGAAATCTCTGCTTCATTCGCTAAGCGCCTAGACTAGCTCTGATACCATGTTGGAATTTCTGAACAATTCCTTAACATATAGAGGAAATAAAATTCCTCTAATCAACACAGAGATTTAATTAAAAATCTGGACAGAGATATGTAGAACATAAATTTCGCTAATAAAAACTGGACTGTTACAAATGATATCATCAAAACTGTAGCATTCTGGATTTACAAAAAGAAACCTTCTGCTGCTACAAAACACAGCTCTTCAATTTCTAGCATATGCTGCTACACACACATCGTTCTTCTCCTTTGGCATACGCTCTTCCAAACACAGCTTGCTTCTCTCTATCTTCTTTTTCTCTATCTTTCTATTTTTCCTGCCTTTGGGATTTTTCTTTTAATACACAGTCGACTCTATGCTCTTTTCTTTTTACAGCATGCTCTTTATACAATGCCCAAGGCATATGTATATCTTTTACATTTCATTATAATAATTATATATATTGTAAATATAATATATTTACAAAATATATATTACATAACGTTTATAACCAGAGTTTAAAACATGTAAAATATTTCGCAGTAAAAATAAATTTAACCAACGTAAAACCTTTAGCACATACATTGCCGTAAATAAAAACATTAAAAAAACATTAATACATTTCGTATTCCACATTGCGTGGGGTCATCTTTCCCCTTGGCTTCTCAAGTCTACTGCCCCTCGGAATTGCTTTGGTGGGTCCAAAGAGGAGAGTGATGTCACCTCCTCCGGTGGGTGCCTTTCCCTTTCTTGCTGAAGCTTGGATGCTCCCCCAGAATGTTGTTCTTGTGCAATGTATTTAATATGGTTGGCGGATAAGTTAATGTTGGTGGTTGCTACAGATAACTATGTGGTTGCATGAAGATCAAACCTAGAGATTGCTGCCACCGTTCTTCAAACTCCTCACATCATAATTGATGTCGCTGCTTCTACTGTCTCTTCATTCCCATCACAATTAATCTGTCATCCTGCTATTCTGTGCGGGAAGTTGGAATTAATATTGCATCATTTAGACATTGAAACTGATTTTTATCCATCACTTAATAGAGTTCTATTGCTGCTTTATTTTATTCATAGATAGGTATAAAATCTGAGACAAAAGGGATGGATGTCATGCTTGGCTAGTGATCCATTAATGGGTGAAATGGTGTGATTCCATTAGAATAACTTGACCGAGATAAACATAAAAAAGGGTCGGATGCACGAGAGTACAAATGTTGAAAGAAGAGATCTTGTCACATCATCAAATTTCTGGTTCACAAAGTTGGAAGTCGTTTACTATTAGAACTCTAGAAAGGTCATGACTTCTAATGAGGTAAAACCCTTGGTCCTTATGGGAAGTGACTAGTTTTCATTAATTAAAAATAATTAAAATAATTATTATTTATGTTCCTGTAATTAAAAGCAATATAAATGCAAACATAACAGAGGTAGAGACAAAATCACCACCTGGATATGCATGCTTCACGATTTCATTTAGAGAGCAATAGTATGCTAATAAAAAAAAAAGGCAATAATCAGTGAAGGGAGCCACACATCAACACAACTTATTCTTCTTTTCAAATTATTCAATTAGATAGAGTTGGACAACGGTGGGAGGTGAAAATGGAAATCAGGTTAGAGGAAAAATCTACATTTCAGGTAAATTCTACATGTATAAATATATGATAACTTTTCATGAAGTGAATCTCGACATTTTACTTCAAGGATAGATCTCGTTGTAAAATAGCCTCTTGTGAGCTTGGGCAATGGACAGGGATTTCACACTAAATAAATCATATGAAAATTACTATTAAGTCATTCACGAAGTAAATCATACCGAAATTAATATTTTGGAATTGTTAATTACCCTTGCATTTGGAAATTAAGATCGATCTATCTCAATTTTTTAAAAATGGATTGAATATTGAAAATTGTGTTGTCATTTCCTTAAAAAAACCAAATGAAATTTAGAAATTGAGGGATACAATAAATTTTCTCGTGGTAAGGATTGTTGTTTTCTCGAAGGGTCTATATCCCAAAACGATAATTCTCTTTCAATACTTTTGACAAACTCAACCTGCAATTCAATACTCATCGTTCACTGAGAACAATGACAAACATCTACAATTCACTCAAGAGTTCGAATAAATAAAAAACTGTTAAAATTAAAGAGATGAAAAATTTTAATTATTAAAAATGTTGGACACTTAATCCTCTTAGGGTTAGTGTGGGAGTTGAAAAGTCGAGAGGAGTTTAAGAGGCCACTTGGAATGCGAAACCAAATGCGAAACCAAAGACCACTCCAATGTATTATATATATGTATCATTTTTAATAATAAAATAATCTCAGTCTTATCTTTCCTTCACCTTTCTTGAGCATTAGTGTAATTAACATGGTTTCGGAGTGGGTTCTTTCCTCAGAGTGGGTTCTTTCCTGCCCTGCTGAAATTTAAATGTGTAATGATTTTGGTCATTTCTCTACCCTTTTGTAGTGATTTCTTGCTTGGTCTCTGCGCTCTCTACATTCTCAAAATAGCGAAAAATTGCAATCTCTCATACTCAACGTTAATTCCTGTCGTGGTCATTAACCACTCCACCTGTCAAAATACGTTTTTTCTCCAAAGTATAGATACATCTATTCTTGGTGCTCAATGGCTGCACAATTTTGAGTTGTGCTCCATCGAATAGTCCTATCATAATGCTCTCTGCAATATTGCCATTTCTCGGTGTTCATAAATGTCTCTAAGATCTGAGTCGTTCATCCTCCTGTGCCATTTTATGTTGAGCAGTTATGAAACCACTTCCAAAATTTCTATCCTCTTGAAAAACATTGGAATCCAGGTCCCCACTGCACGGTGCATACCAAGCTAGACCAATGGTATAACACTCCCATTGCACGTTGTCTTGTGGTTCCCTCCTGCGCTCCTCTCCAATACACCTGGGACCACACCCCACCTGTATCATGCCACTCCACAACATATTTGGTCGACACCTTGGCCTCTCGGTCCTCCACTGGCATCGAACTCCACACACTTCTCCCGACGTCTATCTACCTGCGTCCACAGTGCTGCATGAACAACATGCCCACGCTCACATTTTTCTTTGATGCTCCACCTTGCGGTGAACCTGACGTGAATTTCCAACCACTTTGGTCGTTATAGTGTTTATTGTCTCAGAGAATTTTCTTCTAATTCCTGAATATTTTGAATGTTTTGTAATTGCTAGGGAACTTCTCGATGGTTGTGTTAATTTGAAATCATAATAATTTGATGCTATCTGATCGAGAATGACACGTATGATTTCATATATGGTGTATATGAATTTTTTTGAAATATTATAAAAGTTGCCATATGGCCAGGGTACTTATTTCGAGGTTACATCGTCACTCGCACTACACATTTCCACGTCTTTCCCATACTCTTATCCTCTCCACAACGTTGTCTTCATACGTATCTCCTCCCAACATTGCATTTCCATGTGTTTCTCCCTCTTCGTGCAACAATACACTAATAATTTGCTCCCTCCAACACTGATGTCCCCATTGTAAGACTAGCCAGGACATGGTCCCGAGAAAACTAGCCAGAGATTCGTGTCATTTCACAGAGGCCAGAATTCAAAAGAAGACGATGTGACTGATGTCTTGGTTCGATATGTCCATCACTATATCACGTTTCGTCAACAAACTTTGCAGCCAAAGAGGAATCGAAAGTGCACATACTCATTAGGATTATTTCTTACATGGGAATTGGTGAAAAAAGAGGATTATATGTATGATAAAATTGAGGAATAGTGGTTTATATGTCGAGATTGAAACACTCACATAGTATAGTAAAAATCCAAGTTGGTGTTAAAGTTCTTTTAATCAGTTTATTTTCTATTCAAGAAGGTAGAAAGTTGAAAATTAGAAGCAATATTTTGTCGACGAGAGTTTAGTGATTTCCTCTATTAAGAATTATTTCACTTTGATTGTAATATGTACACTTGTCATGGCTTTAATTAGTGAGGTATTAGATTTTCTCAAAACTTTGATATAATATAATGTTGAAGACACATTTAAAGTCATTAAGAACATATTTTCCAATATTCATACATGTTTATAAGATGTATATGACAAGATTGAACTTTTGCAGCTTGAGTCACAACTACTGTTGGAATTTTGAAAATTCCAAGCAAACAGTGGAGAGAATAAGCTTCACTTCACAACACAGAGAGATTAAAAAAAATATTTCCAACAGGAGACAGAGTTTTCCAGACTTTTAAAACAACTTCTATTTCTTTAAAAAAACTTATACAAGTCTTCCTCTTAACAGAGGGATAACAAAAGTGGTGACTGCTTCAGACGCAGTGCACAGAACTCTCTATTCTCTCAAAACAGTACTCTGTCTCCAAAAAAAACAACACACTGCTGTGTATTTTCACTCCGCGCTGCTGTGCGAATGCAAATTACAATTACTCAGGCTTGCGGGCCTTTTGGCTTTTATATGCCGCATATAAAAAAACCTTTACATATATCTATATAATACTTTAAACAAAGTCTATTTAAAATTAAATACATGCGGGCCCTGCTTTGAACGCACGGTCAAAACATTTAAATTCAATGTATAACACAATCGGGTTCGCGCTTTAAACAAACAAGCGCACAATCAAAAATTCCGATTGCGATCCGAAAGCGGATGTGATTGGAAAATATAAACCCCGGCCTATACCTGGATCGGGTCCGCCACTCCAATCGCAGCATATTACAAAGGCGTGCGATCAATCGAAAGTTCCGATTGCAATTACAACGGACGCGATGGTCCGATATAAAACCTGGCATATAACTCAATCGGGTCCGCCAATTTCAACGGTGTAATCGGGCCCAACACTTAAGAGTTTCCGATTGCGATTGGACAACCAGATGCGATTGCCCATTCAACTGTGGCATATAAAATCATCGGGTCCGCCACTCCAATCGCACAACCAAACAACAAAACTCCGATTGCGATTGAACAATCGGATGCGATTGGCGCATAAAATGTGGTGAATAATACAATCGGGTCCGGGACTTCAATCGGGAGTCATAACATATTCCCTCCGATTGAGTCTTGCGATTGAAACCAAACGATTCCATTCAGGTGTCGGCACGTGGTCAAGTGGACCCACGGGCCTCTGCTATACGGGAGGGCGATTTATATATGTTTCGGTTGTATGTTTTATATACAGCCGTTCCGTTGCGGAACTCTGCCATATCAACAAGACACTTAGATCTTCGGATCATTTATATTGCGATTGCGATTTGCGATTGAATCGCATCGCATCGCGACTTCACATCTGCAAGACATTTGAGTTATAAAACTTATATGAACCATGATTTGCGATTGCGATTAGATCGCATCGCATCTCATCCTCTTCATCAACAAGACACTGCTTCAAAAAATAGCTTTGGTTGTTGAGGGCTTTAAAGCCCGAAATGACTGTCTTAACTCAATCTGCCCCTCCATAAATCTAATCGCTGTTCTTCCATAGACAAAAACGGCTCTGCCCATCACTGAGTTAATTCATCTGCAATCCGTGGTTGCAGCCCATCAGGAGTAAATTCATCTCCATTCTTCTTCAATGCAGAGTGCTGTGCACTCAAAATTCTGCTGCCTCTGTGTACTCGTTTTCTTTGTTCTTCCTGCCCAAGGCACGGCAGGTGACTTTAATATTTTCAACACTCCCCCTTAAAGTCAGCTGCTGGGTTATTCATCATACCCAAGCATTTCCTTAAAAATTCAAAGGTCTTCTGTCCCAATGGTTTAGTTAAAATATCTGCATATTGCTCCTCTGTTTTACAATGCTGTAAAACAACTTCACCATTATTCACCAATTCTCTGATATAATGATAATTTGTGTCTATGTGCTTTGTTCTTTTATGAAACACATAATTCTTTGACAATGCAATAGCTGAGCTATTGTCACAATAAATCACAGTGCCCTTTACCTGTTCTTGGCACAAACTTTTCAACATCCTTCTCATCCAAATTGCTTGACACGCTGCTGCTGTAGCTGCCACATATTCTGCCTCTGCTGTAGATAATGCTACAATAGGCTGTTGCTTGGAAGCCCATGAAATGGCTCCTGAACCCATATGAAAAATATAACCGGAAGTTCTCTTCCGATCATCTACACTTCCAGCCCAATCACTGTCAGTGTATCCAACTAATTCTGAATTTTCTGAAGTAGTATATAAAATATCAAATCCTTTTGTTCCTTTCACATACCTCAGAATTCTCTTTGCTACTTGCCAATGTGCTTCTTTTGGATTTTCCATAAATCTGGAAATTAAACTAACACCATGCATAATATCCGGCCTAGTTGCAGTGAAATACATGAGGCTGCCAACTATGCTTTTATATAAACTTGGATCGACATCCTTGCTGCTGTCCTCTCTGCTGAGTTTTAATCCCATTACTGTGGGAGTGATTGCAGCTTTGCACTCTTGCATGTTAAATATTTCTAGAACTTGATTCACATACTTTGCTTGAGAAATAAAAATTCCTTTTTCACCTTGCTCCACTTCTATTCCCAAGAATTATCTTAATAAACCCATGTCAGTCATTTCAAATTCATCTTTCATGACTGTTTTAAAATTTTCAACAAGGTAATCATCATTACCTGTAAAAATTAAATCATCAACATATAAGACAACAATCAATAACTTACCATCCTTTTCTTTCATGTAGAGGGTGGGTTCTCCCTCACACTTTTCAAATCCATTCTCCAATAGATAAGAATCTATTCTGCTGTACCATGCTCTTGCTGCTTGTTTCAGCCCATAAAGAGCTTTCTTCAATTTACAGACCTTATGCTCTTGGCCTTTCTTCTCATATCCAAGAGGTTGTTCCACATATACCTCTTCCATTAAAACTCCATTTAAAAATGCGGATTTTACAACCATTTGATATACTTTCCATCTATTTTGTGCTGCTATGGACAACACTGCTCTTACCGTCTCCATTCTTGCAACTGGTGCAAAAGTTTCTTCATAATCAATCCCTTGCTTCTGCTTATATCCTTTGACAACAAGTCTGGCCTTGTGTCTTTCTATTTTTCCTTCAGCATTGCTTTTGGTCTTGTATACCCATTTAACTCCAATGACTTCTTTACCTTCCGGTAGATCAACCAACTCCCATGTTCTATTCTTCTCTATGGCTTTAATTTCTTCATCCATAGATTCTATCCATTTTCTATCTTTAATAGCATCTTCAAAATGAATAGGATCATCAACTTGACAATACAAAGCAAATAAGGAATTCATACCTTCATCTGCTTCTCCTTGCTCATAAATTTCTCTAAGGCTTCTGAATCTTGTTCCTCTTTCACTTGGTGTAGCCGTGCTTGATGAAGCACTCGATTCTGCTCCTTGTGGTGTACGCGGTGAACCATTGCCGCTTCTTCTCAAGGGTGTTCTTACTGCCGCTTGAGGCATCCCTTGCTGGCCTTGCGCTGCTGGAGGTTGTGCAATGGTTGGGTTATCAATCTCAACCACATCTACATCATCTTCATCATGAGATAAACAGTTTTTGACATTGACTGTTTTCTCTATGCTTCCATCCCACGCTTCCTCTTCGATGAATTGCACATCTATGCTAATTACAAACTTCTTTGTGGATGGGTTATACAGTCTGTATCCTTTGGAATCTTCACAATATCCGAGGAAAATGCACTTCTCCCCCTTACTATCCAACTTCTTTCTCAATTTGTCTGGAATGTGTGCATATGCTACACACCCAAAAACTCTCATGTGGGTGACTCCCTATTTTCTGCCACTCCACGCTTCTTCTGGAACTTTGTTCATCACTGCTTTTGTAGGGCATCTATTCAAAATATATACAGCACAGTTTGATGCTTCTGCCCAATACTCATTCGGTAAGTGTTTCACCTTTAGCATACTTCTCACCATCTCCATTATGGTTCGATTCTTCCTTTCAGCCACTCCATTCTGTTGCGGCGTGTACCTGGTGGTAAATTGCTTGTGTATGCCACTCTCTCTGCAAAAACGCAGAAATTATTTTGAGATATATTCTCCTCCTCTATCTTTTCTGAGGACTTTAATGTGCAGTCCGCTCTGTTTTTCTACAAGAGCTTTAAATTGACGAAATTTCTGAAAGACTTCACTCTTATATTTTAAGAAATAAACCCACACTTTTCGTGTGAAATCATCAATGAAAGTCAGCATGTAATTGCTGCCCGAAACAGATGATGTTTGCATCGGCCCACATAAATCTGAGTGGATTATTTCCAAAGGTGCTTTCGCCCTTATGCTTTTCCCTGAAGGAAAATTTTCTCTGTGTTGCTTTCCCAAGATGCAGCCTTCACATAGGCTGTCAGGCTTCTCTATCAGTGGTAAACCTTTTACCATTCCTTTTCTGTGCAGCAAATTCAAGCCTCCGAAATTTAGATGTCCAAATCTCAGATGCCATAACCAATTTTCATCTTTCTCTTCCTTCTGGAAGGCTTTTTGAGTTACAGCTGCTACATTCTTTCCTTTTCCTTTCAAGTCAATGTTGAGCTTGAGCGGAAACATTCTATTGCTGTTCATTTGTATTTCAGCAATAATTTTCTTACTTGGAGGAATATCTTTTATGGTGCACACATCATCTTTGAATATAACATTGTAACCTTTGTTTATGAGCTGCCCAACGCTCAAAAGATTACATTTCAGACCTGGAACATAATACACATCAGGGACAAATTTTTGCTCCCCATTCTTTGCACAAATACTTACTCCGCCTTTCCCTTTGACAAAGATTTTAGTATCAGTCCCTGTGGTCACTTCAGATTTAACTTCTTCATCAAGATTGGCAAACATTGCTCTGTTGCCAGTCATGTGATTACTACATCTAGAATCTAAGAACCAAACATCATCTTCTTTATCTTGTGCTACATTACAAGCTAACAGCACATTACTTGGGTTCTTTTCCTCTTTTGCTACATTAGCATTTTGCCTATTCTTCATGTCATTTTGCTTCTTTCTACATTCATTGGCATAGTGCCCATATTTCTTGCAATAATGACACTGGACATTGGTTTTGTCATACCTTTGTCCTTGAGCATGTTGGTGTTGATGTCCACCTTGCTAGCTGTTGCATTGGCCATGGCTCTGGCTTTGACTGTTACTCCTTCCATGTGAATGTGAAGAGTTGTTCCTTCCACCTCTATTCTAACTTCTGCCTCTTCCTCTTCCTTTTCTTTGACCTCTTCCTCTTCCTGAAGGCATCTGGGTCTTGAAGGCGTGCTCAAGAGATGAGTGTTCATCTCTGCTCAATCTTTGTTCATGAGTTATCAGCGAGGTATGAAGTTCATCCACTGTGAACTGTGAGAGATCTTTGGTCTCTTCTATGGTGGTTACAATAACATCAAACTTTGAGGGTAAGCATCTCAAAAGTTTTTCCACAATCCTTCTATCTTCAAGAGTCTCTCCATGGGATCTTATCTGATTGACAATCCCAATCACATGTGTGAAAAATGTGTCAACACTATCTGACTCTTTCATGCGAAGAGTTTCAAAATCTCTTCTCAGCAATTGAGGTTTTGTTGTTTTAACTTTCTCCATACCTTGATAGGCTACTTTCAGAGTTTCCCATGCCTCCTTGGATTTCTTAGCTGTTGCTATCCTTGGAAACACACTCTCATTTATAGCTTGATACAAACAGAAGAGAGCTTTGGCATCCTTCTTCCTATTATTCTTCAATACATCTTTCTCTGCTTGAGTTAAGGCATTAAAAGCCTGCTCATCAGCTGGTTCTGTGAAACCATCTTCTACTAGTTCCCACAAGTCTTGTGAGACAAACAGGGCTCTCATGGTAATGGCCCAATAATCATAGTTCTTTCCATTAAACTGTGGAAGTTGAACACTTCCAAGATTCATACCAGTGCTTGGTCCAGCCATTGCTTCTTAAACTGAACTCGGAATTTAAACAAACTGTCTTTCCTTTACTGAAAGAACAAACTCCTTTTTTTTTAAATACAGATCAGCACTATTATCTTTTAGAAATACCTGAACTTTGACCTCTGTTGAGCTTTTCACGCTGCTGGAGAAACACGCTGCAACCGGTCTTCTTCTTCAGCTTCTTTGAAATCTTCAAAGAGCCTAGACTGGCTCCGATACCATGTTGGAATTTTGAGAATTCCAAGCAAACATTGGAGAGAATAAGTTCCACTTCACAACATAGAGAGATTAAAAAAAAATCTTTCCAACAGGAGACAGAGTTTCCCAGACTTTTAAAACAACTTCTATTTCTTTAAAAAAACTTATACAAGTCTTCCTCTTAACAGAGGGATAACAAAAGTGGTGACTTCTTCAGACGAAGTGCACAGAACTCTCTATTCTCTCAAAACAGTACTCTGTCTCCAAAAAAAACAACACACTGCTGTGTATTTTCACTCCGCGCTACTGTGCGAATGCAAATTACAATTACTCAGGCTTGCGGGCCTTTTGGCTTTTATATGCCGCATATAAAAAAAACTTTACATATATCTATATAAGACTTTAAACAAAGTCTATTTAAAATTAAATACATGTGGGCCCTGCTTTGAACGCACGGTCAAAACATTTAAATTCAATGTATAACACAATCGGGTTCGCGCTCTAAACAAACAAGCGCACAATCAAAAATTCCGATTGCGATCCGGAAGCGGATGCGATTGGAAAATATAAGCCCCGGCCTATACCTGGATCGGGTCCGCCACTCCAATCGCAGCATATTACAAAGGCGTGCGATCAATCGAAAGTTCTGATTGCGATTACAACGGACGCGATGGTCCGATATAAAACCTGGCATATAACTCAATCGGGTCCGCCAATTTCAATGGTGCAATCGGGCCCAACACTTAAGAGTTTCCGATTGTGATTGGACAACCGGATGCGATTGCCCATTCAACTGTGGCATATAAAATCATCGGGTCCGCCACTCCAATCGCACAACCAAACAACAAAACTCCGATTGCAATTGAACAATCGGATGCGATTGGCACATAAAATGTGGTGAATAATACAATCGGGTCCGGGACTTCAATCGGGAGTCATAACATATTCCCTCCGATTGAGTCTTGCGATTGAAACCAAGCGATTCCATTCAGGTGTCGCCACGTGGTCAAGTGGACCCATGGGCCTCTGCTATACGGGAGGGCGATTTATATATGTTTCGGTTGTATGTTTTATATACAACCGTTCCGTTGCGGAACTCTGCCATATCAACAAGACACTTAGATCTTCGGATCATTTATATTGCGATTGCGATTTGCGATTGAATCGCATCGCATCGCGACTTCACATTTGCAAGACATTTGAGTTATAAAACTTATATGAACCATGATTTGAGATTGCGATTAGATCGCATCGCATCTCATCCTCTTCATCAACAAGACACTGCTTCAAAAAATAACTTTGGTTGTTGAGGGCTTTAAAGCCCGAAATGACTGTCTTAACTCAATTTGCCCCTCCGTAAAGCTAATCTCTGTTCTTCCGTAGAAAAAAACGGCTCTGCCCATCACTAAGTTAATTCTTCTGCAATCCGTGGCTGCGGCCCATCAGGAGTAAATTCATCTCCATTCTTCTTCAATGCAAAGTGCTGTGCACTCAAAATTCTGCTGCCTCTGTGTACTCGTTTTCTTTGTTCTTGCTGCCCAAGGCATGGCAGGTGACTTTAATATTTTCAACAACTACAACGAGATGAGCTTCAAGAGAAGAGTTGTCATTCTGAACTTGTTTTTGTTCAGAACATTGAGACAAACTCTCATCAACAATAAGAAATTGTTTAGATCACTGAGCCCAGTACAAGAGCATATTTGAATGTAGATGAAAAACTCCAATCTGCACTTCCCAATCCAATCATCAAACATTGGGAAGAGCTTGTCAACAACAAGAACATAATAGGTCTTGGATATGAAAAGGAGGTGCCCTTTCATATTCCAGACTATTCCAAGCCCATTCAGTTTCAGAGTGCTAGATTTGTTTATGACAGTTCACATTCAATTGTTCCAGATCCTTCTCCTCTTCCTCAACAACCATAACAGGTTATGAAACTCCAATACTATGACCGAGTTGGCCATATGAAAGATCATTGTTTTGATATTCACCCAAGTAAGCATTGTCATATGACCTCTCATTCTTCACACCGATGCTTAATAAAAATTCCTATTACAAGAACAAAGATTCATCTTGAATGGATGAATTCTTAGCAATGGGCATCAACATGAAAGAATATGTTTCAATCGTATGTCAGATCTTGTTCTAGAGTATTTAATAGTTTTGCAGTTGATTTTTTTCCATAATCTCACCTTGTATCTGATAGGGGGGATTATGGTCATTTACGAGCTTCAAATCCACATCAAGTGAGCCTGTGCCAGAACCTACCATTCCAGATTCAGAGTTGTAGCCAAAGACACAGATGCCCATGAGCATGCCTTTGTTGGTGGTCAACCTTAAACCATCTATGTGAGGTTGAGCTTCTCCCTCTTCAAAGAATTATGGATGCTTATTGTAGTAGAACACTTCAAATTCTTGCCAGTTTTGGAAGAGTTTCACGAAAATGCATTAATAATTATGGTGTTGGTGGTCATCCTTAAACCATCGCAGGCTGCAGAACTCCCTTTTCTTGGTTGAAAGTATCACTCTTCAAAACATTAGGAGCACTTCACCTAGCAGAATATTTCAGCTCCTTACGAGATTTGGAAGAGTTCCGAGAACTGCACTAAGCGTTCGAGTGTTCGTGGTCATCCTTCAACCACCACCGTATGCCAACATTTCGGAGAGCTCATTCAACCGACTGTTTCCATGCATACTTTGCACATTTTTATTACAACTCTCTTGTTCGACTCATATATAGCCATTCAGATTAAGGGGGGGAATGTTGGAAACCCAATCCTCCTAGGGTTAGTGTGGGAGTTGAACAATCAAGAGAATTCTAAGAGACCACTTGAAATGTGACACCAAAGGTCACTCCAATGTATTATATATGTGTGTGTGTGTGTGTGTGTGTGTGTGTGTGTGTGTATCTATCACTTTCGTGCTAATAAAAGTATCTTACTCTTATCTTTCCTTCGCATATCTTCACCATTGATGTATTTAACAAAAAAGCAGTCTAGTAAATTTTTTAATTTTGTTTTCTATATTTTTCATGTTTAATTTATTTACATTCTCCATATATCTTAATTACCTAAAATAAATCCATATTTTTTATTTATCTAAACACTTAATAAATCCAAATTAACTAGAAAAAATCATACAATATATATTAGAATATATCCATACCATTATAACCCGGTGGATCGTAACCCAATTAAAATGATTTGATGCTAATAAAACCGTAAACTTTCATTAAAAAAAAAACAAAAATCATTTTCGTTCAAATAATTTCCAGAGAGGATTTCAAGAACATGTGGCCTTCAGCTGCCTTGGATTCTAGAGAAAGAAATCGTGGACTAATACGCCTTCCAATAATATTGATATCCCAGAAGTAACAAGGAAAAATAAAAAAGAAAAAAAATGGGAATTAGTATAAGCAGAGCCTGCTTAAGAATCAAAAATAATTTCATATGATGACAAGTGCTAGATATGTGAAATTTAGATCTGTAGACTTTTGATCTTCATCTCACCTCAAATTTCAACCATTTTTTGGTTGAAGGAAGAACAACAAATTCAATTTGCTAGAATCAACGAACAAAGCTCCAGACAATTCCGCTATTGATTCCATCTTTCTCCTTGTGGTCGGCGTGGGTTGCTTGGGCACTCGTGAGCACGCTAAGATATTCGGTATTTTGTGCTCCATGGACTTCAATGGACTCCATGGACTTGGATGTCTCACAATATTTGTTGTAGTTTCTTAAATTGTTAGAATCAAGCCAAGTATCGACATTGTCAGCTAAAAAATACAAGAATCCCATATGCCTAGGCAGAGAAAACAAATTGGAAATCGTCAAGAAACAATTAAGCCATCAAAAAAACAGTTCAACCAGAAGTAATTCTAATGGTCTAAAAATATTCAATCATATAACATTCCATCCAATGGTGCACCATTCTATCCAATGGTACAGACTAGTACACAATGTACACTAGGGGAGTTGTTCTAAAACAGGAATGCATTTCCGCATAGATATTAATATTATCTTTTCCATTCTGATTTATTTCATGTTTCTACTTGTTCTCAATTTTAAATAAATTTGAAATGAGTTTCAATTCTTCCTTCTTTCTTGTTACATATTGAGATTAGGCTTTGAATTTGATGATAATTTCAAGAAGAGTTAAAATGTGACTTCATGAATTAATAAGCTATTTTTATTTTATATTAATGTACAAATTGTATAATAAAAGTTTCAATTTTTTTTTTTATTCAGATAATAGATAAAGGCTTCTTTTCTTTATCATGTTTTATTTTAAATAATAAAAATATCAATGTTATCTTTCCCATTCTGATTTATTTCATTTTCACCTTATTCTCAATGTGGAATACATTTGAAATGAGTTTAAATTGTTACTTCTTGCTTGTTACATATTGGCATTAGGCTTCGAATTTAATGAAAAATTCAAGAAGAGTTAAAATGTGGATTCATGAATGGATCTATCTTAATCACAAAAAAATATATATATCATCTTTAAATCATTTTTAGTGATTTTCTAAGAGTTTATAAAAAAATGGCCCAGCCAAATAATTACAAATTATTAATCCTAATTCAAGAATGAAGGAAGATATAAATTTAAACTAAATATGTAGCTTGATTGATGAATTTTCCTTGATTTGAATATTTTTTAAAGCAAAATCAAAGAAACACTAAAAAAAATAATATGACATGGGACGCTGGAGGCTCCTCCCTGTATACCTAGAGTTGATGATATACGGGGAAGCATCAGAGGGATCAATATCCATAATAAGAAATGAAAACGTCACTTAACTCGCCAAATATCATCACAAGGTATTATGAGAGCCCCAAACCCATACAATATCGGACATGCTAAATCAAATTTCTTCAATTTTTCTTAGACAAGTTCTACTATGTTATTGAATAGACAAACATTGTAGTATATGGCTCAATTGGGAACATATATAAAAACACCACAATAATAAATAATTACCATTGTTATCCCAAAGTTTTTATGTGTTTAATGTGTGGTGAGAAATATACTCAATTATTAAAATTCCCTAAATGATATGTTTGATATTTCAAACTACTAATAAAAATGTATACTCTAAAATTCTACTCATAATATAGTCAGTCAAACAAAACTCATCGATAGTGTCAGTTGATTCTTCTTAAGAAATAAAAAATTGGTAAAAAATAGATTTCCAAAGTACTATCCTAGATGACAAAATCTGGAACACATCATTATTTTATTAATAAATCTATTAAAAAAATATTCTTTGGAAATAGAAACCAAATTCCCCTTTATAGATATCTCATGAAAAAATCTCTTAATTAATTAAGAAGCATTACCTTGAAATATAGTATTCCTAATAATTAAAATATTTATAGATTTTGTCTAATAATTGAATGAAAAGGTTTTGAATCCTTGAATTATTCATTTTGATTGAAGTTATTGTTAAAATGAATGAAATGGCTCTCCAGGTGAGAACCTGGAGAGTGTACAAGCACACTCACACAATCTAATACACACAATCAAGAGAACAACCTAGTAAATATAGGCTTTCTCACAACCGAGTGCTTTGAACCACTCCCTGAATATTAGGATCTGAGATCTAGAATTGGAATCTCAATCCTATCCTAACTAAACTTTATCCATTAATTCTAACACTCTCCCTTAATGGAGAAAGGATACTAAATAATAACATATGCCTACTGGTCTAGTCTCATCTAGGCTTACAATGGTAAAAGACATAAAAAACATGGTAGCAGAGTTTTCATTTTAGTCTTTATGCTTCTGAGACCATATTTCTTGATTCGTGGATGAGGCTTCATATTCACTTTCTTTTCCATGAGATAGTGATGTATCTTCGCCTCATTTCTTCCCTTGTGAAGGAAACCTTGATTTATTGTTCTCATCCTTCTCAGAATTATGGTAGGGTGGATAGGAGAATTTCCCTTCTCACTATTTCTGGTGTCAATCATCTGAACATCAGCGGTGATATCTTCACCTTTTATTACAACAATTTCTGTGTTAATTTCATAAAGACATGGTGTTTCAAGCCATGCTTCAAGAAACTTTTTTCAAAATTTATTGTTGATTCTTGCCTACCAATATTTTCATCTTCCTTCTCCCTCAGAAGAGCTTTCATTTCACCATCTCTCCCCACTTCATCCTTTTCTACTGACATAATTATGCCTTCATCCAGTTCTATTGCTGCAAGCATGTTCTATATTTGATCTGTATGTGAATATAAGCCATCCTTCTCACCAAATAGTAATTCATCAATTTGATGTTTTTCAATCATCAAATTGATCTACTCATCATGAGATATATAAGTCTCATCAAACTTGATTTCTGCATTAGGAAAAGTTTCAGGTTCCGCTTCAGGAAAACTTTTAGGTTCTAAAATAATGGATGTCTTTTCATCATTACAAGTTTCAATTACAGATACACATGCATCACCCATCATTGCATCTTCAGTTTCACAATAAAACATGGGATCATTATCAAGAGAAATATCTTCAGCATCATTGCCCTCATTCAAACAGTATTTCATCTATAAAACATCCCATAAAAAATTTGTACTAGGAATCTCTCCATATTCATATATTCATATATTATGCTGAATATGATGTTGTCATATACTGCAGATGTTATAAGAATTAATTCTACTGTATCTCCACTATCATTAATAACATCTTCAACATAATCCAGTAAGTTTAACTTCCACACTACTGTTTTTATTTCATTTGTCTAGCTTTCATAATTCATACCTAAAAAAGATGATAAATATGGCATTAACAATTTAATAATCTCACCAAATTCCAAATTAGCACCTTGATCAGTAGCTGGTCTATCACTATCAACCTGAAACAAATCAGAAAATTCTGCAACACAATATTTTGCACTTCTTCGTTGATGCTTTCGCCTACAATTTCTTCTAGAATCTTTCAATTTACTTTGATGACCCATTTTCTCCTTCTATTTTATCCCTAGACATCACTAACATAAACACGGTTGAAATTCATATTGAGCCTTGAACTTGATGAATGCTGAGCAAGATGGCTTAAACGATTGTTAGGGTCAAAATCAACGAAATGCCAAGTTGATTTTGAATTCAATGTCACATCAATGGCTGTACTGCATTTTGGCACATTTCTGAAGTTTTCTGCGTTTCATCTGGATGAAAAGCACTAGTTGCTGCAGAACCCTTCCAACCCAGGTCACCTTTACGGAATCTGTGAGAATGCAAATTCCCCTTCACTTTGCGAGGCTTGTGTGAATCACAATTTGAACGAGAATTTAAGCTTCTTAATGCCTTGAAACACCATTGCGATTCTTTACATAAAAGGTTGGATGAGAAGCTTAAGGCTAATATCCCATCACTTATGCAGCAACAATCGATATTGATTCATGCTAAAAGGATTGGTCAGCTTTTGTCTCAAGGAGAATCAACTTTGTGAAGAAAATTCTGAACTAGAGGCCAAAACAAAAGAATTGAATACCAAAGAGAACTTACTAGGTGAAGCCTCTGCGGTCTTGCATTCAGATCTAATTTGCAGTGTAAATTTGGCCCTCACAGCAAGCCAGGCAGAGCTTGTGCAAAACCAATCAGTTGAGACAAAGCAACTTTGCAAGATTTTCCCAACTGGCCATGTAAGTGATCAGAAAAATAGAGACGATGAATCTAGTGGGGAGTATAGCCTTGAACACATTTTTAATGTTCCCTTTCTCTGCGGTCTTAATCCACATGTTGGCAGAAAATCGCAAATCATGCCCTTTGCAGAAATTGCTCGCTTGTTCAAATTACCCACACCCAAATCATCCACTGCTGCAGCTGGACTCTCCTCACAACAACGTCAATCTACAACTCAACCTTCTTGCAGCTCGCTTGATCTTGTTCCACAAGAGAAAAAGCTATTAATTCATATTCATACACCACTACAGCAACCAGCATAACAAAATTTTAATGTTGCTGCTTTATGTTGCAATCAACCAAACTGATCCTGATTCAAGCGGATCCATCCCGGTAAAAGCTCCTGAGCAGCAGTCCACATATTGACTAAATATTTTTTATAATAGGGTTGTGATTGTTTACGATGTGCCTACTGAGAAGGCTGAAGCCATTATGAGGCTTGCTGACGCTAATAGCTTGAGCAACACAAAAACTTCTACCATGACAAGAAGTAAAAACAATTAGATATCGAAACCACTGCCTGTTGACCCTGCATTGAACATTGTCGATGATAATAAAACTAAAAGATTTGTCGTTGGCCTAGAATTTGTCAGGAAATTATAGCTGCATCACTTTCTCTAAAAGCGAAAAGGAGAGAATCAACAACGTGGCTCCTTACACCATGATGAAGACGACAATTCTGCCTTCCAAAGAAGAGAAATCGAATGACTAGATCACCCTATCGTTGGGGCGACGATCTTCCATCTTCAGGCTCGGCCTCCACGCAGGAAGGCACCATCGCCACTGTAACACAGTCCCTCTGCCACTTCAGCCACAGATATGCTTGATGGCAGCTCTGCTTCAACGCTACCTTCACGGCCTCCACGCACACCGCACCAGTGAGAAATGGACCACTGCTCTCACCTCAACCCATGGCTCTCTGTGCAACGAGAAACCTCCGGCACTTTCACTGGTCGATTCGACCATCCACACACTCTGTTGTTGAGCACGACCTTCACGGCTTCCACTAGACGATGCCTTATGAACCGACAGAATAAATTCCTTCACGGCGTTTCAGGAGCAGCTAACAGTAGCACTCCTCACACAGGCTATTGGCCTCCCAACGCACAGGTCTCTGATCTTGTGTGCTCCGATACCATATTAAAATGAATGAAATGGCTCTCCAGGTGAGAACCTGGAAAGTGTACAAATACACTCACATAATCTAGGCTTTCTCACAATCGGGTGGCTTGAACCACTCCCTGAATATTAGGGTTTGAGATCTAGAATTAGAATCTCAATCCTATCCTAACTAAACTTTCTCCATTAATTCTAATAGTTACAATATTATCCAAATATGTCGAACCCTTAAACCATTGAATCGCTAAATTCAAATATCTAGTGACTTATAATTCCGAGATACCTTTATTTTTTGAAATTTGTAAACTCATCCTAAGTATTAGTTCATTTGCCAGATATAAAATTCAGTACAAAATATTGATCATAATTATAAAAAAATAAAAAAAATAAAAAAACAAAAAAACAAAACATATCACCTTAGATGTCTCTTGAAATTCACGATCAAAATAACTCCAAAAGAAAAATTGAATTGAAAGAAAGCCAATTCCTCAAGCTAACACTATAAATCTCATCTTTACTTTATTTCTCACAATAAAAAATTCATACCTCGTGAACCACCACACTTGTATATCTCTTAACTACATAGAATAACACACAATTCATGTTCAACCATATTCGCCATGTAATGCATCCTATTCATGAATCGAGTCCCAAAAGAACTTGGGACCATTTCCTATTTGGTATAGATCACCCATCTTCTAAGCAAAAGGAAGGCCTAAATCGATCACTTCCAAATATTTGAAACACCTTCTACTGACTTTATTTCAATTCAGATTGTCTATTCTACAATGTGACCAAAGATGTATTTTTATTTGACCAATTTACATGACATCTTATATGAAAATAATATCCTTCAAAGAATCTTCACTTACAATGTTTCTTTGAATATAATTATGTTTTTTAATCCCATCTACCATTTCTCTTTTTTTGGGATTTTGCAAGGCCTTACACATAGCCAAAAAGATTCCTGATTTTTTTTAATTCTCCATCAAAAAACCCAAACAATGTTTTCATATAAAAAAAAATGACACATGTCAAAATTAAATAAAATATTTTTGGGTATTTCCAAATATCAATTTGACGAGGAGGAAATGAATTAGAATAAAAAATAATATAGAACACCAATATCTAATTATTTTCAATTTTTATATGCAATTAAATCTAATCCACTACTTGATAATCATTTATAACACGTTTAATCGATCAATTTAATTAAAAACAAAATATTAATAATTAATTTTTACATAAATTTTAACTTTTGGTTTGTGACTACTAAATATAATATTTTAGAATATTTGATAGATGTTAGATCTTATTTTTCATCTTATAATAAAATAGTGTAATTATATAAATTAAATAACTCATAAACGTCAATACACATCAATCCATAATAAACATCAAAACATTTCATTATATTCCTAGTCTAACTTATAGATGAAATGTAATTTCATCAAAAAATTTCATTATATGCCTAGTCTAACTTGTAGACGAAATGCCCTTGAAGAAACATTGTTATTTTTGGCTATTTAAAACAGATTTTTTAATGAGAAAGTAGATTCAATGCCCAAAAAAACCCTTAAGAACTTGAGTTCTATATATTATACAATATAAAGTTGAGTTTTTAAAAATCTCTACAGAATTTTGGTTAAAGTTAACCAAAATAATGCTCAAAAAACATCATTTCATCTCACATTACTAAATTCTTAAGAAATCATAACAACTAACTAAACCCATACTTATTATACATATTACAATGGTATTTTTTAGAATATCATGTGTCAATACCATGGATTATCAATACTACATGCCAAAACAAACTTCACTCATTTCATATGGCACTTGTTGGTATGATTTTTTTATTTGACCAATTTAATTAAAAATAAAAAAATGATATAACCACTCTACAGATAAATCTCTATCATTCAATTATATATACTATTATGAATATTTTAGAATATTTTGTTGAGATTAAATACCTACTATCTATTTCATATTGATTGATAATTAAATTAAAATTATAGAAATTTGATAGACATAATTAAATTAAAGATTTTAAAATTATAAATTTATATGAAAATTTTTAGAAAAATGAAATCTTTATTATTTAAAATGTACTTTTAAAAAAATTAATTTTGGTAATTAAATTAAATATTTTTAAAATATAAAATATTTTTTCTTAAAAAATTATTTAGTTTATATAAGTTGCTGTGTTTGTTTTATTTTTAAGAAAATATTTTAAAAATAATAAAATAAGAATAAAATTATTTAGTTTATGCAATTTGCTATGCTTGTTTTATTTTTAAGAAAATAACTGAAAAATATAAAAAATATGAATAAAATAGTTTTATATCTATTTTAAAAGTTATTATGAAGAAACTTTTGGATTCACTTTAAGTTTGTGATATTATTGATTTTATTAAAAAATATGATTAGAAAAATCCCATCATAACGTTTTTCTTATAATTTTTTGTTTTGTATAATATTAATTTTTTGTTAAAATACTAATATTTATATAAGATTTTTGTGATCTATAATGTAAATAAATGTCTTTCGGATTAATCATATCTTTAGAATTTGGTTAAAAAAAGACGTTTTGAACCATTTAATGTGGTTCATCCTTAGGACAAGGTGAAGAAATTTTTCCATCTCAAAGAATAAATAGCAAGGCTTCGTCATTTCCCGGTCATCGCTCATAAAACTAGCCATTATTTGACTAGATTAGTTAATTAGTTAGAATATTAAAAGTTATTTAATCATATTTATTTTTATATAAAATGGTCAATGAATAATAAAATAACAATCTAATAAAAAATTTAAATTTATAAAATTAATATAAAAGGGAGAAGGGTTAATAATAGCATAGGGAATAATCTTAAATTAATAAGAGATATTAATGATGTGATTAATCTGAAAAACATTTATCTATATAGATATTTTTTATTCGACCTTTGTGACTAAGCTTGCGAGTTCTAATGACTTATTCATCGATATATGATACATTTTTAGATTCCAATGATATCGTTTTCCAATAATGATGTGATTATTGTATCATTATTTTTTCTAACATTTGGGTTAACTCTATGGATTGAGTTCATCTTGATCCAGGTATTTGAAAATCTTCACACTTTGTATGAATTTAAATTGTGTATATTTGTGACATTTGAACAAGTTGAACATGAAAAAAAAACAATCACTTTGAATTTATGAAATGGTGGTATAGACCTTCAAGCACATATTACATATTACAACTAATTATTACTTCCAATGAGATAACATCAAATGTTGTTGCATCGATTTTGTATATTTGAATATTATGCTTTAAAGATCATTAAAAATAAATTGTGACTACAATGATATCTCAAATTCCCTTAAATGGAAATGGTTAGAGGTGTTTCTCTTAAAAATATTTGGATATAAAATTAATAATTTGAATCGCTAAGATTAGAGAAATTTCACAATTTTATGAGGGCTTTTCCATAAGGTTGCTAAAATATTTTCTAGAATATTATTATCAAATTCCCTTATTAAGGGCTTCTTTATCATACAATGGATTATGGTATTCCAATATATTAAGAATATCTAATTTTTATTTATTTAGGTGGGACTTGAGTTGCTCCTAGAGATTATGACACTGTTAGTCCAAACCCATTCAGGAAAGTAGACACTAGCAACATGGTTCCAATGTATAAGGTAAGGGAAGACAAGGAATACATTTACTATTTTATTTTTAGTTGTATATAGCCATGTCCAACATATAATGTGTATTATTAATTTTTTACTTGTGCATGCTATCAATCTCACTCTTCTTCATTTATTTTATAGCAAGTTGCATGCTCATCTACAAATAGTTGAACCTTGTTGGAATCATCAAAAACTGCTCTCGACAAGGGAAACTTGATGATGATGTTAACTATGGGACCAAGGTACTAATTTCAACTCAAAGACTATTACTTAATGTTTCATCGAAGTCATTTTGAAAACCATATGTTCATATGCTCTAGCAAAGCTGGCAGCAGTGTGTGGTCCTTAACATCGAATGATAGCTAGAGAATATAGCTTGTTAACTATTGTATTTTATCATACAATATATTTCAATCAGTTATTCACATCATAAGGCATGTGTACTCTTCCTATTTGAGTAAATTCTATAATAGTAACATAAAATTTTAGTATCCATGTGGTCTTTGTCGGGCATGAAAATTCCTTTACTTCCTAAGTCATTCTTCCTACAATCCAAATTATTATAGAAAGTACTCATCAAAACATGAAAGGCATTGTTTTCTACATTTTGATGGGCTCATGAACAAGGGAGTGGGACATCAAATTTTAACCTGTCACCATACTTTATAATGCTAGGAAACATTTGTAGGGAACCATGTGAGGAGTTTATTGAAACAATACCCAAGCAAATAATTAGGGAGGAAAAACATGATTCCCATTTACATCCAAACCAAATCTCTCCCTCGAGAAATTCCAAACACATATAAATTACCATATAATTCTGGAGTTTGTTCTCTAGTCGTGAATGGGACCAATTAACGACCATATATAAAAGACATTTTGAACACAACACCACACATGATAGATTGGAACATAACAATAGCATAATGTCGTTGGAATCCCTTTATCCAGAGGTGATCAATATTGAAAATAATTCTAATAGAATACTAAGAGAAAATTATCCCAGTATGATGTTGCACTTCCATATATGCTAAAATTGGAAGACCGGGATTTTTATACAGGATTTTACAAGGATCCTCTCGCCTTGACCAATCAGATGTCCAATTATATTACTACTCTAATTAATGCACTTAACACATGTCAAGAATTCATACTATTTGGCATAATCCTACTTGTTATATCACTATATAACGTGTATTGGGATCACAATCTCTAAAGTTAATTTTCATGCTCATGGTTATATTGTGGGTTGTAAATTCATGTTCATATACTAACCTATATAATGGGACAATGATCAAGGGATGCTGATAATATTTTCAATAGGGTATCCATTGGGAGTTCCATGTGTTGGTCATATAATTGACCTTTATTTTACATGGCCATGCCATATGAAAATAATGCATTGGCCTAATAAACACATATCTGAAGTCACTCGAGTTATCATGCATTGTATACTAATTATATAATAATTAATCCTTATGATCTTGTGTAATTGTTAAATATGGGAGACCAGGCTGTAGTAGTGGTATCAAAGCTTGGTTACTAGTTAGCTCCCGCCAAAGTGAAATATATGGAGAATATGATGTTTTGGTTTAATATTTTCAAAAAAATACGTATGAAGATATAACTTGAAGGCTATAACCTGCTCTTATTTAAGTTTATCAACAAAGACAAAGGGAAGAGATTGCCATGAAGGAAAGACCTCAAATGGGTAAACATCTTAATATTTATCTCCCTACAAATTATGGTCATGAATGCAATGGAGAATAACAATATTTTGCCAATATTTCAAGATGTAGAAGGATGGAAACATATATGGGTGACATGTGGATGAAATCCCCAAATTATAGTGAACATCACAATGGATTTATAGGTCTTCGAATTAGCGGACCCTACCTTAAATACTAACAAATAAAATTAAAATATATAAAAACTAAAATATATTAATCATTGAAATCTTATGAATAACAATGCACCAATAACATACATGATAACATGTAACATAATAATTCCTAAATGATACATGGTTTAACACAACATAATAATCGCAATTGAGAAATGATTTATCAAAACTGTATTTCTAATTATATTTAAAACTTAGAAGATATATATCTAAGTCTTAAAATAACTTATCTAAGAACAAGTAAAATGATGAGTGAGCATCCATTGCTGAAGGGAATGGTTCACTAGTCTCTACATCCAACTATTGCATGAAATAATAAGTACCAACAATAGGAATTTCACTATCTCAATCAAAATAATTTTATTTCCCAAACATACTCAATGACACACAAACCAACTTGATTTGCTCATAATGAAGCTCCTCCTAGCAGAATTTTTTCCTTTGATGATGCAATTTGTTAGATAGCTATCATATTACACTATTTATTATATATTGTCATTTTATTTCCATTTTTTTTCATAAGTTATCTACAATGTGAGATTTTTAGTATTTAACTTAGTTGGCATGATTTTACCTATGCTTTTCCTAGAATTTGAATACTAAGTTCCTAAGTTATTATTTTCTATGGTAATGTTTTATTTTCTTTGTTATATAGGCCATATGACCATATAGTGGCTGTTATCACCCAACTAAAGAATATTTGTTCGATTTTCTTTCTTTTCTAGGGAAAAATGGCATTGACATTATTGATGTTGAGGTATATGTCGTAAAAATATTTTGTAGTCTACTTTATTTCATATTACAATGTTAATTGTATTTCATGTCTTATACTCTACATTGTATCTTCTTTCATTTTCTGAGGAGGTACTTAGTATTAATGGTAAGAAGTAGGAATTGAAGAAAGAGAAAAATAACACTGGAGAGACAAATGTAGAAATATAGAGAGAAGAGAACTAGTCCAATGATATCCTTAAATCCAATATCCCATGTGAGACAAAAACAGATAGACTAATGCTCAAGTCTTTCAGTTGGTGAATTCATCTGCATTGCTGTGGAAACACAATGATAATGTTTGGACGTGTTGAAACAATATTACATTGTAAATTGTACTCCAACAAATGTTAAATTGAAAAATCATATTGTAATACTTGACATTTCATATAATATAATTTTTATAGTTGAAAATGTTTATAGTTGTAAATGATATTATTTAGTGATGTAATTAACATATGTAACTTTGTGTTTGATACTAGATGAATATGAACATTGTATGGATTTTTTTTTTTAATTTAGTCGCAAAATCATAATAATTAATCTATGTTGATTAATAATGAACAAATAAAATAAATATATAACTACTAAATTAGTATTTTATATTGATTAAGGATGAACGAAAATGAAATGAATACATGATGACTAAATTAGTTGATGATAATGATTATTAATGGAAGTAAAGGAAATCAATATAAACTACTAAAAAAGTTGTTTATATAATGAATATGAAACTACTATAAAAAAGATAAATGACCATTGTAAATGATAAATTTGTGATTGCAAATGAAGACTAAATTTTGCATATATATGACTATTAATATCTATTACACAACATTTTGTCACTGTCCCTGAAATCCCCAACTCACACATTGGAGGGTCATTTTTGTGACCAATAAGGAGTGTCATGCTTTTCAAATACCATCCTTGAAACCCTTTTGATGAAAGCAACATTCTTCTTGTTGACATTTCCCTAAGCATAGCTGTGAAAATCCCTGATTTTACCTTGGCGCAAGTATCCAGTTACACCCTTGCGTTGACCAGGAATTTTAACACTAAGCCCGTGCCACTTTCCGCTCTGTGATAGTTAGACACTCACACCAAGCTATTTATGGACTTTTCTTAAAAAATAGAGGCGATGGTTCCATTCCAACCACCTCGGGGATGAGTCACTGGGAGTGGTTAAACTGAAACAACCACGAACTCCTTCCTTTTGTTAGTAGTTTCCACCTCCCTTGGAACTCTCCTAAACGATAGGACTCCCTCACACCTTTTTAGGGATCCCAACCTCCTCCCTTTCCTCTATATAAGAAACTATCTCTTTTAGTAGAAGCTATATGAATGAATAAATAGCTGAACTAGGAGAATTATACTATATATAACCTGCTAGAGAAGATAGAGTAAGAAAGATTGTGTTGAGAGAGCTCGAATCGATGGTCACTTCTAAGAGAGCTTCAGTCTGAATTCCCTGACCAATTGTTGAGACGAGCTTTTTCTGAACCCTGCTTGAGGAGAATGCGATGTCAAAGCATCGATTGTACTCTTCCTTCTACTCATTAATATACATGACTACTGTTTGGTTCCACTATTGTGTTATGATGTTTATTTTATGTGATATTTTTAGCCCTCTCTGACTGGTTAATAGTTGTGAGTGAAACTATTATGTCATATGTTGTTCTTGTTCTTTGTCCTATGTGCAGGTATCTGAGCATGACAGCGAACAGATCGTGACTTGCCAAGGAAGGAGCAAGAAGCCACTACTCTTTCTACAACATTGATAGCATTGCATTCAAGGTAGGTAAATCTACCATGTATTTTATTCATTCATTAACTAGCAAGCAACACCTTATCATGTCCTTTTGTTACTAGACCCACCTTACAGCTAGAGGGATCGTTTCTGTCTGCAAAGAGGATTTACCTTCATAAAAAATTAACGACTCCACTGGGGATCAGTGTGAATTTGTCATGTCATCTTTTTGGGTCAGTTTCAATTATTTGTTTAGTTCTCTATCTTTTTCTGGTTTGTTTGCTAAGTTTCCATCCTCTGTTCAGCTCTAGAGTGTCGAGGTTGACCTCTGCTCATTAGGTTAGGGTTTTTTCCTCTTTTCCCATAGGTATCCAGCTTGGCGCATTTTTTGTCTGGATAGTCATGCCAATTGGCACAGGTTGCTCTTTTAGCACCCACGCCAACCTATGTATGGCATGGATTATAGCCTTAAAGACGCACCAACCCCTGTAGGTTTTCGTTTCACCTCCCTAATGCATATTTTGGTCATTTTTTCTTGCTTTTGGGTTATTTTTTAGTGTTTTTAAGCCTTTGCAGACAATGTTGACTACTATAGACTTGTTTCCTTCAATCGTTTATCCATTTTCCTATCGGTGTCATTTAAGACCTTAGGGTTTTTTAGTGTTCTTGCACACCGAGCCTTCTATTCCAGAACAAGTCTCTTTGATTGTTATCAATTTCATTTCGGGTTTTTATATTATTTTTTCTTGATCCTTTTGTTTTGCTGATTGAATCGTCTTTTCATTTTTCGATTAGTCCTTCTTCTTCAATAATTTTCAGGCATCGATTAATTTTCTTGTTTGGGTCACTTCGGGAACTCTCTTTTTCGTTTAAAAGTTTGCTCCATTAGCTTACATGTTTTGTGTCTGTTTCACTTTGGTTGAGTCATTCACTTTCAAAACCATACATTCACAAAACCCAAACTAGTGTTTATTTTGTTTTCCATTAAATTAGTACAATGTGTGCTTCATTTCATTGAAAATTCAAAAACTCAAAAAATATTTTTGCATTCTTTTGTTGTATCAAAAGAGGAATGTTCCTTTACATAACTAGCACTTGTCAATCTAGGAAGGAATTTCATTTTCGATTGATTGCATTAAGGGAATTAGAAGTTTCTTCGCATGTTTTCCTTGTTTTCTTGTTTGAAATATTTCTATCCTTCTTATAACTAGCATTCATCGAATTGAAATGATGTTCATTTGCATATAGTTTGCATCTAGGAAGTTGAGCTACACATTCAATAGGGCCTAGAAATTGAAACATAATTCAAGATTAACTTTAAAATTTTCTCAATGAACCTAAGGAAACATTGGAACCTAACGAAAAATTTCTAGTGGTCTAGGCTAGAGACGTGTTCCGGCGTCTTAAAACCTAGTAGCTTTTTTTTCGCCTTTTGGCTTCAGACAGGGCTAGTACAGACTTGTGCTCCCCGTACCGTCACATATATAAAGGGAGACCCCTCTTGATTGCAATCATTTTATCCATAGGAAGTCAAGTCTGCCTCCTTTTAACCGTGATACACCGAACACAACATTCGAGGAGACTACCTACACGTATGTTATGTCCTTGGTAATTTCTCTTTCATTTGATCACCAAGGTGTATATTGCAATTCACGGAAACTTGGTACACCCTCTTGCTTAGAGTACCTGAGTAGTCATTTTGATATTTTCATGACTCCTTAAAAAGAGAAGAGACCGTTGAGCACTTGTCCTTTCACGCTTGTTTAAAATGGTAAGTGATAGAGTCACCTTTTGCCTATTTCTTGACTCTTAAAATATGAAATGGTAGAGTTTTGTTTCAATTTCTTAAAAATTAACTACCCACGAAATATTCCTGATTAAAGTTATCTTCCTTAGTTATTTTTTATTTTAAGGTTGTTTCCAATGGAAACTTTTCTAGAGTTTACCAACCAAGCAATCCCCTCCGAAGAGAATCCTGGTCGTTTTCCTAGTTTTGGGAATGTTGATGTTCCTTATATGGCAACATTATCCCTTCTTGAGTTAACTGTTGGGTTGCTTGTTTGGTTATTCTCGACCTCTATGATCTCGAGTGTTCCACCCTAGGTACAACCATCTCCTCCACCTTAACAACATCATGTTGATTCTAAGGTGGACCTCTCCACTTCTTTGCCTGTTTCTTCATCCTCCTCTTATACTTCGCCTGGTGAAAGTCTGGATTCTAGTAACCAGGTGGCTAATAAGAAGAAGAATAAGAAGACGAAAAATAAGAAGTCAGATAAGCGAGAGGATAGCTCTGCAGCTATTGCTCCTAAGAAACCTTCCCTTGATAAACCATCCAACCTTCCACAGAAAGTCAAATTCCCTTACATGTTGTGCAAAGGTGACCACTTTCTTCGGGATTGCTATGGAATTACCAAGGTGCTTGAAGAATGGTCTGATGACTGTCCTCCATTGCCTTTGTCTTTTGGAAGTCATATTGGTGGCACATCTTCGACTAGTAATGATAATAATCATAAGAAACAGGGTAATATTACCAATCCTTGTAAGTTGTGTGAAGGGCATCACCCCATTCACCATTGTCCATACATGGATGAATCCACAAAAGTGCTAGACAACCCTACTATTTCTGCACCCTACCTTATGGTTAGTTACCAGAAAATTTATTTGAGTCCTCTGCTGGTTGAGTCCACGATCAGTCAAGAGTCATCCTTCATCGATCCCATTCCTTCGGACATTCAAATTCATGAATCCATTCCCAACGAACCATTGGTCATGGAATCAGTTGATCTGGTCCTGCCTACAGTTCATCAGGTCTGTTCCGTCGAGAGTGGATCTCATCCCCCAAACGTTCTTTTTGTTTCTTCATATTCCTTGGACTTGGAGAAATATTCTCTCGTACTTGTAGTTCAAGAGGTTGCTCTTCCTACTCCCATGATGAAGGTCCAGGAGGATACTCCTCTTGCTCCCATAACACCAGGGGATGACCATCTCAATTCAATGGTACCCCCTCCAAGTAGTTTGGTTTCTTCCTTCGATTGGAGTCGATCTGTGGGATATCGCCTTCCTTCTTATGTGCCTTTTGAGATCATGGTGCAGATATTTGATATGGTCGTACCTAGCACAATTATAGATGAAGGCGCATATGTTAGTGTTCCATCTTCAACTACTTGGCAAGCTTTTGGTTCTCCACCGCTTATGCTTGTTACCCAAAATCTATTGGCTTTTAATAGAGGAACCAGTTAATCGTTAGGGATCCTTCCGAAGTTCCATATTACTTTGGGAGGGAAAATTGTCTATATAGATGTGATGGTTGTTCTAGGCCCCTTGGATTTTAATTTACTATTGGGATGCGACTATGCTTATGCCATGGGCGCAGTTGTCTCTTCCCTCTTTCGTGTGATCTATTTTCCACACAAAGGTTAGATCGTGACCATAGATCAGCTTTCATTCTTTGGTCCCGATGTGACATCTAGTCCACCATCGTCCTTTCTAGACCTTTATCCACTGATTGTATCTTCCCCGCCATAGGTTAATTATGTGGCTACCTATCCCATGCCCTCATTCAATGAAAGTGGCGTTGTGCATCGTGTGCTGGGGGCATTGGGTCCTGATTTCCTAGATGTTGTTCTCCCATTAGATGTGAACCTCTTGGAATCCATGACTTCTTATTCGACATGATGAGGTGTCATTGGAGCAGAGTTCATTTTCTTGTGTCAAGCTCCTTAAAAAATGAAACAAGATCATCGAACTATAGTTCGTTTTCTTATGTCAAGCTCATTAAAAAATGAAACAAGGTGTTATGAGGATGGTTTTTCTTCTATGTCAACCTCGTTAAAAAATGAATTAGGTCACGAGGATATTTATTTTAATGTGTCAACCTCGTTAACACAATGAAACACATTCGTGTTCGATTCGAGTCTTTGATACGATCTCGTAAGATCCCAGTCAATTCTTTCTCTTGATATGGTAATTTGAACCTTCACTCCATCTGCCTTTCATATGGATTGAAGCTTGGGGGGCATGTACCTCGAATTGAGTCACCATACTGGGGGCATGCTTACTTTTTCAAGCATAGTTTGTTTTTGTTTCAAGCTTGTGTAAAAATGAAACTGGTTTCAAGCATAGTTTATCTTTGTTTCAAGCTTGTGTAAAATTGAAACCAACTTCAACCAGAGTTTCCCATGTTTTCAAGCTTCTATAAAAATAAAACCATTCCCATTTTACCTCTTGTGATTGCCATTTTGTCAGCCTATCTTTCCAGATGAACCTTGGTTTTCGCATTTCATCATCCCCATCTGCTTGGTTGATCATATGCCTTCACTTGGTTGTTTAGCCCATTCCCGAGGAACCGCTACAATGAGTGGTCTTGTTAGCCACCCTCTTGACCTTTACTTGTTATGAGTAGTTCCAGCATTACCAGAACCAGTTGCTACCCTTTATACCACTCATTCCCCCAAGAGGAGTCAACTTTCAGCTCTTTTCTGACTCTCTAAAATTGAAAATATTGTCGAGACTCTTATCATTTTAAACTCGTTAAATGGCTACAAAACGATATCTACCCAGTATACGTTTACCCCTTTTTCGGGCTGTGATAGATTATTTACAAGAAAGGAATACCTTAGCCTATCATGACTAAGAGGTTCTTTCAGATATTGTTTTCTACCTTTTTGAATCTGTGAGACTATCTACAAAAAGGGATCTGCTAGAGTTTTCTTTTTCGCTTCTTTTCAAACTCTCTAAACATGAAAAGAAACAGAGTTCTCCCTTTTTCAGACTCATTAAACCATGATGACATCGAAAATTGTCACCATGACGTTAACCGAGTTCCTCCTTCCTAGGGCTTGTAAAATGTACTAAGATGGATTTTTCCGAAGGACAAACTTACAGTGCAAGCATATGCTATCCCCATCAACCTTGTTTTAAAAAATAATTGGGGTACTCACCAGAAATGGTGGGGAAAAATGGAACCAAGTTTTAGTTATGTTGGCAGTATGTCACTCTTGAACATGGCACTTGTCTGCATTTGTGTTGGGTTGGGGACATCTCATTTCATCATTTTTGCTTTCATGGGTTTGGGTAATCTCTCTTGACCTCTCATCTGCTCTTTTCCACGTTATCATGACCTCAGATCCTTTGATGTCAAATACTTCCAAATCCATTGTCGTGTTGTTGATATGTTCAAGAGAAGTTTTTCTCTACAGTTTTCATCCTTCCTATAATCTCCTGTTGGTCATGATCCACTTTCATCATGTTCCTCTATCTCATGTCGATGATGTGGGAAACATTATGGCCCTCCTTCGACTAGGTCACTTCCTATCGACTTCAGCTTATTATCCAAGAATTTGATCTAGAGACTTCTTTTTGGTACCTTGGAGCCTGCATGCCTCAATGGCAGGTTTTTCGCATTCGACGCAAGGTTCACATCATTGCCCTTTGATCGAGTCATTCTGCGAATGTTCGACGTCAGATTATTTTTCACATCCTGTAGATTGTACCTTTGGTACCTTAAGGGCCATCATCATTATTGGTGGTTTCTCTCGCGTTTTTTAACAGTTTTCATCATTGTTTGGTAATCACACAATTTTCCTGCATGTTTGACTTTAGCTTATATATTCGCATGCTCAAAATTGTACTTGTTCGGGTCGAGATGGAGTGCAAGACCCTGGGTTTTTGTCTGATAAACTCTAGGCTGCAGATTTTTGTGATTCATTATGACTTATTACATGACTCTCTCGATTGGATGGTTGTGACCATACCTGAGTCTATTTATTGATCCTTCTTGCTGGATGGCTGTGTCAATACCTTGGAGCTCAATTTTTTATATACTCTATTATGGATGGTTGCGCCCATGCCACATGATTCATGTATCATAGATATCAGTTGTATTTGTAATTGTAGGTCTTCTGACAGTGGTGTTTTTGTCGAACGTGTTCTCATAAAGAATTTCACCCCTCCCTCTCTCTTGGACTTCATGCTTTAGGGGGCATCTATTACACATAATTTTTTCATTGTCCCTGCAATCCCCAACTCACACATTAGAGGGTTTTTTTTGTGACCAATAAGCAATTTCATGCTTTGAAAATACCATCCTTGCATCCCTTTTGATGAAAGCAACATTCTTCTTGTTGACATTTCCCTAAATAGAGCTATGAAAATCCCTATTTTTTCCTTGGCATGAGTATCCAATTACACCCTCGCGTCGACCAGGAATTTTAACACTAATCTCATGCCACTTGGCACTCTGTGCTTGTTAGACACCCGCGCCAAGTTGTTTATGGAATTTTTTTTTTAAATAGAGGCGGAGATTCCATTCCAACCACCTCGGGGATGAGTCATTGGGAGTGGTTAAACTAAAACAGCCACAGACTCCTTCCTTTAGTTAGTAGTTCCCACCTCCCTTGGAACTCTCCTAAAGGATAGGACTCCCTCCCACCTTTGTAGGGATCCCAACCTCCTCCCTTTCCTCTATATAAGAAAATATCTCTTTTAGTAGAAGCTATTTGAATGGCTAAATAGATGAACTAGGAGAATTATACTATAGCTAAGCTGCTAGAGAAGATAGAGTAAGAAATATTGTGTTGAGAGAGCTCGATTGGATGACTTTTAAGAGAGCTTGAGTGTGAATTCCCTGACCAACAGTTTAGACGTGCTTCGTCTGAACCCCACTGGAGGAGACTACGACGTCAAAGCATTGGTTGTACTCTTACTTCTACTCATTAATATACATGGCTACTCTTTGGTTCCACTATTGCGTTATGATATTTATTTGATGCGATATGTTTAGCCCTCTTTGACTGGTTAATAGTTGTGAGTGAAACTATTTTGTCATATGTTGTTCTTGTTCTTTGTCCTATGTGCATGTATCTGAGCATGACAACGAACGGATCGTGACTTGCCAAGGCAGGAGCAAGAGGCCACTACTCTTTCTGCAACATCGACAATGTTGGATTCAAGGTAGGTCAATCTACCATGTCTTTTGGCCATTCATTAACTAAGAAGCAACACTTTAGCATGTCCTTTTGTTACTAGACCCACCCTAGGGCTAGAGGGATTGTCTCTGTCCGCATAGAGGATTTACCTTCATAAAATAGATAATTTATAGTATCTTATAACACAACCGAAATTTAGTCATATTTCTTTGGTCATTAATTGGTTTCAAATGATGAATACAATTTTCATATATATGACTATTAGTAGCTAATTTATAGTATCTTATAATGTGATGAACATTTTGGTCATATTTCTTGCATTAAAAAGGGTAAGTACTGTGACCCATTAGTTAAGAATCATGAGTGGTCTCAACTAGGGTAACTAATTGAACACAAGACCATCATTTTACAGTATAATTTGTAATCAATTTTATTTCATTTTGTTTTGTACGAAACCTTTTTTCGTGCACAAAATAGTAACCATAGAACATGAAACCAAATTTTATTGTAGAACATAGTAACCACAAAATAGGAAATTTAAATAGAATCAGCGAACCAATAACACATGTCAACAATTAAACTACCATCATCTATATAAACCGATTGGCTTGCCACAAAATTAAGTATATGGAAGGACACTCCAACCAACCCGTGAGAACTAGTGCCTCTATCATAACTCCCTCGAGCCAATTTAACACTCATAATATTTTTTCATAGAGTCCTCTCTAGCTCCAATAGGATTCCTCCTCGAATTGGCCTCCCCTCAACACGATGTCTTGTCCTTGAGGAAAGTAGTACCACTACTACTCAACTACTTGATCCCCCTCCTAATGGGCTTCAAGTCATAAGGTTCCTTTAGGATTTTCCCCTTTCGCTCTCTTTCCCAACCTCTTCCCAAAATTCAGATAGTTTATCTTTGGGAAGAAAGAATATGGGAAATTAAGTGCCTCTTCCCACTTACCCTTATTGGGCTTTCCCCAACTATTTCCTTAATTTTCTAAGTGTGAAATTTCCTCTTAGCATATTTTTCCCACTATAATTTTTATGGTTGACACATTGCAATAATTTTTTATTAACATCAAATTAGAAAAATAAAAAAAAAATTATTTACATTGCATGTTCATACTTGGACTCATAATGGTCCATTATCTATAATAGTAAATTCCCAAGAGTGTAAATAAAATATTTACAAGTCAATGGGGAATGTTACAACTAATTAACTTACGTCTATATCAACATCATATATATATATATATACAGACAGAGAGAGGGAGAGAGAGAGATAGCATTAGGTTTAATGTTGTATATAATAAATTAGTAAATGTGGGTGAAAGCATGAACATGGGTTATGTTATGGCATAAATCTACCTCAGGCTGAAGAAGGTAGAGTCTAGGGTAACATCAAACCACGCTTAATCTGGTAGCTAGCCCTACCAGATCAGGAGAGGGCTCTCTCCTGGTCAATCTCAGCAAAATAATCAGTGAGGCTCGAGATGACCTGAATAAAGGCTGATTTTAGGCTAGGTATATATGTAAGGAGGTTAGATTTGATTTTTGCAGGTGTTTTTTGGATCAAAGGGAAAGGCAGATTTTGGGTCTAGGGAATGAGGCCTAGTTTTTGTAGAGGTCTGAATGGGGCAAGGGAGGCAATTGTTTTGATGTTTCGAATTGAATGAAATGGATAGCTCAGACTAGTGAGGAGTTGAAGAGGGCAAGAGGCTTTCAGGAATCCTCTTCAGACAGTTGAAAACATATAAAATTAAACAAAACTTCAAGGTAAAACACTGCAAATCTAATGAATTCCACCTTTATTACTTGTTTGTTTAACTTGAGAAGAAATAAGAAGGATGATGATACACATGAAACATCAGTAAACTTACAATCACAGAGAGAAACACACCATTAAAACATAGAGCCACATGGATCCCAAAGAGTGCTGCAAACCCTGGTCTATTCCTTTTCCAAAATGTAGAGATGAAATGTACAATGAAGCTTAAAGCAATCCCAAGTGTCCAACCCTGAAAATGACTGAGAAAATACAAGATATAGACAAGCATAACTCATCCCCATGCTTCTATGGGTCGATATCACTAGTTTAGTAGCTGTTTCAACAAGATCTAAACTAAGAAATGGAAAATAGACAGTGGAACAACTTGCCTCTATAAGATAGGAAACTGATTCATTCAGTTATAATTCACATTTTGATGAATGAATCTACTTCCATGAGTAAAAATTTGTCAAAATTACATCAATATTTTTACATGTGGAAGTAAAAAATTCAAACTAGCCAAAACTAGGCGAAAAATAGAGTTACTGAGTCAAAACCGAACCAAAATCCCCAATGCGTCGCGCCTGAAATCTCTATGCGTCGCGTCAATTTGGAGCCGATTTGGAAGGCCTTCCTGGTGTCCAAATTGAGCGTAGGATAGCTCGTTGGAAAGATCTTCCTGTCTACTTCTCAACCCATGTGGAATTTCTAAATTTGGTTTCCATTGTCCCCTCCAAAAATGAGTTTTCCCAACACTTTTTCTTGTGTGTCCAAAAAGGTGCAGAAAGGTCATTTTTAGGGTGTTTTTGACCCTTCCAGCAAACCAAAACTTGTCAAAATCTCTGGGTAATGGGTAGGCATGCATAAATTTTCATGAAAAATCTAAAAATACAAAGTTTTACCCAAGAGGAGCTCCCAATCATAAGCGTGCACCAAGTGGCGTGACGCGTCGGGCAGGAAAATCTGTGTTAAGGCCAAAAAAATTCAAAATTGACAAAATGTGTCCCAAATTTCTTGAAATTTGGGCTGAATGTCCACCATCATGCACTATGCTGGGCCAAGGAAGCTTCAGCCAAAATTTTAAGTCTATCTTGCCTTTTTCGACGCTTTAATGCCCTCTTCAACTTAGCTTTTAGGATCTTGATTCATGCGTTGCAAACATGATTTCTTGCCCAATAATTATTCACCATGTGCCTCAATATGTTATTTTCTTTGTTAGCTTTCTACAACAGCTTTTTGTCTCCTTGGTGCATGCAATTCGGTTGTAGACTCACTGTGTTGCCTTCATCTCGTTCACAAGAGGTATCTGTCTCCATGATTTCAAATGTCTATGTTGTCTTCGGTGAATATGAGGAGTTTGGTGTCTTTGGACTATTATGAAGTGAAATTTTCCATTTTAAATCTGTGATTTGATAAGTTTAGGGACAATCACATAATCTCTTGGGATAACCTTGGGGTTTGGGGAAATTTACAATTGGGATGGGGATAGTGGGAATGGGATAGGAAATGAATGATTTAGGGATACAAGGGAACAGGGAAATGGGATGTTGTGAGAATATAGACAGTGAGGAGGGACTAACAATATGAGGGAAATGGGAATGATTGACACCAAACCAATTTCAAAACCCTAAAGGGGCATTCTTCCAACAAGATAATAGGGTTTGATTTTTTTAGTATTCAAATCCTCACAAAAAACACCAAACACATGTTCATTTGAAATTACAAGGTTTATTGACTTAATTGGACCAAGAGAGACCGAGAATATTTTAATATTTTGAAGAAATGGCAATAAACTTGCTTCCCGACCCAATGCGTTGCGCCACAACCCAACGTGTCGCGCCCTTTTGCAGGAGACTTTTGGAGGCCTTCCTGGTGTCAAAATTGGGTTTGAGATATCTTGTGGAAATATTATTGAGTATGATTTCTAACCCAACTGGAATTTTTCAATTTGGAGTTCATTTGCCTTGTCAAAAATCAAATCTCCCAAGACTGGTCAAAATGAGCAAAATGATGCTGCCTCAAGGCAGAGTGCTGTTACAGTCAACTTTTGAAGGTCTTCCTCAACTCCCAATTGAGCTAATGATAGCTCATTGGAAAGATATTTGCGTCTAGTTATCATGTGACTCATAAATAAAGTCATTTGGCCGAACAAGATAGGAGAAATATTGATTTTCCCAAGGTCACTTCAGAGGTGCATCAATTCTCCTGAGGCGATTGTATTTTTGACATTTCTATAAAAACATGACACCTGTGTAAAAATAAAAGGAGGTTGTTCTTCCTTGGCCTATTTGGGACAAAAACCTCTCTCATTTTTCCAAAATTCATCTCTTATTGCTCAAGAACATCATTGGAGTAAAACCTATCCCGATGTGTGGAACAAGAGATTTGTCAAAATGAAGCGAAATGAAGGGGATAAGGGGCTTATAAATTCTTGAGAAAATTTTTGGAATTAGGGAGGGATGTTAGGAAGTAGGGGAAAGTTTAATTTCATATATTGAGTGAGGGGAAGGGGTCCAAAAGGGCAAAACACAAGCCTAGCCTAGAAAATTGCCAAGTTGTGTCAAGAAACTAGGGTTTGTTCGAAAATGAGGAATTTGGGGGATCTCAGTGATGGGAAGTGTTTAATAAGGTACATTAAGGATAAGGGAAGGTGTATAAACATCAGGATACAATTTTTGTTGATGATTTTAGCATCCAAGAGAAATTACCTTCAAAACCCTAGGAGAGGGAAATGAACCTTACCTAGGCACAATTGAAGCATGAACAAGGTGTAAAATGACCCATTGGAACCTGACATGATGATGAAAACCCTCTGAATGATGGTACACTCAGCTGAATGGTGACATGGACCGACATTTGGACAACTCTGAAAGGAGTGAAAGCAAACCCTAGACCTAATACTTAGTCACCAAATTTTACTTCAAGACTCACTAAAATGACAAAATTTGACCTTCGAACCTTAAATTCACTTTTTAAGAGCATGTTTGATCACTGGAGGAAGGCTGCAAAGACTGACACTAACAAGTTACACTTTCAGGAAAAATGTGGCGATGAAATTTCAAGTTTTTCCTGTTTTATCGAATTGAAGCCCTCAAAATTCATATAAGAATTGAAAATTCTTATTCGAAATAAAAAGAAGAATTGCATAAAATTATCTTGTTTTCCTAATGATATTTTTTGAAAAAATATTTAGTGTCATATAATATGTCAGTTTTGCATTAAATGAAATGTTTTTCCTTGTAAATTTTCAGACATCTTAAGAGGTATGTGTGTGCCACGTAGAATAACATAGTCTAATATATATATATATATATATATATATATATATATATATATATATATATATGAGCATGATAAACACATAGAGAGCTAAGTTAGTAAAATTTCAATTTCATTTTCAAGATACATGTGTTCACACAACATTTTTTTCAACTATTTAAATAAATTGAAAAACCAAAAGTACCCTTTTGAAGAAGACTCGTAAACAAAGATAGTGATATTTAAAAAAGATAATGAATAGCCAGTTTTTTATATAGTGAATATGAAACTACAAAAAAAAATATAAATGCCCATTTTAAATGATAAATGATTGCAAATTACGACTAAATTTTGCATATATACGACTATTAGTAGCTAATTTATAGTATATTATAACACAATTGAATTTAGTCATATTTATTTTGTCATTAATTGGTTTCAAATTATGACTAGAATTTTCATATATATGATTATTAGAAGAAAATTTATAGTATATTATAACACAACGAACATTTTGGTCATATTTCTTGCATTAAAAAGGGTAAGGACCGTTACCCGTTAGATAGGACTCATGAGTGGTCTCAACTAGGGTAACTAATTGAACCCAAGGCCATTATTTCATAGTCTAATGTCTCATCAATTTTCTTTTCTTTTATTTCGTACAAAACCTTTTTTCTTGTAGTGCATAGTAACCATAGAACATGAAACCAATTTTGATTGTAGAACATAGTAACCATACAATAGAAAACTAAAATAAAATCAATAAACTAGTAACACATGTTAACCATTAAACTCCCCTTATCTATATAAATTTCTTGGCCTACCACAAAATTAAATATATAGAAGGACACCACTCAATCGGTGAGAATTACTACCTCTACCATAAATCCCTCGATCCAATTTCACACTCAAATTAGATCTTCATAAAGTCCTCTCTAGCTTTTAATAGGATTCCTCCTAGAAGTATCCTACCCTCCTCAACACAGTGTATTGTCCTTGGGGAAAGCAGTACCACTACTACTCAGTTACTTGAGCCCCCTCCTACTGAGCTTCAAGTGATAATGTTTCCTTAGGATTTTCCCCTCTCGCCCTCTTGGCCAACCTCTTGCCAAAATTGAGATAGTTTATCTCCAGGAAGCAAGAATCTGGGCAAGCAAGTGCCTCTTGCCACTTGCCCTTATTGGGCATTCCCTAAATATTTCCTTAATTGTCTAAGTGTAAAATTTCCTCTTAGAATATTTTTCCCACTATAATTTTTATAGCTTACACATTGCAAATTTTTTTTATTAATATCAAACTAGAAAAAAAAACAAAACATTTATTTTCATTGCATGTTCGTACTTGGACTCAACATGGCCCATTATCTATAATAGTAAATTCTCAAGAGTGTAAATAAAATATTTACAAGTAGATGAGGAATGTTACAATTAATTAACATATATATCTATATATATCGAGAGAGAGAGAGAGAGAGGTTCGAAAAAATATTTAAATGTTGTATATAATAAATTATTCAATGTAGGTAATCAATCAAATATTTTAATATATTGGCATATACATAAAAATATATTAAGTAAGAGAAATTATTTTATTATACACTCATAAAATGTCTCAATGTGGGTGAAAGCATGAATATGGGTTACACTTTTGTGAAGTGGGAATGAGATTTCATATTTTTCCTCTTTTATCGAATTGAATCCCTCAAAATTCATATAAGAATTGTGAATTTTGATTTGAACTAAAAAGACGAATTGTGGAGAATTACATTGTTTTCCTATTAATATATTTTGGAAATATATTTATTGTTATATAATATGTCGGTTTTCCATTAAATGAAATGTTTCTCCTTGTAAATTTTCACATATCTTAAGAGGTATGTGTGTGCTAACATAGAATACCTGTCTAAAAAGTGTAATATATATATATATATATATATATGGGAGGAATTTCGATGTCTAAAATGGGCCTCCTAAGGAAATTATAAAATAGTAGTGGAAATAATAAAATAAGATTTGATTACATCATCAAATTATAGAGGGAAAAAAAGAAGAAAACTACTTTTTTCAACTCATATTTTCATCTTATCTCTCAATGTTTTTACTCAAATTTCGAGCGGGAGTGCTCTCTGGATGAAAAATTTAATTCCTGATCCAAGGAGTACCCACGTTGCATGCTTTCGATGGGTCCTACTACATGAAATATAAGAAATATAAATTGAAAAAGTAGTTTAATTATTTTATTATTTTTTAATATTTTTACCCTTTTACTTAAAAAATGGTGAATTATTTCCCATGGTTGACATCATCATCTTGAATCCTATTGGTTCTTATAAATTTTATTTTTGTTATAAATTTTTCTTAAGAGGCCCATTTTAGACCTCAAAATTCCCCGAAGGGGTACTTTTGGTTTTTCAATTTATTTAACTAGTTGAAAAAAATGTTGCGTGAACACATGTATCTTGAAAATCAAATTGAAATTTTACTAACTTGTCTCTCTCTGTGTTTATCATGCTTATATATATATAAGCATGATAAACACAGAGAGACACAATTTAGTAAAATTTAAATTTGTTTTTCAAGATACATGTGTTCACGCAACATTTTTTTCAACTAGTTAAATAAATTGAAAAACGAAAAGTACCCCTTTAAAGAAGAATCATAAACGAAGATAGTGATATTTAAGAAAAAATATCGTTTTGTATATTTGATGATATTGATATTTTTTTCAACCTCTTTAAAAAAATTTAAAAAAATTCAAGCATTAGGTTTAAAAGAAATTAGATGAGAAATATCATATGAATTTAAAAATGTCAAACTCACATGCCATTGGATAGAGTATTCCTTCATGAATCCAACATGATCAATGGTCCCACCAAAGGATAAATTTATCCCTAATTCCACTAGTGTACGAAAGGTTATCATAGTAAATTTCGTAGAAGGGGTGAAAAAATTGTGGAATTTAGGAATTAAGAGGCTTGATCGAGCGCCTAATGTGCTCGATCAAGCTCTTCAATTTAAAATTCAGATACCTCGATCGAGTGATATATGTGGCTAATAGGGGTTCAACCGAGGGTTATAGCTCGGTTGAGCTACATAGTTTGATCGAGCTATTATGCTTGATTGAGCCTCTATAAAAAACATATTTAATGATCTAAATTAAGATTTTAACACATTTTAAAATTGAAAATTAACTTTAATATAATATATTTTTTAATTATAATATATAGTATCACAACCACATTGCTAAATGTGGTTGATATCCATCATAGGTGCAAACAAATGAGTCATTAACAACAAAATAAGCATACAAGCTCACTCAATATGTTAATTTTATTTACATATTTTTTTATAAATCTAACATAATAAAATATATAATAGTTTTAAAAATCTTGAAGTGATCATAACCTAAAGCCACCTTTAAAGAAATACAACCTAAACACTTTCAACTGGAAGATATGAAGCACTTTATGTATATTTCATGGAGGTAGTTGCAACATTAATATTTTGGAAAAATTTAGATAATACTTCAACGGAAAATTACCATTTTCCCTCTAGGTGAATGTAGAACACAAATTTGAAATCTTTCATTTTAAATATTGATTATATATAATAAAAAAAAACATTTTTTTTTCCTTATGAAAATAAAATTATATATATATATATATATATATATATATATATATATATATATATATATATATATATATATATATATATATATATATATATATATGGAGAGAGAGTGGGAGAAGAGTATTGTAAGAGAGAGAGGGGGGACAAAAATATGGAGAGTGGGAGAGGAGGAGAGGGAATCGAAGAGAAAGAGGGAGCTCAAGAGCTAGAGTTGGAGGAAAATTTAGGGAAGGAAGAAGTTAAAGACATATAGAGAGAGAAAGGTGGATAGATAGATAGAGGGAGTGACAAGGGAGAGATGGAGAGAGAGTGTGTATGTTCGGGGCTAAGATACAAAGGCAAAGAAGGATATATGGACATAATGGTGAGAGAGAATCATAGATGTAGGGAGATAATCAACAAAGCTTCAAGAAAAATCCAGAGAGAGAGAGAGAGAGAGAGAGAGAGAGAATGGTGAGGGGGAGAGATAGAGGGAGGTGGGAGAGAAAGCAAGAGAGAGGGGAATTGAGAGGAAGGGAGCGAGAGAGATAGAATTGGAGGGGGAGAGAGGGGGAGTTAATAAGAAATACATATAGAGAGATAAATATGGATAGAGAGAGAGAGGTAGTGGCAAGGGAGATGGACAAAGAGAGAGAGAGAGAGAGAGAGAGACAAGGGATATGGAGAGGGAGGGAGATAGGATAGTAGGAAGGAAGAGAGAAATATGCAGAGATAGAGGGAGAGAAGGGGAAGAGAGAGACAAAGGGAGAGGAAGAGGGAGAAAGAGGGATGTATAGATATATATGGAGAAACAAAGAGTATGTTTGTTGGGTCATATAGATAGATGAAGAAGGAGAGGCATAGGGAGATAGAGATATAGATTGAATGGGGAGAGAGGGAAGAAGAGAGAGATAGATGGAGGGAGGAAGAAATAGATAGATATGAAGAGAGAGAGAATGTGTTTCTCGGGTGGTGAGATAGAGAAACAAAGAAGGGGAGATGGAGGGATATATTGATATAGATGGATGGGGGAGAGAAGGGGAAGAAAATTTCTTGCACTAGATGCATTGATTTCAGTGTACAAATGCTAATTTCTAATCCTATTTGATTTCTTGAATTAGATGCATTGATTTATGTGTGGATGTAGATTTATAATTCTATTTCATTTCTTACTTTAGATCCATTAATTTCATTAAATTTTTTAATTTCTAATCTTGTTTGAGTGATCTTGCATTAGACACGTTGATTTCGATGTAGATGTTCATTTCTAATCCTATTTTATTTCTAGAATTAGATGCATTTATTTCATTGTAGATTTTTATTTCTAATCCTATTTGATTCCTTGTAGCATTATATGTATTGATTTTAATTTACATGTTGATTTCTAATCGTATTTGGTTTTTTCCATTAGATGCATTGATTTTAGTGTAGATGTTGATTTCTCATCCCATTTGATTTCTTGCTTTAAATGCATTGATTTTACTGAAGATGTTGATTTCTAATTTGATGTAACCAGATATATGGTGTACTTTAATTTCAAGGTAATTAGTTTGACATTGTGCGATGATTTTAGTGTGATAATTTATTTTTTAATTGATTACATGCATTATTACTAAGCTTTCGTAGATAACCTCAAAAAAAATAAAATCGAATAAAACATGTATTTGTAACTTTTACATCTCCACACATTTTTAAATTGAATATATAACTTATTTCAATCATATTTGAGTTTTTAAAAACTAAATAAAACTGATTTCTATCATAAGGAATTGATTGAAATACTTTGATAACTACTTGTAAATTTAGGAGAGTTGATAAAATTATATAAAATTATAGAAATTTTTTCACATATTACGTTTTGACCTATATATTAAATTTTAATATGATTTACTTATATCATGCTATGACTAATATCTTGTAGAAAATCTCAAAATAAATAATGTTGAATAAAACCTATTTCTTGTTTGCATGACATCTTTTATTAAAATTGAATAAAACTTATTTCAATCCTATTTTTCTTTTCTAATTGAATCTAGAGATGCGAAATTTATTCAAATACTTTAAAAAGTTGTCCATACAATGGCATATGGGTGGGTCACAAAAACTTTCATGTGTGTGTGTGTGTGTGTATATATATATATATATATATATATATATATATATATATATATATATATATATATATATGGATGAATTCATAATTCGAAAAAATTATTTTTAAAATTGAATTGTAATAACATAAATGTTTATTGCACTAAAAGACACTTTCTACAAGCCAATATGAAGCATGATTGGAATTATTTCTATGTTCAATATTAAATTTGTACATGATATATTTTAGTACATTTTAAGCATCAAAGTGAGTTGCATCATAACTCAAGATTGTACTTATTTTTTTAGTCTATGAAAATGGAAATCAAAATTCAACATTTTTTTTACTAATAAATGTTATAATATATAGAAAAATTATTAAATTAGTGTGTTTCTTTGAGGGGTCTTGACCTAGGTTCAGATCTGATGTTAAATAACGAGCCCTTGTACTACTAGCCCTTTCAGCAATTCCCTACTTGCATAGGTCAAGGTCTCACCCGAAGTATCATGGGAGGGTGTTGGAACTATGTTTCCGCACCCTGAGATAGAGAGAGAGATTTAATGAAGTGGGCGCCTTTAGATATAATAGGCTTGTGCAAAGAAAATCCCTAACCAGAAACCCTTAGCAATATACCTAACAGAATAACTTGCACGCAATCCGTAACTTATAGTGTAATAAACTAACAAGAGCAATATAACAAAACATTGCCAGATCTATGCATCGATTACTCATTAAAGCATCGCATCCATGTGCACTATCAATTAGCTATCAGTATTAAACATCTCAGAAATAACAAGGAATGAATATGCAGCATAACAGATATCAGAACACCGAGATAGCCAAATATGAGCAAAATTTCTTCTCATTCAGTAATACTTGAGATTATCCATATAGACTCTTTCAAATACCCGTGCACAGAGCCAGCGGGGTCTGCACACAGCAGGACTTAGGGTTTCCACGCACACAACCAGCAGGATCCCTTACCCAGAAAAATTCACACAAAATCCTTAGAATAGATCTATCATATCATAAACATCCCTTAAACTTACCTCTAGACTCGATCTATTCAGCTATTTATATTATTTTATCCTGTGCTAGTCTATGGTCAACAAACTGTGCTTTGCGGCCTATTGGCCTACCCTTTGACCCATTACAATACATTAGGGACTTTAACCTACCCCAAAGCCCCTACACCAGGCTAAAATATTATAAAATATTATAAAATTTAATTCCAAGGACCCCGCTCGAATACGCCCCCAACACAATCTTGTGACTCATCCTGAGCTATTTGGTGGCAGAGGAAAAGGGTGGGAGGACACATTCACTTTGTGAGGTATAATTCTACACGATCGTGACCAAATTATGGGAATTTGGCCCCTTAGTAGCTACAGTGACACTGCCCAAGGTTTTATTTAGTTTCTTGAACGTTGTGTCCAGATCATTTGAAAGTTTCAATGCTTTGTCTGCAAATGGATCCAAATGATCGCTAAGAACTTGCTTCTTATGCCAGAGCACCTCAATTTCATCCCTTAAAGCATCACTAGAGTGAAGGCACCCTAGTCAGTGGGTGGTAACAAGGGTTGGCAAGGTAGCTTCAAGTTGATCAAATTCCCGCTCATTTTGGTGCAGCTCCTAATTGAATTTCCATATAAGGGGGTCTCATTGCACGGTTGACCACAATTCCATAGCGGTGTCCAACAATTCAAAACCCTTAGAGCTGTTTGCAGAAATAGTTCGGGTCACTGCCTTGAACAATGCAGCTCACCGAGCTCGCACCTCCATAGGGGTTTCAGACTATAGCTTGGACTACAACACAGCAATTTGTTGCTTGAGGTTGGATTTTACACTCTACATTTCGAGCCTTGAAGCCTTCAATGCAGGAACCAAGCTCTCAGTTTTTTCCTAGGGCGTAGCAGAGGCAGGAATGACCTCATGCACTTCTCCACATAACCATTCAATTAGGTTTCCTAACTCTGCTCGTTGCACGACTGTTGCATGTTGTGTTGCCTGTGCCTGTGAAAATTCAACAACCTTGGTGGAAATTGCCTGCTCTTCCTCACTCAGTTGTTGTTACGCACATGCTTCTCTTCTTTGTAGCTCATTACAGATGAACAAGTGGAGAGCATGTAGCTTCCCATTGTTTATCATGGAACGGTCGAAGGTGACCTCTACGCATGCTCAGACTTGTGTGTACAAATCTATTGGTTCTATAGTCATGGTTACACCCAGGAAGGGGAAAATCAATATTTCTATGGAGGAAATGATGTATGGTGTTGTTAGGCTCACTTGAATCGTACTTTCCTGGTTCACACTCGCTTGTAATGAATCTACCTTGAGCTGCAAAACTTGTAGTCCAGATTGCAAGAAATCCATCGCGAGATTGTGTTGCTCCTTTAGGGTGGTCCATCTATCTTACAATGTGGTAGCGACTGCGTATTCTATCTTCTCCAAATATTCTTATATTAAGGCGATTTCCACATCCACATTAGACTTGTCTCCCTTACGCTTATTGCGCTGACCTTTGCGAGACTCTCTAGTGTGCTATGTTCCTCGTGGGATATCCACACCCTCCCCACTATTTTCCTCAGTCTCAGTGCCATGATTCGGCTCCTGTTCGGTCCTCTTGGTGGTCTCTGACCCACTTGAGCACAACTCGGTGTCCTTTTTTCTTTGGTGGAGTGGTCTCCTTTGGAGCTGTATCCTTTCTAGACATGCATGTCGTAACCAGAGTAGTACTCTTGAGCCCTAGATTCCACGCAGGCAGCCATGTAGCTACGGCTTGGTCCACCTTTGCCTCGGTGACCATATAAGGCAGTGTTGGCAAGATGATTCCTATGTATTAATATGTTGACCTTGATGGCAACTCTTAGTATTCAATCAAAAGAAATGTGTAATGTACAGTAGAAGATTTGGTAATATTCTTATTGAAGATTCTATATGTGGATTTGTAAAGGTGAAGTCATGTATACATGTGGATAAGAATGATGCAAGTCACGTATGCATTTTTCAATCCAAAAAGATAATACCAGGGGGCATTACCATGGTATTATCCCACAAGTTTGAGTGCCATGCCGTCTATTTGATTTCTTCCAAGAATACCATCGGCAGTTGTGTGATTTTGACTCATGGTATTGGTAAAGGCTAAATCTATATAAAGAGAAGAATATCATAGTGCAAAAGTGTGCATGTGTAAGGGCTATCATTAATACTTCTGTTTGAAGTATATATACATAGGTTGAACTATGTTTTATTGATAAATATGAAGTTATGATGCACCCTTGGATAGATTGATGGATCAAGATCTCTAGACCTGAAATTACTATGTTCTTGCATGATCCATTGAAGAGATGATTAGATCTAATACTTAGCGCATGTTTGCTGAAGTGGAGTGAAGAAATCTGGGTTAGTTCTATAGATCTGAAAACATTCTGCTGAATTAATATTTATAGATCTATATGCTAGTTCGTCTCAGTAAAAGCACGTATATACGCGGGCTTGCTTCAGAATAGGCGCATATGGAAGTTAGGGTTTTCTGAAGCTCATTGCAAAGGTTTTATGTTATTTCTGCTATATTTCTGATGTCTATTAATGAAGTCTTCATATAGATATGGGTTGCTTGATTGTTGAATATACTGCTAAGTTGATTATGTACAAATCTGATCAATAAGTGAGAAAATATGTGCTATGATGACCGACTAATCAAGGGTTTTACAATTCTGAAAATATATCTGACTGAGTGACTCGAATCTGGATCTGAGACTGAATTTATTCTGAAAAACAGTATTAACAGATCTATACGCAATTCCGTGCTAAGGAAAGTGCATATACAAGCAGGTGCAGTGAAGAAAATTAGCGTTTGCTTTTTGAGATAATGAATGTTCAAAATTGAATTTGATTATGCATATTGGATCTAAATCTGATTATTGCAGTGTTCTTATTACAGTGATATCACTGTTTGGTTTTATGTATTGGGTGAAGTTTATTGTTGATCTTTATGAAGGTTTGTGTTGAAGCTGTCTGATCCAGTATGAAAATTGATGAAACATGGTCTGCAGTGGTTCTGAGAGTTGAAGCCTTCAGTAGAGAAGTAGAAGCTTCCTGCTAGTATAAGATGGTGTTCTGATCACGGGTTTGAAGCTCCCTTCCAGTAGTGGTTGGTAAACAAGATCAGGGGGTTGTAGCTCCCTTCCAGTTATAGTTGGAAAATGAGAGAAGTTTTCATCCTTATGTAGATAGATGCTTGCGTACTCATATGAGTCTCCATCAATAAAATATTGTAAGCAGTTTTCCATATAATAAATATTGAAGACAGAGATGACAACAGTGGTGGTTTTCTCCCGAATTGGGTTTCCACCTTAAATCTTGGTGTTCATGTGTGTTGCTCTTGTGTGATGATTTATTCTGCTGTTACTGCACAAATTTAATGATTAAAAAATAGATGCATGACTGATAAGCTGAGTTAAAGATTGTTTCTGAAATTTTTTCTAACAATAAAATTATATCAGTATACACAAGTTTCTTTCAGAATATATGTGTGTATATGCGAGTTGCATTCATCAAAGTCACATATGGAATTCAGTAAAGAAAAATTTAAAATTATTAGTAATCTCTATATACTGATTCACCCCCCTCCCCCTCCCCCTCTCAGTATTTTTCCCAACAATTGGTATCAGCGCAGGTCCTTCTGAAGAAGCTTAATTGCTAGAAGGAAGATCAGCCAAGATGAGCAATCAAGATGGGATAGCATCTATCAGGCCTTCTCTCTTTAACAGAAATAACTTAATCTTTTGGAATACGAGGAAAATATCCTATCTTCAGTCTCTTGGAGCAGATGTATGGGCTATAGTTGAAGGAGGTTATCAATATCCAACTTTTACCCCAATAGATGTAGCAGCCAGAAACAACTATGAAACTAATGCAAAGGCAGTCAATGAATTATTAGGAAGTATAACTGAATCTAAAATTTTCAAAGTCATGCAGTTAAATACAACAAAGGAGATATGGGACAAAATCATTCTAAGCTATGAAGGTGATGCCATGGTAAAAAGTGCTATACTCAAAAGTCTCAAAATTCAATATGAAAAACTCAGAATGCATAGTTAGGAAAGCATTGCCAGTTTATTTTTACGTCTAGATGATATTGTAAATTGTATGAGAAATCTAGATGAAACCATAGCTAACACTACTCTGGTAAAAAAAGGTTTTAAGATCTCTAACTCCCAAATTTGAGTCAAAAGTGTTTGCTATTGAAGAGAAACAGGATCTACAAACTCTTACTATTGTTCAACTTCATGGGATTTTGACTACTTGTGAAATGAGAAAAGGAGGTCCATCTGAAGTCAAAGAAGCTGTTTTCAGAGATGCTGCAAAAGGAAAGGTGGTAGAAGAACAAGAAGGATCAGGGTATGTTTCAGAGAAGATGAGATAAATTTTTTAAAGAAGCAACAACTTGGCACTGGAAGGTTCAGAGGTAAGCTTCCTTTTAAATATTTTTCTTGTTGAAGAGTTGGTCATTATGCTGTTAAATGTCCCCATAAAGACAGTCATGAAAAGGGAAAGGATGTGGCTAAAGGAAATAAGAAAAATTTTATCAATAGAAAAATCTCTTATACTCATGAAGATAGTGATGGTTTGTCAAATAGTGAAGAAGGAGAATCTGATTAAGAGATTAGAATACTCATGGCTTTTGAAAAGGACTCTAGTGATACTTGTATCTATGCACTAGAAGAAAATGACTTTCTTGAAGAAATAAATGATCTCAAAATATGTTTGGAAGAAAACAAGATTTCCATAGATACTCTAAAAAACCAGCTTATGGAAAAGGACAAACTAGGATGTGAAATAGTAAGTCTAGGAAAGGAAATTGAGAAAGTGAAAACTTTAAATCTTATATTTGCTAAAGGATATAAAACCTTAGATGAAATTATCAAGCTACAACGCTCTCCTCTTATAAAGATAGGTCTTGGATATATTGGAGAATCATATCAGTCTTCAGCACCAAGTTATCTAAATGCAGCTAAAGCTAGCCTGCAACATTCTGTCTCTCGGCAAAACAAAAAAGAAACTACTCAGGTAAAGCATGACCACTTTAATACAAGGAAGAAAAATAACATAAATATCAGTTAGCAGGTAAATATAAATATAATCTTTCATGATCACTCAAATTTTTTCTTTAATGAACAATGTTTCTCGTGTCATAATTTTGGTCATAAGGTTGCTCAATTTGTTGCATACAAAACCATCATGACCAGAGAAGCAAGAAAGAAAGAAAAATGAGACTGGAATAAATAATAATAATTATAAAAACTTTTCTTCTCTTCAAAATTAAATTGAATGTGCTTAGTGCAGTAACTTTGGTCATGAAGAATCTAAATGCAGGAGAAAACTTCAGCCAAAACAACATACACCTTCAAATTCCAAGGTTTGGAGAAAGAAGAACTTACAGGTTGAAAGTTGTGGCATAACTTTATTTGCATAAGGGGAAGAGAATCAATGGTACATTGATATTGGATGCTCAAAACACATGACAGGTGATATAAATAAACTCCTTTCATACAATGCTCTAAATAAAGAAAAGAACGTTACTTTTGGAAATGACTCTCCTGTTGTCATTAAAGGAAAAGGTTTTGTTTTTCTAAAACAAAAGTTGAAAGATAACAATATTATGTACATGGATGGATTAAAGCACAACTTATTAATTGTAAGTCAAATGTGTGATCAAGTAAATGAAGTTGTCTTTAGTTCAAAAGAATGTATAGTACGTGAACTTGACACAGGAAAAATGGTAATAGAACGAACTAGAACACCAAGCAATCTGTATGAATTGAAAGGTGGCCAAGAACAATGCTACTTGGGTAAATCTTCAAAAAATTAGTTATGGCACAAAAGGTTGGGACATTTGAGCTGCTCTCAAAAAAGAAAATCCAACAGACTCAAAGCGGTTCGTGATCTTCCCAGCATCACTCTACCTGAAATTACCATATGAAAATCATACGAATTTGATAAGCAAACCAGGGTGCAATTCAATGCTAAAGAAGGATCAGCAAGTAAGCCTCTTTAACTTATACATACTAATCTATGTGGCCGTGTAAGGAAAAAGTAACCTCACGGAGAACAACAATATATTTTATTTATTGATGACTTCTCTAGAATGTGTTGGATCAGTTTGTTGAAACATACAGATGAAGCATTTGAAAAATTTAAGATCTTCAAAGCTTTGGTTGAAAATGAATTAGATCTAAAAATCAAATATCTCATATCTGAATGAGGAGGAGAATATATATTACATGAATTCTTTTATTTATGTGAACATCATGGCATAAAAATACATTTTTCTATAGTTGGAACCCCACAACAAAATGGCGTGGCAGAAAGGATCAATAGAACAGTTCAACAAATGGCCCGGGCTATGCTTGATGAATCTGGAACTCCCGATAACTTTTGGGGTGAAGTAGCAGATACTATGGTAAATATTCTGAACAAGGCTCATATTCAAGTAAACAGTGATAAAACTCCTTATGAACTCTGGTATGGAAATCTTTCCATTGTAAATAATTTTAGATTTTTTGGAAGCAAATATTTTATCAAGAAAAATGATGAAAAACTTGGTAAGTTTGAACCTAAAGCATATGAAGGAATATTTCTTGGTTATTCTTGTAGAAATAAAGCATATAAAGGTTACAATAAAAAACTTTGGAAGATTGTTGAATGTATTGATGTTTTAATTGATGAGTCTCTCTCAACTCCTAAAAAGGAAATAACAACAACAAATGGAGATGATGAGGATGTATATTTTCTTGCATCAAATAGCAACAATATAGAAGGTGAACCCAATGAAGAATCTGAGGAAGATCTATCTGAAAAGGCTCCATACAGTTACGTACAAAAGAATCATCCATAATATCAAATTTTGGGAGAAAAGGGATGAGGTGTCCAAACAAAAAGAACTCTTGTAGGATCTCCTAGCTATCTGGAATTTCTATCTACTATTGAACCACAGAATGTCAATCAAGATAGTAAAGATGAATGTTGGATTGAAGCCATGAATGAAGAACTTTATCAAATTGAAAAACATCATACTTGGGAATTGGTTACAAGACCTCGTGATAAAAATGTGATTGGAACAAAATGGAAATTCAAAAACAAGTTAAATGAAAATGGAGATGTTATTAGAAACAAGGCTAGACTTGTTTGTAAAGGGTATGCTCAACAAGAAGGTATAGGCTTTGAAGAAACATTTTCTCCTATAGCTAGACTTGAAGCCATAAGAATGTTTCTTTCTTTTTCAAGTTTTTAACAAATCAAATTTTATCAAATGGATGTTAAATTTGCCTTCCTCAATGGTGATCTAGAAGAAGTTTATATAGAACAACGAGAAGGATTCATTCTCAAAAATGATGAAAAACTTGTTTGCAAACTTAAAAAGGCTTTGTATGGTCTCAAACAAACTCCTCAGGCATGGTACTATCATCTTGACTAATATCTTCATCAACAAGGTTTTACAAATGGATCTGCTGATACTAACTTATATACAAAAATAGAGAATGATAAACTATTGATTGTAGTTGTATATGTTGATGAAATCATTTTTGGAAGTAATGAAGAGTCCATGAGTCAGAAATTTGCTTCTTTTATGCAACAATAACTTGAAATGTCTTTACTTGGGGAACTCACATTCTTTCTTGGCTTACAAGTGCAACAAGCAACAGATGGCATATTTTTATCACAAGCAAAACATCTTAAGCAAATTATGAAGAAGTATGGTATGGAAAACTGCAAACCTATGAGTACGCCAATGGTAACTAGATGTAACCTTAGTTCTCATGATGATTCTCCCACGGTAAAACCAGAATATAGATCCGTGATTGGAATTCTGCTTTATCTAACTGGGACAAGACCATATATCATGCATGTAGTTGGAATTGTTGGACAATTCCAAGCTAATCCAAAAGAGTCTGATCTTCAGGTTGTAAAAAGAATATTCAAATAACTACAAGGGACTCAAGACTTTGGTTTATGGTATCCAAATAATGTTGATCTCACTCTTCATGCTTACACATATGCAGATTGGGATAGAAATGTTAATGATAGAAAAAGCACTAGAGGAGGTGCATTCTATATGGGGCCTCGATTAGTATCTTGGTTCAGCAAGAAACAAAGTTCTATTGCCTTATCTACAATAGAAGCATAGTATGTGGTTGTTGCATCATGCTGCACACAACTCCTTTGGATGATGCAGACTCTACAAGACATTCAAAACAAGCGTTCACCTCCCATCCCCATTTTATGTGATAACAAGTGCTATTAGTATCTCAAAAAATCTTGTTATGCATTCCAAAACTAAGTACATTCCTATCAAGTATCACTTCCTACGTGAACAAGTGATTGAACAAAAGGTTAAATTGGAATATGTTCCCTCCAAAGAACAAGTTGTTGATATATTTACTAAACCTCTTCCTAGGGAATCATTTGAATATCTTAGACAGAAGCTGGGAGTTTTCTTTTCCACTCTGGTCAAATCTGCTTAATTTCAGAAGTTTAAGTTCGATATGCAGGTTTCTTAAAGATGAATCGCGTATATACACGAGTTTCAGTGCATAGAACCATGTATGTGTTTTGCTGTCAGAAGTTCACTATGTAAGTGCTCAGAACATTTGTGGTGTTGTTGGGTAATCTCTGTTGTTGTTCCAAAATTCATATTTTTATATCATTCTTTGATGAAGATGCTTTGATAAATTGGTTGTTGAAGGTTTTCAGGATGCATCAGCTTAGGGGGAGCACCTGTCTTGCTGAAAAGAATGAATTGTTGGTAGTATGATTGGTTTCTGATATATGATCTCTTCCTTGAGATCTGTTGGTCTTGTCAATGACATATCATTTCTGTGATTTGATGAAAAGGGGATGTTGACACTCATGATGTAAATTTTTCTATTCAGTCATGTAAGGACTTGTTCTACTTTGTAAACCAACTTGGTTGGGTAATTGAGTCAAATATGTAATTCCTCTTGGTTGGATCATTGATGTAAGTATGAGTCCTTGGTGATAGGAAAGGTCATACTTGGTTGAGTTATAGAGTAATGTACTTCATTCAAAAATATTTCTGAAGGTTCAGCATGAACTCAGGGGGAGCATGGTAAAAATAGTCCACTTTCCTCTTGATGTCAAAGGGGAAGAAGTTTTTGGGTTTTTGAATAATGGTTATGTTTAATGTATCTATCTGTTGTGGTGATCTCAAACACCATCATGGTTGTCATCAAGTCCAAAGGGGGAGATTTTTTGCAATATGATTCCTATTTCTTAATATGTTGACCTTGATGGAAACTCTCAGGAGTCTATCAGAAGAAATGTGTAATGTCCAGCAAAAGATTTGATAATATTCTTATTGGAGATTCTATACTTGGATTTGTAAAGCTAAAGTCACGTATACATGCCGATAAGAACGATCCAAGTCGTGTATACCTTTTGCACTCCAAAAAGATAATACCAGGGGGCATTACCATGGTATTAGCCCACAAGTTTGAGCACCATGCTGTCTATTTGATTTCATCGAAGAATACCATCGGCAGCTGTGTGGTTTTGACTCATGGTATTGGTAAAGGTTAAATCTATATAAGGAGAAGAATATCATAGTGAAAATGTGTGAATGTGTAAGGGCTATCACTAATAATTCTCTCTCAAGTATATCTACATAGGTTGAACTCTATTTTATTGATAAATCTGAAGTTATGATGCACCCTTGGATAGATTGATGGGTCAAGATCTCTAGACTTGAAATGACTATATTCTTGCATGATCCATTGAAGAGATGATTAGATCTAAGACCTGGTGCATGTTTGCTAAAGTGGAGTGAAGAAATCTGGGTAAGTTCTATAGATCTGAAAACATTCTGCTGAATTAATATTTATAGATCTATACGGTATTTTGTCTTAGTAAAAGCGCGTATATACACAGTTTTTCTTCAAAAAACGACCATATGGAAGTTAGGGTTTTCTGAAGCTCATTGTAGAGGTTTTTTTCTTATCACTGCTAAGTCTTCATATAGATCTAGGCTGCTTGATTGCTGAATACACTGCTAAGTTGATTATGAACAAATCTGATCAATAAGTGAGAAAATATGTGTTATGATGACTGACTAATCAAGGGTTTTCCAATTCTGAAAATATATCTAACTGAGTGACTCAGATCTAGATCTGAGATTGAATATATTCTGAAAAGAAGTATTAACATATCTATACGCAAGTTGGTGCTAAGGAAAGCTCGTATACATGCTAGTGCAGTGAAGAAAACTAGCATATGCTTTTTGTGATAATGACTTTTGAGGGTTGAATTTGATTTTGAATATTTGTTCAAAATTTGATTATGACAGTGTTTTGATTACAGTGATCTCACTGTTTGGTTTGATGTATTGGGTGAAGTTTATTGCTGATCTTTATGAAGGGTTGTGTTGAAGCTATGTGATCCAGTATGAAAATTGATGAAACATGGTCTGTTGTTGTTCTGAGGATTCAAGCCTTCAGTAGGGAAGTAGAATCTTCCTGCCAGTAGAGTATGGTGTTATGATCAGGGGGTTGAAGCTCCCTTCTAGTAGTGGCAGGTAAACGATATCGGGGGGTTGAAGCTCCCTTCCAGGAGAGGCGGGTAAACGAGATTGGGGGGTTGTAACTCCCTTCCAGTTATAACTGGAAAATGAGAGAAGGTTGCAACCTTCTGCAGGTAGATTCCTGTGTACTGCTATGAGTCTCCATCAGTACAATATTGTAACCAGTTTTCCATATAATAAATATAGAAGACAGAGAATACAGCAACAATGGTTTTCTCCTGAATTGGGTTTCCACCTTAAATCGTGGTGTTCATATGTGTTGCCCTTGTGTGATGATTTATTCTATTGTTATGACACATATTTACCGATTAAAAAACATATGCATGACTGATAAGCTGAGTTAAAGATTGTTTTTGAAAATTTTTCTAACAATAAAATTATATCAATATACACAAGTTCTTTTAGAATATGCATGTGTATACACAAGTTGCATTCATCAAAGTCACATATGGAATTCAATAAATAAAAATTTAAAATTATCAGTAAGCTGTAAATACTGATGCACCACCCCTCCCCCCTCTAAGTATTTTTCCCAATAGGCAGATTGTACAATGCAGGATATTTGTGTTCCCTAATCTGCACATTTTGCATGGTGACACGAAATTATGCAATGTGCATGTATTTCTCATATACTGAAGGTGAAAATTGAATCCTCAAACATATCACTACCATCAAGGCACCTTCAAACAAAACCCAAAATAACTTGTTCTCCTTAATGTGTTGTGTATCCTTAGAATCCCACAGGTTGGGGTAGTGCGCTACTTCTTGTACGTTGGGCTCAAGCTAGGGGAGGACCGCATCCTCAGGCATCTCCCACTCTAGTAGGGCAATCAAAAATAACAACCATGAATAGCAGAAGGGCTTTCCCTTGTCCTACACTTTGCGTACATTGGTAAGGAACTCCTCATACATGTATTGAGACCATTTATAGGTAATTCCCTTCTCACACTGTCCTACCAATTGGATGATGTGTGCAGGATAGCTGATGGGCGACATTTCCTCATCAGCTTACAACCAAGCAAGATATTTCCCACATGCACTCTGGGGTCAGCAATGTTACTGACCAGGAAGTCTTTGCTGTTTCGCTCCACCTTATACTTCTCCCAGAAAATCGTAGCTACCTTCGACTCATTACTCTTTCCTTTCACTCCTGACGTGGGATGGGGCCCCTTCATAAGTAAGTTGGTGATCCTGTGGATCAGCGCAACATCAATAGGGTTACGACCCTAAATTGAGAGAAAACAATCACTGATATAGGAAAGCAAGTTCTTGATGACCATCATAGTGATAGGGTACCTTCCAAATTAAGGGATGCACAGCAGGTTCAAGAGCCCTGATATATGTAATCCTAGCTCCCTTGGCACCGGGTCAAATTTTAGCACGTTGTCATATAATACCCGCTCCAAATGAATTTCCTCATCAGCCAATTCATGATCAAAAAATTTTGCAATGATATGTTTCCATACATCTCTCTAATGATAGGGAACTCCTTTGGTACTAGCGGCATATGGAAATAGTCTCAAACAAAATCAGCATTCTTAGGAGCATGCACTGTCGGCTTGCGCAAATTAACATAAGGTGGTAGCCATGAGAGAGGTGCTACCAGCAGGGCCTCCTCTTCAGCCGTCATGGGGCGTTTCGACGGGTCATGCTTAGGGGAGCGAGCCTGGGGCACCTTCCGAGGTGAGTGCACAATCCTGTGGGAAGTGCATAGTTTAGTCGAATCCCACTTCATGGTTTTTCCCTTCCCCTTTCATTTTCCCTTTTCCTTTACCTTTCCTTTGCTTGGCATGGACATGACCTCTTCCACTTCAGGGGTGACTTAAAAGACCTATTCGGACCATGGCTAAGTGGAGGCAGTAACTCGTTATGACTCTGCAGGCTTAGCAGTTGTCATCCTTGCTCGAAATACAAACTTAGGATTACTGCGTTGGAAGGGATACCATGCCCAAACATACAAAGTACATGGTCACAAGAAACACAAAATTTGCAATAAGGCACAGAACATAAGATCATCAGATAGAAAAGGAACCAATTATGACCTGCACCACTCCTTTTGTAGGCCACCATGGGTAAAAATGGTTGGATTATCATTAAATGTGACTTACCATAGAGGAAACGGTAAAAAATCCTCCAAGATCACTGCATTAATTGCCAAACACCTACTCCATCCAATGGTAAAATCCCTTTTTCACCCAGCTTTGATGTTCCAACGACTATTTTTTCCAGCTACGTACTACCCTTGCACCTCAGTCTCAGCTCCCCACACCTCCTTACCTGCACACTACCACGGCGCTCCCGTCACACCTGCCTGTGCCTTCTCCTCATAGCGCGTGAAAATCCTTTAATGTTGATACTCTGGCCATATAGTCATTTGGTAGGCATCGAGCTATCCCTATAAGGATTCAAATGACTTCAATTAACATACCTGGGAAGGTAGTCCTACACAGCGTGGCAAAGCACACCGCACCACCATTTGCAATCTCTTTTACTATATACCATCCCAACTAGTGCTTCTAGAACTTCCCTGGTTGGCGCGCAAATTGACTTTCATAGAGAAACACCAATTCATTTTCTTTGAGAACTTTCTTTCGGATGTGCAGGTCATGCCAAGATTTTTTGCGTGCCTTCTATACTTGCTGATGAAAGTTAGCAATAAACCAATCTTCTTCCAAGGGAATCAATTGTGATAGGCGTTCCTCCATGATGTTAGGTTCCGCCATATTGGTGAAATCCACAATGTGTAGGCTGGGGAAAATATATTCCATGGGCATGATGGCCTCCTACCCATAGACTATCCTGAAGGGAGTCTTCCTAGTCATGTTCTTGCATGTAGACCTACAGGCGCATAGCACCAAAGGGATGCTCACATCCCAATCATTCTGATTGGCATTACAGATCTTGGTAAGTGCATTCTCCAAAAATTTACTAAAATCCTCTTTTGCACAATTAGATTGTGGGTGATATGAAGTGCTTTTCAAGTGATGGATTTGAAATTATTTCATCAATGCTTCAATAGTTTCATTAATGAAATGCGTACCTCTATCGCTCATTAAGATATTTGGGCAGCCAAACCTGGTCAGAATATTCTCAGATATGAAATGCGCAGCAGTATATGTAGTACAATCCTTAACATCCTTCACCTCCACCCTTTTGTTTACGTAATCAGTGGCAGTAATGATGTAACGTGCACCATTCTTCTTTCCCAGGGGATTTATTGGTCCCAAAAATTCTATGGCCCATTTATCGAATGCCTGCAAGGACATAGGTTGTTGAAAGGGAATTTCATCTTTGTGTGAGGGCTTCCCTGTCCATTGACATGTATCACAAGCTCGATAGTATGTGTGTGCATCATTATGCAATGTGGGCCACCATAACCCTGCACACAGCACCTTCTGCGCAGTGGAATTCCCAACGTAGTGGCCTCTTTCTACTCCTCCATGAGCCTCAGCCAAGATTTCTTGTCTCTCATTTTCTAATACATACCTACTCAATACCTCATCTGCGCCCAACTTATATAATTTTATTGAAATTATAGTGAAATCAGCTATGTGGGCCACCTATTCTTTCTTCTGTTGCACCGAATATTCTGTAGGTGCTACCCCAGTTCTCAGAAAGCGAATAATGTCTGTAGAAGGTTCATCAACCACTTTGAGAGAGAAAATTTGTGCATCTAGTAATCCTTCCTCCAAACTAGTTGGCTCTTCTCTAGTCTCAATCCAAGGCAAGTGATCAGGTCCCGCATTCAATCTCCCAGGCTTCACAATAATCTCAAAGTCATATTCTTGAAATAATAGCAACCATCTACAAATATTCTCCCCCAACACAGGCTTATTGACTAGGTATTTTAAATTTGAATGGTCACTGAACATTTTAAAGTGCCCTCCCAATAAGTAGTGCCTATATTTTTGCAGGGCATACACAATTTCAAATCCTTCTCGTTCAGTAATAGAATATTTGTGCTCTCTGCTAGAGAGTTTCTTGATAGCAAAAGAAACTTAATGATTAATGTCTCCTTCTCCTGGTTGTGCTAAGACAGCCCCAAGAGCTATTCATGATGCATCCACATGCACATGAAATACCTTCATCCAATCTGGAAATATTAGAATAGGTGCACTCACCATCTTTTCCTTTATCAACTCAAAAATTTTCTGACACTCCTCATCCCAGAAAAGGGCGCGTCCTTCTTTAGCAGCTTTTCCATCGACATAATGATCAAGGCGTACCCTTGAATAAACTTTCTATACTACCATGTATGTCCTAAGATGGAGTGCAAATGTTTATCATTGGTGGGAATTGCTAAATTGACAATAACTACAACCTTGGCGAGGTCAACCATCGATCCCTGCTGACATACGATGTGCCCCAACAAAATCCCAAAAGGTACGCATAAGATACACTTCTTCAAATTCAATGAAATTTTGTGTTTTCTGCATGTATCAAACATCATGCGCAAGTTCTACACATACGTCTTCACCAATAGAAATGTTGTCCAGTCATAAAAATAGACCTCCATAAACTTATGGATAAATTCTTTGAATACTGCTACAACTACACGCAAGGAAGTGGCAGGGACGTTTTTCAGTCCGAAGGGCATGATAGTGTACTAGAAGGAGCCCCATTCAGTTGGAAAGGTTGTCTTGTTGTGGTCTTTAGGTGCAATGCGGATCTGCTGGTACCCAAAAAATCCATCAGTGAATGAATATGCTTCTTGACATCCCACATTATCTAAGATTTCATCAGAGGATGGGATAGGGAAGGGATCATGTACGCATGCATTATTCAATTTGCATATATCTACGCAAATACTTATCTCTCCTTTGGTTTTCTCTTCTTGGACCATCATTGGGCTTACCCAATCAGACTGTTATACAGGCTCAATGATACATGCGGCCACCATCTTATCTATTTCCTCCTTGACTTTTTTCTTATACTTAGGACTCAACTAGTAGGGTCACTTCTTGATAGGACGTGCATGTGGCTTTAATGTGATCTTCATAACACCCAGATCTCAGACAATTCCCTTGATTTTAGAGAAATTTGTAGGAAATAGGTATTGATATTCAGTCTATAGCTCTGCAACATTCCCAACTGTATCATCGTACCATTAATCTCTAATTTTGGCCAACTTGGGCTATTCCTCCGCCCCAATATTGGCTTCCTTAAACTTCAATAGCTTGGTAAAATCCATTGTTTTTAGTGAGGGTCCTGTGACTACACATTCTCGTTCAGATTGAGGGATTTCAATATTCCTGCGATCTTCGTCACATTCCTCTACTGACAGATTTTTACAGTTGACAATATCCTCCATCTATGCGTCCCAAGCGGGCGCAATACATTCCTTTCAAGGCAAAGACATATCAAAGACAAGAGCATCTATATCTTGCAAGGCTTTGTCCCTCCAAATAACCATAATTTCATTATGAAATCCATTGTCATTGTATCTCAATGGTGATTGCGTTGGTGAAGCTTCGAATCTAAATACTAGGTGGTGGGTACCGACCCTAATGCATGAATAATATAGTGCCCATAATCTCCTTTCCTTGGGGACATATTTTTCTAGAACTTTAAGAAAATCGTTAACACTACTAGAACCATCAAAGTAAGGCAATTCTCTTACCTCTGAGAAAATGCACCAGAAGCTTTTGTGATCTTGAGGAAACACAATGCAGATATGTCATGCAACTGATTCTGCCAGTTTTCCATCTCGCCATATGAATCTAAGAAACATGAGATATAGTTTTCCCAATTTAACATGTCATCTGTTGTAGTATTGACCCAATCATCGTACCGTGCAGTTAGTTTGTAGATATGATCAATTTCCTCCTCATCGTGCACTGACTTTGTATATGTTTCACCTTCAGTTGGGTCTAGAGGGACTGTGACTCACGTATCATCGTTTTCAAAGATCATGCTCCTCATTTCCAAGTTGATGATACCTATCATGTCAATAGCCCAATCCAGTCCTAATAAATAGGGCAAGGATCTGCATCATCCATAATCTAGATTACTTCGAAGTCTGCATGTACCTTAACTCCCGCAATGTCTACCACAACCTCAGGTAGCCTTCCTAGTGGAATAACATTTTTCTACTTAGCCATCCGTAATTGAATCATGGACCATTCCAATTTCACCTCTCCCATCCTTTTCCAGGTCTTCTTGGGTGGGACATTGGCATCTGATCCCATATCAAACCTGACCTAATCCCTCTCGTAGTCTCTGATCTGCAAAGTCATACGCATCTCTCGATTGGTCCTCTTTTTGTTCTTATAAATTTGTTTATAGCCTTAATCTCCCTTTAAGGGGCTTCCTTTTCTGCACAGCTATCTATCAATTCTTGGAGATTCCCTAGTGCCTTCTGGTTGTGCAATAACTTTATACATGCTTGAAGGAATGGCTTAACTACCTCATCGACCTCTGGATCCATGGCAGCTTTTGATGTTGATGCTTCTGTCATAGAAAAATCCTTTCTAGCCTCTATAAAAGTTTCCTTTTCTTTATTCACATCCATACCTTCCTTTTTTTTAGTTACCTTTCTAATCCATGACTCTACAACATCTTTCTTCGTAGGTCATCCAGTCGCCATACCACTGCAATTTATTGCATTTACACTGGGGCCATCATTGCGTGGCTCAAATTTGACCATTTTCACATTATGTGTGGGTGTTTGCTGCTTTTCCTGCATCTTAGCCAGTATAATGCGACATTCTTCTATTACGTGGTCAAATTTCCTATAGTACCTACAGGAATTCCATGCAGGATTAGGGAAATCACATGCGTAATGTCCTGGATCTCCACAGTTATAGAATATTAATTTCTATCTTCCTCATCCTACACCTCCACCTCTCCCTTGTCCCCTTCCTCTGAGCGGGGATCCTCCATGTCCTTAGGGAGATACTGGTGCAGAGGTTTCAGCCTGTACCCTGTACAGGTTTGTGCTATCCATCATTAAGTCATACGTCCAATAGTGGTGATCATCATGGCCAACTGAGGAACAGAATCTACAATATTCATGCTCTAATTTTGGTATATAGGCCCCTACCCATGGGGAGTGGTCAGTATAATGTTGGCCAACTACATGGCAATCTGCGCACCATAAGGCAAGGTTTCTAGGATCTGCACACCCTAGGGCACAACAGATTTCTCCCTCTAGCTTGCAAGTAGTTTGTAACACAGGGCACTGGTCTTTGGTGTGGCCCGCTCCATTGGAACAAATGCATGAGACATTTGTACTAACCTCTTTACCCTTTTCTCTTCAAAGGCTCTCTATCTCTAAGTGCATGGCTTCCAGCAGACTTTGGATTTGCAGAGTCCAAAGAGGAATATCTTCTCTAGGCATGGCCTCCAGCTTCATAATCATCTCCAAGGCCTCCTCCTGAGTAGCAATATTCCATTTTCCAAGAGTGCCATGAAGATGGGGTAACAATAGAGAAATGAACCATTCATTGTCTTGATCATAATTGTAAAAAAAATCCTCCATCGCTGATAGTTTGGTCGACCATTGATCGGCTTCCCAAACTGATTCTTTTACTCCTTGACTAAAGTCTTTTAGCTCCACTACTAATTGTGTGAAGAACTTCTGATTTTTGAACTGAATATTTAATTCCTTCTTGATATGATCAATAGTAGGAGAAATGTTTTGTTTAATATATGCTATAAAATAGTCCAACGCATGTCCTTCAAAATCCAGAGCCAGTTTTTCTCTTTTTACAACCCCCGTAGTAAATTTTTGCGTAGTCCATACTGCATTAGTTACAAACTAGTACCGATCGATGTATTCATCCCCCAAACCCTTAGAAATGGGTAGCTTCATGTGTGTAGCCATATCATCTGCCAGTGGGGGTGTCAGTGGGGTAGGAGATGTCTGAGTCCTACGCGAGTTTGAATATGACATAGTAGGAGGGCTACCTAAAATGTGCGTAGCCTCAGTTTCTCCTAGGCCTGGCGAATCCCTCAGAGGGTTGTACGCAACTCTCTTCCCACTTTGATTGACTCGAGAATACTTATTTCTGTGCGTGGTGCTTTCAACCTATTTGTAACTCATTCATTCGATGTGTTTTCACATAACACCTTTTTCACTCAATAGAATTTTAATCAACAAGGGCAATGTTTGCAAGGATTTACCTCTTATCCCTTTGAAAAATATTCTCTCAGCCTTAGAGTATGAAAAAAACTGATCCACCGTAAATTCTATCACAAATACACCCAAGATACTATCAACCTAATGATCCACGGTCTGGGTGAATTTTTTATCAGTATTTTCCAATTATCGGATCACATCAGGGGTCCACTACATAACCCTATCATCCTTCCAACAGGTCTAAAACTCTGCTAATCTCGACAACCGCTCCTGCAACTCATGCGCAAAGGTTACAAAGAAGATATCATCCACCTTTGTGAAAATATACTTATTCTTCCACTCTTTCGTAGAAAACTTCTTACTTCTATTTTCTTTTAGGGTGAACTCTTGGATCTGATTTTCGAACCAATCCTCAATTTCAGATTTTTTTGGATGCCATAAACCTTGACTCATCACCTCATCTCTCTCTCAAAATAGTCCTGGTCCTGGTAATGGAACCGTTTCTTGTTTTGAGGGGCCTTGACCTAGGTTTAGATCTGAGGTTAACCAACAAACCCCAGTACTAATAGCCCTTTCAGCAATGGCCTGCTTGCGCAGGTCAAGGTCTCACCCAAAGTAGCATGGGAGGGTGTTGGAACTAGGTTTCTGCACCTTAAGAGAGAGAGAGAGAGAGAGAGAGAGATTTAATGAAGTGGGTGCCTTTAGATCTAACAGTTTTGTGCTGAGGAAATCCCTAATGAGAAACCCTTAGTAATATACGTAACAGAATAACTTGCACGTAGTCTGAAACTTATAGTCTAATCAATTAACAATATCAATATAGCTAACCATCGCCAGATCTATGCATTAATTTCTCATTAAAGCATCACATCCACCTGCGCTATCAATTATCTATTAGTATTCAACATCTCAGAAATAACAAGGCATTAATATGCAGCACAATGCATAATAGAACACCGAGATAACCAAATATCAATAAAATGTCTTCTCATTCAGTAATACTTCAGATTATCCTTACAGACTATTTCAGATACCCGCACACATAGCCAGTGGACTCCACACACAAAATGACTTAGGGTCTCTGCGCACATAGCTAGCAGGAGCCCTTACCCAGAAAAATTCACATAAAATTCTCAGTTTAGATCTATCACATCATAAAATTATCTTAAACTTACCTCTAGACTCAATCTATTCAGTTATATATATTATTTTATCATGCACTAGTGTATGGTCTACAAACCATGGTTTTTGGCCCCTTGGTAAAGCCTTTGACCCATTACAATTCATTGGGGAGTTTGACCCCCCCCCGAAGCCCCTGCGCCAGACTAAACTATTACAAAATATTACAAAATTTCATTCAAGGGACCCCGCTCCAACATAGTGAAATAATTTTAATAGGTCCATAAGCATCAAAAATTAATGAGCATCCATAAACAAGATCAATAAAAATCCCTAAATTGAAATAGTTAATACATGTATCAATAAACTATCCATATGAAAATATATACAAATTAAAAATATCACATGAACATCCATAAATTGAAATAATAAGCATAAAAAAAACTAAAATAATTTCCATGATGTACATTCATAAACTGTCCATGTATAAAAATATACAATGTTTGTATCATAAATGTGAATGTTCCCTATGAAATGAGCCTGGAAATATACAAACTATGATACTCTAACAACCACCAGAACTCCTATGTGAGTTCTACAGTGTAAAGTAAGTGTCCATAAGCTGGTAATATAATATAACACATTCAAATTCAAACTCATTAGAACATTATTTGTAAAAAATAAACAACATGTAAATAAATTATTTTGAACCACACTTTTAATTACATATACATGAATATACTAAGCTCAATCCAATCCAATTGTAAGTGAAATACGATGGGGATCTGATCATGAATATGAGTTTGGTGCTCCCCTTCATGTGGCTTAATTATTAGGGCATTCATCGAAGGACCCACATCATCATTGCCTCTAAACCTAGAATCCCATTCATGTCTCCATATAATAATGACATCAATAACACTCTACATATGGATTTGTGTACACAATGGAAAGGAAAAATTATAATTAGTCTACAAATTAATTAGCATATATGTGTAACTTAACAAATAAAATATTGAAAATATTAAGAGTGAAAAATTTTACCTCAATTTTTAGTCCATCATACTGACTCTCTTCCACATTAGAGAACATATACGGTGGTGGTGGAGGAGAATATATGGAAACATGATCTAGTCGAGGATGGCTTAGCTGATCAACTTCACCCTAGGATGACCTCATAAGCTCATTCATGTAGCTGGAATTTTTCTACATCTATTATCATGCACTTATGGAGTCACTTTAAGTGTCCCTTTGTTTGGGGTTAACATAAGTTGCAGGCTCTTCATATGGTTACCACGCAATCCACCTGTGTGAAGTATCAACCTGGCACATAGTTCAATTATGCATTTATGAGTTTAGGATTGAAATATGGATGTATATGGTTTTAAATCCAATGTTTCGATTTTTATTATCACCTAGGTATTTTTTTTGCATTTATCATTAGCACCTTGGCCATTAAATCCATCACATGGCTCTGACCTATCGACTTAAATGTTCGTCTACTCAGTTGATCTCCTCCGTTTGATGCATTCCAAGTGGATGGTTGAGGGTTAGTCATATTCATGATTAGGGTTATTCATCATCTACCCTACATTTGTTCTGTTCCACATTTTTGGAATCGTTATTCGTCTCTGGTTCTGCAGCAGTCACTCTACTTCAAAGAGATTTTGGATAAACTCACATGCAGAGCCTAGCCCATGGTGCAGAGGGTTATGAGTTCGTCGGTTTCAGTGTGAATTTTAGGTAAGGGTTTTTCTTCGTTTCTAAGTTTATGAATTGGAGGCTCTGAGGATTTTGGGATTTCAAAATTTTAATTTTCATAAATCAATTTTCTCTGCAACTCATACGCATTTATTTAATATGATTGCACTGCTGAGTCACCTCAGGAACGCAACTTATTTCACAGAATGTCGCCACCATTCTCATTTCATGCTCTGGAAAATTGATTTTTAATTGTTCCTCAAGCATAAAGAGTAAGAATCTTACCCAATTTAATGTAAACTCTAACTGAGTGTCCTGCCATTATATACAATGATATTACTATTCGTTTTTTTATTATAATTTATATTCCAGCATTTGTGCATATGAGAAAATTTCTTTTTATCTCTGTAATAATTTGTAGATCTGTTCTAACTTTAATTTTGACTTTCTAATGCTTCATTTTGTTGGATTCAAGTGGAGGATTCCCTTCGTCATAACGAAGCCCTCTCCCACATGCTGCTAACTCGAAACTAGTCCACTTCATTAGTTCCTCTCGGAATTACTGTGCCTCTCCAGGTATACGTTATGCTTATTTATCTTCCCTTGGCATATTTTTAACCATCGTTTTTTAAATGCATTTATGGTCTTTTACTAAATTATTCTCTTCGTTTTTTATTCCTGGCTCTTCTCTATTTAGAGAACCCAACGTAATCCTTTGCATACATTCCCTCGTTGAATAAACACTGGGTTATGTACTAACTAAATTTACCAGTACGTTTATCTTACTCCAATTCCAGTCCACAAAATCTTTGCATTGATATTGTAAATTTGATTATTAATTAATGTGTTCAGAAATATGCAATTTCAATTCCTCCGAGTTAATTGAACTTGGCTACATTTGCTGGCAGCTCATAGTGTGCTTTCACTTCAATTTAGGGATAAAATAAAAACTCCTCTTAATGTTTATTCTGTATTTAGAATTCTCATTTTTTTTAGTCTATCCACCTCATCGTTCATATTGGAAGAGTTCGAGAATGCCCTTAATTTCTACTTGTTCACTCGTTCCTCAAGTGTATGAGCTTAAATGTCAAATTATTTATTTTTACGAATTTTTCCCAATACTTTGATTAGGATAAATATATAGCTTTTAATTTAATTGAAGTAATTTTGTACAGAACATGATCTAATATAATTATTCCCTAATTTTTACATGAACTCCATATTTCCACAGTTCCTCACAGTTGGTTCAGTATGTTTTCGAAGAAGGTTCACGTAATAAATTTCCTAATTTTAATTAATAATTTCTTTGGCTATTTTTTTCCTCTCATTCTCAATCCAACTAGTCCTAAAATATCTTTTACATATAGATTTATTATTCGAATCTATTACATTCAGTAAGGGAATAATTACCTGTTACTTTTTTACTATCTATTATTTCAATATTCACTACATTCCTGAATTTAAACATGATTATTAATATTTTATGTGCAGGTACCCTTTACCTTCTTATTTCATTTTACAGTATGTTTATCATTACGTATGTCATACAGTCACAAAATGAATTGGATTTCATTATACAGGTTGATCCAGAACTTCCTCGAGGACTTCCATTAATATAAATCTAAACTATTTTCACTGAGATTATGTAGTTGTAATTTATGAGAAAGAATCCAAAATCTATATAAATTTTGGAAAATAAGTACATTAACAGTTTATGTATATATATAAGTCTCCCAACTTATTTTAGTTATGTATAATCCAGTAAACTCTATTTCCAGAAATGAAATTATATTTACTGTTCAACATATTTTATATTCTGTGTAAACTTTGCTTCATTTCTGATATAGTACTATGACTTATGTATAAATTTAAAATATTCTAATTAGGTCACCGCAGAAGATAGGATTTGAATTTTCTAGATATATGCTAACTACAAGAACATAGTTCTTTCATTTTGTATAATGTTGTTTAACAGATTTCCATAGTTATTTGTATAATTTCATTTAATTACTTTTTGCATGTAAAATTTGAAATACTTTACCTAAACTCATATTTAAACCTACTTCACAGGTTTATACATTCTAAGAGTTGGTACCATTCCTAAAATTATTTGTGCAACACTATAGGACTACACTATATTTATTATAGTAGGTTCTATTAAATGCATAGATCTAAACCATTTACAACTAACAGAAAATGATCCTACTACTTACATATATAGAATATACTCTTTGTAAGATCTGGTTACTTACTTCACCCCCATTATAAACTTCAATATAATAACACAGAATTAAGACATAATTAATTAACTTGTGCATACCAATTCTGGTAGACTATTTTCCACCCAACCTTTGAGCTATATATCCACAACTCCCCCCCAAGTAGAGATCACTTCCTTCCAACAGTAGACAACCTCTTGTCTACCCAAAATTTTCTTATATATGCATTCTTTCCCATAAACTTGTTTCCATAAATGCGTCTAGTTAATCAAAATGTTGTTTTCATTTTTTCCTAGGCTTTCCTTTTGTTTCTTCCACAAAAGTACTTTAAAACTAGCTTTTTCATCTTTCTAGTTTTATTGCACCTCTTCCTAATAAATTTCCTCTTTACTGGGGTATCTTTTTAGATTTTTATCTCCAATATAATGATCAATATTTAATTTATTTTCTCCAAGGATTTTTGGAAAACTGGGAAAGTATTTTGAACCTTATCCATCTTCATGGATTTGGATTCCTGATCTCTAATTATACTCCAGTCTTTGCACAATTAATTCCATTTCCATTTTTATTCAATTTAAATAATAAAATATGTCCACCATAATTGTTTTTGCTTGGGTCCACTTGACCCTTTAGGATTGTTCAATTGTCTAATAAAATTGGTAAAACTAGGGATATTACATATTCCCCCTCTAAAACAAAACATCATCCTCAGTGTTGCAAAAAAATATATAAATTCACTTTTCAAATAGTGATGGATATTTTTCCTTCACATCTTCCTCTCACTCCCAAGTAGCTTCTTCGGGTGCAAATTGATTCCACTGCACTTTCACCCTAGCTATTGTACTATTCCAGAGCTCAATTTCTTCCCGTGCTAGGATTTGGAGTGGCTCTAGAAGAAATTCCCCTTCTAGTTCCACCTGTATCACATTCCAATCAATGACATGAGTATGGTCATGTACATAATTTTTTTAAAATGAAACATGAAAAACATTGTGAACCTTAATGTGAATAAGTAAAACAAACTTGTATCCTACTGGTCCCACTCTTTCTAGCACTTCAAAAGAAGCACAGTAGCATGGTATTAATTTAGCACATCTACCCATGTACAATGTACTCTTTTTGGGCTTAATCCTCAAGTAAGCATGATCTCCCGTATTAAATTCTCTATGAATTCTCTTTCTTTTTTTATAGCTGTTTTTCCTTTCTTGTGTTGTCTTAGTATTTTGTTGAATGTTCTTCACAGTTATTTCCATTTCCTGCAATTCATCTTGTCCAAGTATTAACTTATCCTCTGGTTGGCTCCAACTAAGAGGAGTGTGGCACTTTCTACCATATAATGCTTCAAAGGGACTCATATTGATTGAGGCTTGGTAACTATTATTGTAGAAAAACTCTGCCAGATGCAGAAAGTCATCGCACTTTGTAGTTCTATCCATAACATACATTCTCAACATGTCTTCTAAAATCTGGTTTGTTCTTTTAGTTTATCCATCAGTTTGGGGATGGTATACAGTACTAAAATTCAATTTGGTACCCATTCCCCCAAACAAAGTCTTCCATAATTTTGAACTAAACTTTGCATATCTGTCTGATATGATCATTTTAGGAATACCATGTAGCTTTACAATCTCTTTCATAAATACATTAGCCATTTGAGTTATACAAAAAGCAGATTGTATTAGTAAGAAGTGTGCAGATTTTGTCAGTGTGTCTACAACTGCCATTATAGAATCATGTTGGTATTTAGTTCCTGGAAATCTAGTTAAAAAATCTATGGAAACCATTTCCGACTTCCATTCTGGGATAGGTAAAGGATTCAAGAATCCTGTTGGATGTTGATGCTCTATTTTTACCTTTTGACATTCCAAACATCTAGCTAAATAGTGAGCCACATCATTTTCCATACCTAGCCAAAACATATTCTTTCTCAAGGCTGAAATAAATTTATGATACCCCGGGTGTCCTGCATATGGTATTTTATGATACTCATCTAAAATTTCATTTTTTAATGATCTCACATTGGGCATTTACAATCTTTTTTTATAACAAATCAATCCTTTCTATTTTTTAGTATATCACACTATCTCATTATTCTACAATTTTTCTTGGAGTTTTTCATAGTTTCGATGTTGACTCATTACTTCTTTGATTAATCCTTCAATGTCAAAATTTACACTACTTCTAACACTATTCAAATTTTAAAGATAATTCCTACTTAAAGCATCTACAATCTTATTTTCCTTTCCTTCGATAATGTTTCATCTCCATGTCAAACTTACTAAGGAAAGAAAACCATCTAGTTTATCTCACATTTAAATCACGTTGTGTGAATAAATATTTCAAAATTATGTGGTATGTCATCAATATAAACTTCTTCCCTAACAAATAATGTCTCCACATCTTCAAAGCATGTATTACAACAACCAAATCTAAGTCATACACAGTGTAATTATTTTCATGTTTCTTTAATTTTCTTGAGTTATATGCTATGACTAAATTTTCTTGTAGTAACACCCCTCCTAATCCTTCTGCCCAAGAATCTGTACATACTACAAATTATTTATTGGGATCAACAATATTCAAAATAAGAGCAGTTGTTAGTTTTAGTTTTAACGCCTCAAAATTATGTTGACATTTTTCTGTCCAATCAAACTCCACTCCTTTCTTCTGTAGAGAGGTAATAGGATATGTTAAAGCTAAAAATCTTTCTACAAATCTCCTATAGTATCCTGCAATTTCCAAGAATGATATTAAGGAGGAAGCATCAATAGGCACAGGCCAATCCATGATAGCTTGTATCTTTTCTAGGACACATTGCTAATCCTCTTTCTGAAATTACATGACCCAAGTACTGAATTTTATCCTTATAAAATTCACATTTGCTAAGCTTGGGATATAACTTATGTTCTTTGAGTGTTTGTAAGACAATTCTGAGATGTTCTTTATGTTAAGATTCATTCTTAGAATATACCCGAATGTCATCAATAAACACTAGAGGAATTGGTCTAGATATTTACTTAAGTCATTGTTGATTATGCACATAAAGGTAGCAGGTGCATTAGTCAACCCAAAAAGTAGAACTACAAACTCATAGTGTTTTTATCTAGTTTTGAATGTAGTTTTATTTATGACTTCGTCCTTAATTCTCATTTGATGATAGCCTGTCCTTAAATAAAATTTTGAAAATACTATGGCTCCTCTCCCTTGATCAAGTAAATCATCTATCCTGAGTAGAGGATATCTATTCTTGATAGTCGATTTGTTCAGTTCTCTGTAGTCCATAAAATTTCTGAATGTACCATCTTTCTTTTTAACAAACAATACTGGTTCTCCCTATGGGGACACACTTGGCGTAATATAGCCTGAGTCCAGCAAATCTTGTACCTGCGGTTTTAATTCTAACAACTCTAGGATACTCATTCTCTATGGTGCTCTAGAGACTAGTGTAGCTCCTGGTATTAACTTAATTGAAAAATCAATTTCTCTTTTAGGGGGTAATTGAGGAATTTCATCTAGAAACACATCCTTGAATTCTCTTATTACTGGAAAATTTTCTACAGTTTCCTTTTTAGTTTGTTGTCCCAACTCTTCCACTTGCACAACATACACTTGACAACCTTTTCTTGATGTCCTTTTTAACTATAGTGCTGAAATATGTCTATCTAATATTGGTATGGGTTTCCCTTTCACTATCACTAGTTTTCCCTCACCATCTATACAGTGTACTGTTTTATCTAAAAAATCAAGTGTTTCATTCTGTTTTTCTAATCAGACCATTCCCACTAATACATCATAGGAGCCTACAGGAAAAATATTCAAATTCAGTTCAGTTTCATACCCATTTCAATTTACAGCAATCTTTGGTAATTTATTAGTCACTTTCCTTTTTGCTCCTGTAGCTGACTGAACTAACCATGCTTGCTGAAATTTTTTTGATTTTAATTTGCACTTTTCCACCATCTGGGGACTTATATAACTTAAATTTGCAACTGGATCTATCAAAATAGAAACAATTTCTTCAACAATCATACCTTCTATTTCGACCATGGTTGATTGGTGTTCAGCTTGACGATCTTCCATTGCAGCACTGATTGTGGGAATGTTTCTTGCCACGTCATTTACAATAGTTTCTTCTCTCAACGCTTGATTTTTCTAAATGGTTCAGTGAAGATAGTCTCATAACTGATGAGGTTCTCCACAACCCTAGCACTTTAGAGGTTCTCTCATTTTTACATCTCCATCTCTCTTACTGTTTACATTTATCTATTTAGATCCTATTGGTGATTGGGCTGGTTGATTTTCTCCAGTTTTGTTAAACTTATTCCTTTAATGATTTTTCTCATCTATTACTTGTACCATTTTGGTTTCTTCCCACCACAAGGTAGCCTTACCTTCTAGTTGGTAAATAACCAACCTGAATTTCATGTTACTTCCATATTCATAAACTTGGAAGTATTTCACCATGTTCAGGAGCCAAGCTTCTGCATCTTCCTCCTCACCGTCGTAAGTGGGAGGTTTGATTTTTTGGAATTCTCCTTGCAATTCCTTTTTCCTTATCGAATGCTATCCAAAGGCTTCACCATCCTCAGATCCTTTTGAGTGATTTTCAGCTTCCTTTCCCTTTCATCCAGAACCTTCACCTTCATGACTCGTCCTAGACGTTAATTCTATGATTAACCTTTCCTCCTCTTCCTTAGCTAGTGACAATATTTTATTGCTAGTTCTCAGCTGCACCATTTCTCTTTGCATCTGATGTACCATGGTCATCAATGGAGCATTTGAATCTGGTGGGTGTTCTGCATCACCTAGATCTACATACAGCTCCTCCCCAAGACTCATAGTTCAACTATACTTTTTTGTACTAATTCACTGTACACAAAATTTATATTAGCGTAAACGTTTTTTAAAAAACAAAAAAATTTACAGCAGTATAATTCTTGGATTTTTAATTTCTATTGTGAGCACACATTTAGGCCCAGTGTTTTAACATGGGCTCTGATACAATTTGTAACAACTTCATTTCCACAATTTTTTTTTCTTTTTATAAGTTAATTGATAACTACTTACAACTACATTAATGTATTTCGTTGCATTTTGATGAAACCGTCTAGTAGCTTTAATGTTTGCTTATTCATGCCTAATTCTTGTTGAATTCAAGTTGAACAATTTTCATTAGTCAACTTCATTAGAAGTTAGTATTAGAGACATGTCTTTACCACCTTATATCACTATAATATGATTGAGGATTCTTATACAGTTTATAGCATAATAAGTTTTTATATTATGCTTTAACCACTTGCATTTCCTTCTTATGATAATAGAAAAAGCCATATTTATGTTAGTCTCTAATTACCTTATCATTTTTATGTTTCATTCACTTACTTCTATATTACCAACTTCCCTCAAATGATAATTATATCTTTGATGAAGGTATAGTCTTAACCTTTACTATATGATTTCTTTTCTAATTTACTCACTTACCATGTTATGTCCATAAGTGGTCTATTTGTCAATTAAAATAATTTTGGCCTTGTTACATAATTATTACACTTATTTAATTTCTACATTATATCATATATAGCTAAAGTCTTCCTCCAAAATACTTTTTATTCGAGTTTATAACTCATTGTATGAGAATACCATAGTTTAGATTGAACCGTACACGTTAACTTCCTTAGTCCTACGTGGACTGTTGTGATACTATGGAGTCACTTTATGTGTCCCTTATTTTGGGGTTAACATAGGTTGTAGGCTCTTCATATGGTTACCACACAAGCCGCCTACGTGAAGTATCAACTTGGAAAGTAACTTAATTAGGAATTTATGAATTTTGGATTGAAATCTAGATTTGTATGGTTTTAAATCCTATGTTTTTATTTTTATTATCACCTCGGGATTTTTTTTGCATTTATCATTGGTACCTTGGCCATTAAAGCCATCACATGGCTATGACCTATCGATTTAATTGTTCCTCTACTCAGTCGATATACTTTGTTTGATGTGTTCCAAGTGGACGGTTGAGGGTTAGTCATATTCATGATTAGGGTTATTATTATTCTACACTACTTGTGTTATGTTCCTCATTTTTGGCATCGTTATTCATCTCTGGTTCTGTAGCAGTCATTGTGCTTCAAAGAGATTTCGGTTAAACTCATATGCAAAGCACAACCCATGATGCATAGGGTTACAAGTTCATCATTTTTAGTGTGAATTTCAGGTTAGGGTTCCACTTAGTTTCTAAGTTTATGAATCGAAGGCTCTGAGAATTTTGGGATTTCGAAATTTTAATTTTCATAAATAAATTTCCTCTCCAACTGATACACATTTATTTCATATGATTTCAACATTGAGTTACCTTAGGAATGTGACGTATTTCACATAATTCCGCTGCCATTCTCATTCCATGATCTGGTAAATCGATTTTTAACTATTCCTCAAGCATAGAGAGTAAGACTCTTACCCATTTTAACGTAAACTCTAACTGAATGTCCCGCCATTGTATACAATGATATTAATATTCATTTTTTTATTAGAATTTATATTCCAACATTTGTGCATATGACTAAATTTCTTTTTATATCTGTAATAATTTGTAGATTTTTTCTAACTTTAATTTTGACTGTTTAATGCTTCATTTTGTTGGATGCAAGTGGAGGATTCCCTTTAGGATAATGAAGCCCTTTCCCTTGCACTGCTAACTCGAAAATAGTCCACTTCATTTGTTCTTCTTGGCATTACTGTGCCTCTCCAGGTATATGTTAATCTTATTTCTCTGCCTTCGGGATATTTTTAACCATCTGTTTGTAAATGAATTTCTGGCCTTTTACTAAATGATGCTCTTTGTTTTTATTCCTGGCTCTTCTCTATTCAAAAAACCCAACATCATCCTTTGCATATGTTCCCTCGTTGAACAAACACCGAGTTAAGAAGTAACTAAATTTACCAGTACGTTTATCTTACTCTAATACTAGTCCACAAAATATCTGCGTTGAGATTGTAAATTTGATTATTAATTAATGTGTGTTCAGAAATATGCAATTTCAATTCCTGCGATTAATTGAACTTGGTTACATTTGCTCGCAACTGGCAGTGTGATTTCACTTTGATTTAGGGATAAAAGAAAAAATCCTCTCAACGTTTATTCTCTCTTCATAATTCTCTTTTTTATGATTCTATCCACCTCATCGTTCAAGTTGGAATAATTCATGAATCTCCTTCATTTCTACTTGTTCACTCATTCCTCAAGTGTGTGAGCTTAAATTTCAAATTATTTATTTGTACTAATTTTTCCCAATACTTTGATTAGGATAAATATCTAGCTTTCAATTGAATTGAAGTAATTTTGTACAGAAAATGGTCTAATATTATTATTCCCTAATTTTTATAGGAACTCCATACTTCCACAGTTCCTCAGAGTTGGTTCAGTATGTTGTCGAAGAAGGTTCAGGTAATAAATTTCCTGATTTTAACTAATAATTTCTTCAGCTATTGTTTTCCTCTCATTCTCAATTCTACTAGTCCTAAAAATATTTTACATATAGATTTATTCTTTGACTCTATTACAGTCAGTAAGGTAATAATTACCTGTTACTTTATTACTATCTATTATTTCAATATTCACTACTTTCCTTAATTTAAGAACAATTATGAAGTTCTATAATTTTTGTTATGTGTAGGTACCCTTTACCTTCCTGTTTCATTTTACAGTATGTTTATCACTATGTATGTCATACAGTGATAAAATGAATTGGATTTCATTATACAGGTTGGTCCAGAACTTCCTTGAGGACTTCCATTAATAGAAATCTGAACTCTTTTCACCGAGATTATGTAGTTGTAATTTATGGGACATAATCCCAAATCTTTGTAAATTTTGGACAGTAATTACTCTTACTGTTTATGTATATATATAAGTCACCCGAGTTATTTTAATTCTGTATAATGTAGTATACTCTATTTCCAGAAATGAAATTATATTTACTGTTTGACATATTTTATATTCTCTGTAAAATTGACTTCATTTCTGATATAGTACTATCACATGTATAAATTCAAAATATTTTAATTAGGCCATCACAGAATATAGGATTTGAATTTTCTAGATTTATGCTAATTACAAGAACAGTGTTCTTTCATTCTGTATAATGTTATTTGACAGATTGTCATAGTTATTTGTATAATTTCATTTATTTACTTCTCATGTATTTACTTTTTGCATGTAAAATTTTAAATACTCTACTTAACGCCAGATTTAAACCTGCTTCACAGGTTTATAAATTCTAAGAGTTGGTACTATTCCTAAAATTATCTGTGCAACACTAGAGGACTACACCATATTTATTATAGTAGGTTCTGTTAAATATACAAATCTAAACCATTTACAACTAACATAAAAGTGTCCTACTACTTACATACACATAATATACTCTTTGATAGATCTAGTTACTTACTTCACCCCCATTATAAAGTTCAGTATAATAACACAAAATTAATATAGAATTAATTAACGCGTGCATACTAATTATGGTAGACTATTTTCCATCCAACCTTTGAGATTTATTTCCATAGCTCCCCCCGAGAAGAGATCACTTCCTTTGAGCAGTAGACAACCTCTTGTCTACCCAGAATTTAATTATTTAAGCCTACTTTCCCATCAGCTTGTTTCCATAACTACGTCCATTTAATCAGGATGTTGTTTTCCCTTTTTCCTAGGATTTCCTTTTGTTTCTTCCATAAACGTACTTTCCTCTTTCTAGTTTTATTCCACCTCTTCCCAGTAAATTTCCTCTTTACTGGGGTATATTTTTAGATTTCTATCTCCAATCTAATAATCAATATTTAATCTATTTTCTCCAAGTATTTTTGGAGAACTGGGAGAGTCTTTGGAACCTTATCCATCCTCATGGATTTGGATTCCTGATCTCTAATGATACTCTAGTCTTTACACAATTCATTCCATTTCCTTTTTTATTCAATTTAAATAATAAAATAGGTCCACAATAATTTTTTTAGCTTGGGTCCACTTGACCCTTTAAGATTTTTCAACTATATAACAAAAGAAGTAAAACTAGGGATATTACACCAATTAATTACTACAATATAATTTAGGTTCTTAATGTTTGACTTTGAAACATGACATGTACTAGGTGCAATCACATGAAGACAATATTTCTTGTACAACACAATACATAATGAAACAATATGGTACAAATTAGAAAAGAGGCTAAATGTTTTTATTCACTAGACCAAATGCACTTTTATTGATGGATTTAATGTATCTATCAATGATGCATTATTGAAACATGAACTTATGTATATATATATATGTTATGTTAAATGTTAAATTTATAGTTATATTATTTTATAGTTATTCACAATACATGTTACATTGTCTTATGTTATGTTACAAATAGATATGTATGTGTGTGTGTGTGTGTGATGTAAAATAACTTTATATTGTGATAAATAGTTATATGTGTGTGTGTGTGTGTCAATGTGTGGGTGTGTGTTTGTGTTATCTGAATTGGATAATTATATTGTTTTTCATCTATATCGATGCATTTGGAGTGGAAAAATATGGAGGAATTAGCTCGCAGGACCATTTTTACCAGCGGGACCCAGTTTGGTGAAACAGGGTCTGAAACCTTCCAGGAGTATTTTGAGGCATGAAACGACGTTTTTGGGAGGTAAAAAATTACTGCTTTAGCATTTCATATTTTCATGCTATTCTACACTGAGAGATATTTCCAACGATGCAAGAAGCACGTCAATTGGATGTTGTGTGAAAAATCTATGCCACTCATAATTTGACCTTCTTGTTTTAACACCTATAGTTCTATAGCATGCCTCCCTGGACCACATTATTCGTGGAAAATGTGATAGACATGTTTTTTTTATGTGAAATACTCTATAGGAGTCTATTTTGTAACTCTAGTTAAGAGTCGATGTAGTCAAAATTAATCACTAGTAGGCTATCGAGTTGTGTTATAATAGGGTCACTAGGATGAAGAGGCATCCAATTATTTCGAGAGAATTTGGTTCCATAGCTAAGAAAAGATATCAAGGAAAGATAGGAAGTAGATTTCAAAGAGAGTATTTGTGCACTGTAGCAGCCTACGAGACACAAACATTACTTCCTTGTACCTGCAGCCATATTTCTAGACAGAGAAAGAGAGTTAAGCAGTCTCACCGTCCAGCTGGGTTTTCTCTCAAAAGGGTTTCCGAGAGAGTATATATTGTTTCTTATGTGTGTGTGCTTATTTTGTCGTTCTCTAATTTTCTGCATAATCTATATTCACATGCATGCACTAATTACAATTAAATGTACAGATCTAGAATTTTAATAAAACAGTAATTGTATAAAAATCAAATATGTTGTGAGAAATTGTCCAGTGGAATGTCCACAATAGTTTACGGATCAGTGTGGGTGTGTTAAATAATTATAGAAATATTTCATAATATGTTAACTAATTTATTCTTATGTTTTAAATGTTAAATAAAAAATTCATCAATGTTAAATAGTTATTGAATTATGTTATCTTATAAACAATATATATAGAACTATAATATATCTAGCTATGTGATATGTTATAACTTTATAATCTAATTAAATATATATAGTCATATTAAAAAAATTAATAGGCACATATTTATGAAATAAGTATAGTTATCTTACATGCGATGTTATATATATGTGTTTTTTTTTTTTTATGTTAAATGAATTTATATTATGCATTTTAAATAATTATAGAGTTCTATATTATAACTTGATGTTATGGACTAAATAGTTATAGAACTATGTTATGTTAATACACACACACACACACACACACACACATATGTTAAATAATTTTATGTTATGTTAAAGTTTATAATTATATAATTAAATGTTATATATAACTAAGTTAAATGTTTGTTTATATATATATCGAATTTTTATTTTTTTTAACTGTGAAAATTAATATTTTATTTTTAAAACTACATTCCTACCATATTTATTATTAAAAAAAATATTTGAAGTGTAAATTAATTTTAATTTAAAATAATATGATTAAATATAATTTCTTATTTTATAAATAGAGGTTCACCATCAGCAAACATATTCATCATGTCAATCTCAAGCTCCTAATTTACTTATTTATTGCTTATAGTTTTGTTGTTTTCTATTTTGAAGATTTTTTGGGTATATTTTAGGTCAAATTTGCAAGAACATTAAAATGCATTTTAAATAACAAAAAAATTAAAAAAAAAAAGATTGGAAATTTATTTCAGAAAATTTCTAAAGAAAACATTTAAAACCTAAAATAACTAGAAAAAATATATTTTTACTATTCAAAATCCGAAAATACACATTTAATGAAAAAAATTGCAAGTAAAAAACAACTTCAAACCCTAAATTATAGTTTCTTTGGTGGTTTCTATGTGTTTTCAAGGTTGTTTTGAAGGGTTTTTTTTTATGGTTTTCTTGGTTGGTTTTGTGGTTTTCTAAGCCGTTTTGAAGGTATTTTTTTATGGTTTTCTTGGTTGGTTTTATGATTTTCTAAGTTCTTTTGAAGGGTTTTTTTGTGGTTTTTGTATTTTTTTTGTTTAATTAATTATTTTTCATGGTTTTTGTACATGGTTGTATTTTTTAAACTAATTTGTTTAATTTTGAAAAAAAAAATGATAAACAATAAAGTCAAAAATGATATATTGCCTACCTTCGTTTGAGCCTCTAGGACATTGCTGGGGTGGTTGGCGAGAAATATTTGAACACTCCACGCTCCAATTTCTCAATCAATATTTTCATAATATTGGTCAAGCTATTATCACACTCTTAATTGAGCTCTTATTTTAACCATTTTTTGTCCAAATGGCGTGTGCAAACCGAAGGAGCGGTATTCATTAAAAGAAAAGTGTGCATCACAGCTCGATCGATCTATAATCGTCGATCAAGCATTATATCTCAATAAAGGGTTTTCCACTAACCCTCAATCAATTTAACTTTTAATTCCCAAGGATATCAATCAAGCGCTTAAATGGCATGATCGATCCATTTTTTTGCACCCAAACACACCCTCTTTTTCCAAAAACTGTAACCCCACTCCATGCTTTCACTCATGTACATGTTATGTAATATATATATATATATATATATATATATATATATATATTAAAGACCAACCTAGATCTATGTTAACTCAATATCTATGAATCACCGATAAGGATAATACCTCTTTTCATCTTAACATATTTCCATTTTAAGAGATTTGATCCATTTTGGAACTTTGTAGATCTCGATTTAATATGATCTAGGCTGGTTTAATTGCCTCTTCAAATAGGCTATATTCCATATGAATAACATAGGTAACACCACAAGTTCTCATAAACCTAGAGCTCAAATATGACCCAACTCAAGTTTATCTTAACTACTCAACAAAAATTAATAAAAAAACAATAGCATCTAGGCTTTTTATTTTAACATAGGGCTAATTTTATTTTATTTTGAAAAAGATAAAATGTTTATTTTACAGTACGTTAATCTTTATTTCTTTTCTTTTATTTTTTGTTAATTTTTATGTAGTTTGCATGAGTCAAAATGTTTATAGGACAAGAAAGGACATTACAACATCTTTCGTATACTGGGATGGATAGTGCCTCTTGGCGCAAAAATTATGTATATATCGTAAAAATATATTTAAAAAAATATGTTTCTATGGTTAAAATATTTGGAGTGGTCTCAATATTTTAAATTTTGATCCCTTTTTTAGGTATACATTTTTTTCTTTTCCGAAATGAAACCAATACTTTTTGGATTTATAAGTTTATGTTATGTACTCTATATAGTATTAAAAAATACAATTTAAACAACAACAAAATATACATTGTATTTTGCACTCTAAAAGAAGTTTTCACCTGAAGAAATTTGATATCTTTTAGTCATGTTAGATTTGTGCTCAAGATGGATATATACTAGTAATATACTTGTCAAGTTTTTCATTCCTTGATAATATATATATTTTTAAGAATTTCAGCCACAGTCCTTCACTTGTGCTTATCTAATCTACCACATATTTCTAGTTGAATGTAATTCTTTGCCATGGTACCTTCTCTACTGCTAATTTTATCCAACTTTCTTTCTTTGCTACAATGTTCTTCCATCTATTGCTTCAAATTTATTCTGTTGAAATTTATCCTTCATAGGCACCCAACCCTTTTATCATGCTTATATTTCATATATCACTTCCTATTTATGCAAGAATCACTCATTCTTTCAAATACCATATATCCTTTTTTTTTCATTCTAATTAAATAGAATTCTACTCTGATACCACTCCCACGTAGCCTATCCATTATGTCTAATTTCTAAGCTTGATGTGAGGGTTTTTACTTTCAAATTAGAATAACAGTAGGAATTAACTAAAATTTCAACTTTAATGTTGATAACTTTGCCCAAAAACATATTAACATTTACAAGAAAAGTGTACGCCTTCAATTTCTCCTAGTTTAGCTCAGAAAAACTCATTTATTTGTTAGATATTTAGCACTTAGATATTATTTCAAAAAATCCTCCTTCCATGTGGTCTAGGTCATAACACTCAATTTTCCTCCATTTATTTCTTCTAAAATATATATATGGGAATATGTGTGTGTGTGTGTGTGTGGGGGGGGGGGGGGGGGGTGTTGTGCTTACCATATTCTAATAGGAAAAATGTCGCGAGGCTTAGAATTATTTAAAACATGATATATATATATAAATGAAACCTACCTCGATCTACGCATTTCACTTGTGTCCAAAATAGTGTTCTCCCTAATATGGACGTATGATATGTCGAAGGGCTTGGTATTCCAAGAAACCTAAATTGGTTTATGGTCGAAATACTTTCAGGGGGAGAATGGCTCCCAAATATAGCAAGGCTTGGTCTTGTGTCGGTTCTGAACTTGAAGAGTTCATAAAAAATTCAATTGCATATTTAAAGAGGTGTCAATTGGCCGAGTTGGCCCCATGGATGAGTTGAGACACAAATAAAGTTGCAAGACTAGAAGGAAGAGGATACAAATGAAGAGAACTGAGAGTGTAGAACTGTAGTAAAGGAAACCGAATTCAGAGAAGAGAATGAGGTTTTCCTATCCGAGCCAAGTCATTATGGATGTTGTTTGGTATTTTTGTTGAGTTGGGATTTTGGTGGGCATGTGATAGATGCACGACCCTTGCCTTTTAGTTCGACTATTTTTTTTTTTGTATTAAGGTTTTTAGAGGCGTTCGAGCTGAAAGGGCTCCATGAAGCCAAGGAACTAAGTTGTCAAAGATGAGGCACCTAGAAGAAATAAGTTGGCAAGTTGGCAGGGAACAAGGTTTACCTTGTATTTTTGGAGTTGTAAACTGAAGTTGGAAGCTAATATAAAGGGGATATTTTGTGTTTGGGAGTTCTGCCTCCCTTGTAAATGTTCATGTTTTATTGAAATGTACTACTGATGTTCTCCACAATTGTTTGTCATTATTGTTATTTTGTTAATCTTACATTTTGAAGAAGTAAATGAATTGCATTTGAATAATTGGCTAAGTGTTGAAAGTGTTGTTATATTTTGTTTGAATATTTTATAATTTTAATTCCATAAAGCTCATAGGCGATTTCTTTAAGGCACGTAGGATACAGGTGTAGTTTGGGAGAAAGAAATTTAGTGTCTTGGAGCAAAATATTGTTGGTGGTGCACGCCCACGATGGTATAAGTGGTATGAACATTAAGTTGTTGTGACAGATGGTATTATATCCATTTTTTGCTAACGGAATATTGAAGGTTAAAGAGGCTTATTTTGGAAACTTCATTTTTGAAGCAGTCTTGGTTGAGGAGAAAGGTTGCGGTACGATGGCCACCATCATCATAGTTTCTAGCCAAAATCATTAGAGGCCTGTTGAAGGTAGGTATGGAGACTATTCAACAAGGTGAAAAGATAACCAAGGGCGGTCAATTCTTGGAAAAATTGATGGAATCAACGCAAATATTAACTCATGAAACTAATGGTAGAATTGGGTTACATTAAAGGCAGGTCAGTCAAACTGTGAAAAAATTTCCAAGGAGAAGAAGGTGTCCATTTGAGATTTGAAAGGAATAAGATATGTAAGAGGTTGACTAAATTCTTAAATAATTGAGCTTGTATGGTAGAAAAGAAGGCTAAACTATGGGAGAATATTTATGTGCTTCAAGAAAGGTTAAAATAAGTGAACCTTGACCATGAAGATGGCTATCCGAATGTAAATAATGAGTGTAACCGAGATTAAGAATAAATAAAGTTGCATTCAAAGGCCTTGGATGAAGAAATTTGAATGATGGATTCCTTGATTAAAACCTAGGGAGTATAATTTTGAATTGCTATGATGAGGTATTAGTTGAAAAATGAGCAACATGGTGGAATGATGCTTCCTCAAGCTAAACTAGGTTTGAGTTGCTCAAATTCCCTGAATGATGAAGTGAGGTATCTCAAAAGGAAAGTTACCTTGAAGTCGAAATGTGATGAAGGAAAATAGACACTTGAGTAAGAAAATAAGGTGATGTATAAGATTATGGAGACAAAAATAAAGATTATATTATGCGAAAAAATATTCACAAAATGAGAAATATTTAAGCCTAAGTTTTTTGTAGGTGATTGTTGTGGGAAGGAATTTTATTACACTGATTGATTCAAGACTTATGAATAGTTTTATTAATAAGAGGGAAACGATGTCCTTGAAGCTGAACACTGGAATGATGAGGTATTTGAATGCTTTCAAATCTATCAAGTCAAGCATGAACATTTGTGATGGGTATTATGAAGGATATGCAAGTGAAGGTTGGTTCATGGCTTGGAATTTTGGATTTGAGCATGGTCAAGATGGATGATTGTGCTATGGTGTTTGGGCTGAATTTATTAAGAGTAGCCCAAGTCGTGTCGATGGTGGAGCAAGATATAATATTGATTATATAAGATGGAAATACCATGACCATGTCGATGAGTAGGAAGAGTCACTTGGGGTATCATCCAAGGATCTCCTCCATGATATTGTATGATAAGGACCCGAATGGAAAACATGAGGAAGTAAGCTGGAAATAAGTTGGAATATTAAATCAAGAGATGAACGAGAATAAGTTGAGCAGATATTTTACAGAGGACATTGGGAAGAAGAAGGATAAAGGTGGAGGAATAGCTCCTCCCACTATAAAGAAGGAAGGAGTGACTTATAATATAAGTCTCTAACAAGAGAGTGAAGAAGAGAGAGGAGGCTTGAGTGCTTATTCTAAGTAGAATGAAGAAATTAAGGAAGTAGTTAGTGATCCAGTGGACATAGTATATTTTTTCAAATACACTATGGGGCCATACGATTTTCAGCTGATTAAGGAGAGACTTTCGAAGTTTGGATGTACAAAGAAAGAGATTGATGGAGTACATAAGTACTTGAGGATGAAACATCAATTTGATATGATGGTAGCCGAGAATAAAGGAAGAAAATTCCCTACCCTTACTATGCACTAAACCCCTGAACATAGGTGACAATATTTCCTTACCAAAGTAATAGGCACTACATTACCAAAACAAAGGGACTTTAAGGAAATACCTCATAACATGGAGAAGGGTGTTGGAAGGACCATTGCCTAGGCATATTTTTTAATGAAGGAAAATATGTGATGATGTGCTGGAGAAACAACTAATGAATGCATGAGGAGGTTCATTTCCTTGGAGTGGAAATGATGGTTGGACTGGTCACTCAACTAGTCAAGATATGGAGGACGTGAATGTGTTTATATGTGTTAAATTTGTGTTAGAGTATGGCATCAAGGGTTCACATGATAATGAGATGCGGTAGATTGGCATGATGAGAGTTGTGGTTAAATTATTATAGCCATGATACAAGGGGTCATGATCTGTGAGTTGGGGTAGCGTTGAGAATTACGATGCAGTGTATTCCATGAGATCAAATATTATTTCAAATATGAAGTCATAATCCTTGAAAAAAATAATCCTGAGTTGGAGATTTCATGGACTGGGAAACATGAAAAAAGGATGAATTTCCCAATATGTTGGAGCTTATGGCACTTTATTAAGTTTTTGACTTCGTGAATAATTTCTTCAACTGGATTTATTGTCGAGGATGATAACCATTTGAAGTGCGGGAGGATGTTAGGACATCGAGTTGGCACCATGGACAAACATATTCCCATGAAATTTATTATTTTATTTCTATAAGGAACATATTCTAGAGGCATATTCCTAGAGAACATAGGTTAGTGTCATGATACGAAATCTCGTTGATGCCACACACCCATCAAAAGGTGATTTCTCTAAGGAACATAGGCTATAATGGGCATAGTCCTAGAGAATGTAGTTAAGTGTCATGATATGAATTCTCACCTATGACAGTGTAAGTTGTGTGACCATTATGGGGTTGTGACAAGGTAATATTAACTTGCACACAATTTTTTATGCAACAGATGTAGAAGGGTATATATTTTTTCTAGAATTGAATTTTGTGACATAATTATCCACAACTCTTTTAATTAACAAACACACCTATGAAACGTTTAGTCCATTTCAGTTTACAATTAAAATAATTCTCTCATAAACTAATAAAGGATGTTATGCTATGTGTAGAATGGTTCTATGATGGCTAAGGAAAATTAACACTATCCAACCTGAAATCCATGAACTCAAATAATGTTGAATACAAATATTTATAAACAAACATGTTGATACATAGGGCTCTTAAAAGAAACTACAAATTCTAATAAACCATCAAAATAACATTACAAAGTTTTACTAGTTCTTCTCACCGTCCCTTCTCACACACTTGAGAGACATTATTTTATGTTTTGTCATGATAAAAGTATCATTTCCATATATTATCATTTATCTCTCTCTCTCTCCCCCTCTTTTTAATTACATAATTTTTCTATATAAAAAAATAAAATATTTGTTGAGATCCACTAAAGGTGGATCAAATCACTCGTCCTTGGAAAATATCCAATCTCCCCTATTTCTCCCCTAAAATATCTAACCCTACCAATTACTAACCTAAAATATGGAATTATATGTCTTCATGAAACGAATTCCTCCTTTATTTCAATCAATATTTATTAAATTATAAACCAACCAAAACCCACTAATCGTATCTTCAAAACTTTAGTTCAATGAAATAAAATTAAGGGAACCCACTCGCTTTAGTAAATTTTATGAGACCTTCTAGGTATCATTTATTTTGGAATGATTCTCCTCCATCAGACTCTCACGGTAAAATATTCATGAACTCTTGTCCACGATTCTTCATCTACTTTTACTATAGACACTTTCTATAGTTCCTACACTTGCACTTGTTTTTGTGTCCCTGAATATCTTTATTTCCCTATTGGATCCAAAAATTTATATATATATATTTTCATTTGTTTCAAAATCATGTTTCCTTATTACTACCTTCAACTTTTGAGGACCCAAAATCTGACATTGTTGTTGTTCCTTTCTTGTAATTCCATAGATAGTCTTAGTGAGAAATGTTCTAGTGTTTAAATTCCAGTTGGATTGTTTCTTTCTAATTGTGTCTTCTTTGTTTCTACTTGTTGTTGAAAAATTCATGCTTCTTCTTCACATGAGGATCCTTATTTCAATTTTTTTTAACACCTTATTTGTTGGCATATCCTTCTTTTGATTTAATTTTTCTATGTATATTTATTGTTTTCATACTAATATTGGTTAAACCTAAACATAAAATAAACATATTAAAGAAAAAAATTCCATACATGACTTTGCTTGCAATTTCCCTTATATTGTCTCTACGATAGTTTTTGGATACATGTTGTCACATTGTGCACTAAAATTAAACAAATTTTCAAGGTCCTCACATTCATAACTATCAACACTCAGTTTTTTAATTTTTTTTAATCTTTTTTCTCTTTTTAATTTTTATTTTTTTCTCTTTTTTTTCATTTTTTTATTTTTTATTTCTTGCATTGGAGGGGAATGAATTTTTTTTTAATAAGCAAAGCTCTGCACCAGGCCGACCGCGATGACCTAGGGTTTGGAGGTTTCTGCGCAGGATGCCCGAGGAAGACCTACACCCAAGATTGTTAGGCTGCGATCACTCTCCTGGTTAGAATTGAGGATCAACGATGTGTGAATCCAGTGGGGGGACCAATTATAGGCCAGCCTCCCACAAGGACGGCAATAGGGGCTGATACCGATAATCAACAAAAATTTGGCCTGTCTCATGACATCTCAGGGGCGACTCCCACAACGTAGCAGACAAATACATCAACAGCGGAAGCAATAAACATCAAGTCAGCAACATGCATTCTGAAGAACCCCAAAAGAAAATTTATTGAGCTCCCAGTTCATTGCATCAATGAAAGAATCTAGTTCATGAAGGATCATGCATTCATAGACAAGTTCATGGCTCTCTGGCCCACTAAAAATGCCCTTCGAGGATGGATAGATTCCAAATGGAAACCGAAGGGCCACGTTGACCTGAAGTTGTGTGCTAAAGGCTACTTAAATGTTATATTTACATGCATTGAAGACAAAAATAGGATCATGGATGGAGAACCCTATCTTTTCAACTCTGCTAGTTTATACCTCTGACACTGGATAAAGTGGTTCAACCCCGACAAACAAGATCTTACATGGGATCCGGTCTAGATTTGGCTCTACTCCCTCCCCAGGACTATTGGGATGAGCTAAACCTCAAAGATATAGATAATGCCCTAGGGGAATTTGTCAAGATAATAGAGGAAACAAAGATCAACTGCTACGCAACCTATGCCCAAATATGTGTCTACATGAACATAGCGGAGTCGTTACCAGGTGAGGTAAGCCTATTGCATGAGTACTTTGAATGGATACAAACTGTAGATTATGAGAATATTCCTTTCATATGCAGGAAGTGTCACCAACATGGGCATATCTTAAGAGACTTCCCTCTAAACAAAAATGTGTGGTTGAAAATGAATCAAATGATCAAGAAATAGAAGGATTCATGAAGATAGAAAGCAAGAAAAGGCATAACAAGAGAACTAATTCTCACTAGAATAAAAAAGGACCTGCGACTAGAAATAGATTCACTGCCTAAATCAGTTGAATGAGAATGAGAATGATCCAAACAGCGAAGCTGAGTGCACCTCTCTTGGGAAGCCCCAGTCCTCCAAGGAACAATAGAACAAGGTCCCTCCAGAGACCTTTTTGAAACCTCAAACCCCTAGCTTCGTACGGAAAAACCCTACAACGAAGGGCAAAGAACAGGTGATGGAGACAATCCCAGAGGGCATGGAGGAAGAGCAAGAGAATATTGACCTTGAGGGCCTGGATATCATAGGGTTAGAGGATGCTTGGAACAAGAAGGACTTTCGATTAATATCCGAGCAGTAGGTCCAAAATATGGAAGAAATACTCTCTTGAGCACAACGTCTCAGCTCTCTATGCATTCAGGGGGTACGCTCATAAGAAAAAAATACTTCACGAAAGAGTCTCGCAAAAGAGGTAGGAAAAATACGCTGCAAAGAGCAGTAGAAATAGGCAAAGAAATAGTGGATTCTAGGCGATTCCCCAAGTTAACAAGATTCTATGCCGACACCACCAACCCCCCCCCCCAAATGAAGATCATCTTATGGAATATAAGAGGGTTCAATAGCCCCACCAAGCAAAGGAAAATAAACAAAAGAATTACTGAGGAACCAACTGCAATATTATACATGCAGGAAACCAAATGTTCCAGCTCCACTCTGGAAACAATCTTAAAAAAGATATGGAAAGGATGCAATACAAAAGCGGTAGATGCCAATGGAGCGTCTGGATGAATGAAAATCATCTGGAACCCCCAAATCATCACCCTTGAGAACCCTCATTCCAATAAGCATTTCATTCATGCCAACTTTCATCTGATTGGCACATACATCCATGGCCTGGTAACGAATGTCTAATTTCACCAGAATCTCCTGCAGAAAATGGAGTGTTACACAACATTTTGTCACCGTCCTTGCAATCCCTCATCCCGCGTATTGGAGGATAGTTCTCGTGACTTCTGAACAGTTGCATACTCCGCAAACACCTTTTTTTCATCCTTCTGCATAAGGACATCATTTCTCCTATTGTAAATTCCTTTAAAAAGGCACACAAAACCTATGTTTTGGCCTTGGTGTGGATAGCCAGTTCATCTGTCACACCGATGTGGAAGATTTGCACTAGAGCCGGCGCCACCTGGCACTCTGTCTTAGTGTAGTGCCTGTGCTAGCTATTTTAGGAATGTTTTTTAACAAATAGAGGCGGAAGTTTCCTTCTAACTACCTTAGGGATGAGTCACTGAAAGTGGTTAAGTTGATGAGCCACGGATCTCTCTCTTTAGGGAGTGGTTTTTACCTCCCATGGAACACTCCTTGAATATAGGACTCCCTTCCATGATTATAGGGATCCTAACCTCTCCCTCTCCCTCTATATAAACATGCCTTCTCCCTTTATGAAAGCTAGCTGAACAGATAGCCAAGGAGCTAAACTTGGAGAAGAATACTATAGCTAAGTAATTTCTATTGAGAAGGTAGAACCAAGGAGAATTCCGTAGAGAGAGTCTTGTCTGAATTCTCGATGAGCCTTTGTGAGACATGCTCCACTTGAAACTTGCTGGAGGAGATTGCAATTTCAAAGCTTGGTTGTACTCTTCCTTCCATTTATTAATATACTCGACTATGGTGTTGGTTCCATCGTTGTGTTATGTTGTTTATGTAATGCAATTGATTTAGTCCTCTTCGACTGATTGATAATTACGAAAGTGAATTAGTATGTTGTATATTGTCATTGTTTCTTGTGTGTGTGCAGGTGTTCGAACGTGAAAGTGAGTGGATCGTGATCTTTCAAACCAGGAGCGAGGAGCGAGCCACTCTTTTCGATGACAACAACAGCATAGGACCTCCGGTAAGTCATCTATTGAATCTCAATATTATAGTTTGTCTTGTTTGTGGCTAGACCCACTCTAGGGCTAGTGGGATCGCCTCTGTCCATAGAGGGGATTTACCTCACCAACAAATTGGCGACTCCACTAGGGATCTAACCCGGAATTTCTAGTTCCGTGCCTAAAACCCGCACCAACCGCGATGCCCTATTTTTGGAAAATCCTCCCCTAAAGGATTCAAAATGACAAATACAAGTAATCAAATTTAGCTTAAAATATGGCAAATGATGTCGTCTCTTACCTGAGACTGATGGAATCAAGATTGGTTTACTGGATCGCTCGCAATCGTCGCCACAAGATCGCAAGGCAAATGGGTCACTATTTCTCCACAAAGAGGTGAAAGTGAAAAGTAAATAATTTTTACCACTTATGCCATTTTATAAATTTTCAAAACATTAAATTAGGTTTTAAAAAATATTTGTCGATTATTTCATCATATTAATTTCGAGGAATAAGTTTTAGACACATATTTTTGTGTAGAGACAGGTTTTCACATGGTTATGATGAAGAAATGAGTTGTATTTTATACTTTTTCGGACTCGGTAAAAACATGAAAAAGTCACTACTGGAGTCACCTTTTAGCTCTTTTATGACTCTCTAAAACTGAAAAGATTGCCGACGCACTTGTCATTTTGAACTCGTTAAATGGCTGCGAAATGACATCTACCCACTATATGTTTACCCCTTTTTCGGGCTGGGATAGATTATTTATGAAAAAGGAATAACTTACCCTATCATGACTAAGAGGTTCTCTCGAATGTTTTTTTCTACCTTTTCGGATCTGAGAGACTATTTACAAAAAGGGCTTTGCTAGAGTTTTCTTTTGTGCTTTTTTTTCAAACTCTCTAAACAGAAAAAGACGCCAAGTTCTCCCCTTGTTAGACTCGTTAAAAACTTATGACATCGGACTCCATCGTTATGATGTTACTCGAGTTCCTCCTTCCTAGGGCTTGTAAAATGTACTAGGTTGGATTTTTCCGAAGGACAAACTTACATCGCAAGCATATGCTATCCGCTTCAAGCTTGTTTACAAAAATAATTGGGGTACTTGCCAAAAATGGCGGGGGAAAATGGAACCAGACTTTAGTCGGCAATATGTTGCTCTTGAACATGGCACTTGTATGCATTCGTGTCAAGTTGGGTACATGTCACTCCATCATTTTTTTGCCTCCACGGGTTTGGGTAATATCTTTTGACCACTCATCTACTCTTTGCCTCGTCGCCATGACCTCAGATCCCTTGATGTCAAATACTTCCAAATCCAATGTCGTGCTGCCAATATGTTCAAGAGAATTTTTTCCTCTGCAATTTTCAACCTCCCTTTGACTCTCTATTGGTCTTGATTCACAAATCATCATATTCCTCTGTCTCATGTCGATGATGTGTGAAACATCATGGCCCTCCTTTGACCAGGTTTCTTCCTGTCGACTTCAGCTCATTTTCCAGGAAGCTGATCCAGAGACTCCCTTCAAGTATCTTGGAGCCTGCATGCATTAATGGTAGGTTCCTTGCATCCGTCGCAAGGGCTGCATCATTGGCCTTCGATCGGATGATTATGTGGGTGTTCGATGCTAGATCACTGTTCACATTCCGTGGATTGTACCTCTTGTACCTTGAGAACCATTGTCATTATTGGTGGTTTATCTCGCGTCTGTTAATAACTCTCATTATTGGCTGGTAATCAGAAAATGTTCCTACATGTTCGATGTCAACTCATCTATTCGCATGCTTGAACTTGTACTTTTTTTTGGGTCGAGATGGAGCACAAGACCCTGGTTTTTGTCTGATGAAATCCAGGTTGCGGTTTCTTTGTTGATTACTATGACTTATTACATGACTCTTCTGATTGGATGGTTGTGACCATACCTGAGTCTATTTGTTGATCCTTATTGCTGGATGGCTGCGTCCATACCTCGGATCTCATTTTTATGTCCTCTTTTATGGATGGCTGCACCCATACCACATATCATGTATCAGAGATATCAGTTGTATTAGTAATTGCAGGTTTTCTGACAGTAGTGTTTGGGTCGAACACATTCTCATAAATCATTTCACCCCTCCCTCTATCTCAGACCTCATGCTTTAGGGGACATCTGTTCACAGCATTTTTTCACCGTCCCTGAAATCCCTTGTCCCGCATATTGGAGGATCATTCCCATGACTTGTGAACAGTGTCATACTCTGCAAACACCTTCTTTGCATCCTTCTGCATAAGGAAATCATTTCTCTTGTTGGACATTTCCTCAAAAAAGCACACAAAACCTATGTTTTGGCCTTGGCACCGATATCCAGTTCATCCCTCACGCTGATGTGGAATATTTGTACTAGAGTCTGTGCCACTTGACACTCTGTCACAGTATAGTGCCCGCGCCAGCTGTTTTAGGAATTTTTTTTAACAAATAAAGGTGGAAGTTTCCTTCTAACTACCTCAAGGATGAGTCACTGAAAGTGGTTAAGTTGATGAGCCACGGATCTCTCTCTTTAGGTAGTGGTTTTTACCTCCCATGGAACACTCCTTGGAGATAGGACTCCCTTTTATGATTATAGGGATCCTAACCTCTCCCTCTCCCTCTATATAAACAAGCCTTCTCCCTTTATGAAAGCTATCTGAATAGATAGCCAAGGAGCTAAACTTGGAGAAGAATACTATAGCTGAGTAATTTCTATTGAGAAGCTAGAACCAAGGAGAATTCCATAGAGAGAGACCCGTCCAAATTTCTAGCAAGCCTTTGTGAGACGTGCTCCACTTTAACCCTAGTAGTGGAGATCGCAACGTCGAAGTTTGGTTGTACTCTTGCTTCCATATATGAATATACTCAACTATGGTTTTGGTTCCATCGTTGTGTTATGTTGTTTATGTAATGCAATTGATTTAGTCCTCTTCGACTAACTGATAGTTACGAATGTGAATTAGTATGTTGTATATTGTCGTTGTTTCTTGTGTGTGTGCAAGTGTCCGAACATGAAAGCGAGCAGATCATGATCTGTCAAACCAGGAGCGAGGAGCGAGCCACTCTTTCCGATGACAACAACAACATAGGACCTTCGGTAAGTCATCTATCGAATCTTCATCCATTCGTTAACTAGAAATCAATATTATAGCTTTTATTTTTTGTGGCTACACCCACTCTTGGGCTAGTGGGATCACCTCTGTCTGCAGAGGGGATTTACCTCACCAACAAATTGACGACTCCACTGGGGAAACCCGCGCCAACCGCATTCCGCATAAATTTGAGAAAAATGAAATCAATTGATGTCGGCTCTTACCTGAGACTGACGGAATCAAGATTGGTTCACTGGATCGCTTGCAATCGTCACTACAACATCGCAAGGCAAATGGATCACTATTCCTCCACAAAGAGGTAAAAGCGAAAAGTAAATAATTTTTACCACTTATGGAATTTTATAACTTTTCAAAATCTTAAATTAGGTTTTAAAACATATTTGTCGATTATTTTATCATATTTTTTTCGAGGAATATGTCTTACACATGTATTTTTGTGCAGGGATAGGTTTTCACATGGTTATGACAAAGAAACAAGTTGTATTTTATACTTTTTTAGAATCGGTAAAAACATGAAAAATTCACTACTTGAGTCACCTTTCAGCTCTTCTCTGACTCTCTAAAACTGAAAATATTGCCCAGATGCTTGTCATTTTGAACTCATTAAATGGCTGTGAAAGGATATCTACCCAGTATATGTTTACCCCTTTTTCGGGTTGGGATAGATTATTTACGAAAAACGAATACCTTAGGCTATCGTGACTAAGAGGTTCTCTCGGATGTTGTTTTCTACCTTTTCCGATATGAGAGACTATTTACGAAAATGGCCTTGCTAGATTTTTCCTTTCCACTTTCTTTTCAAACTCTCTAAACATGAAAATACGTCGAGTTCTCCCTTTGTCAGACTCGTTAAAAACTGATGACATTGGACTCCATCGTTATGACATTACTCGAGTTCCTCCTTCCTAGGGCTCGTAAAATGTACTAGGTTGGATTTTTCTGAAGGAAAAACTTGCATCGCAAGCATATGCTATCCCCTTCAAGCTTGTTTACAAAAAATAATTGGGGTACTTACCAGAAATGGTGGGGGAAAATGGAACCGGACTTTAGTCGGCAGTATGTCGCTCTTGAACATGGCACTTTTTTTCATTCGTGTCAAGTTGGGGACATCTCACTCCCTCATTTGTTTGCCTCCATGGGTTTGGGTAATATATTTTGACCACTCATCTACTCTTTGCCTCATCTCCATGACCTCAGATCCCTTGATGTCAAATAATGCAAAATCTAGTGTCATGTCGCCGATATGTTCAAGAGAAGTTTTTCCTCTGCAATTTTCAAGCTCCCTCTGATTCTCTGTTGGTCTTAATTCATGAATCATCATGTTCCTCTGTCACGTGTCGATGATGTGGGAAACATCATGGCCCTCCTTCAACCAGGTTTCTTCTTGTCGACTTCAGCTCATTTTCTAGGAAGTTGATCCAGAGACTCCCTTTAGGTACCCTGGAGCCTGCATGCCTTAATGGAAATTTCTTTGTATCCGTCGCAAGGTTTACATCATTGGCATTCGATCGGATGATTTTGTGGGTGTTCGACGCCAGATCATTGTTTACATTCCGTGGATTGTACCCCTTGTAAATTGAGAACCATTGTCATTATTGGTGGTTTCTCTTGCGTCTGTTAACAGCTCTCATTATTGGCTGGTAATCAGACGATGTTCTTGCATGTTCAACTTCAACTCGTCTATTCGCATGCTTGAAATTGTAATTTGTTCGGTTCGAGATGGAGCGCAAGACCCTGGGTTTGGTCTGATGAAATCCAGGTTGCGGGTTCTTTGTGGATTACTGTGACTTATTACATGACTCTTTTGATTGGATGGCTGCGACCATACATGAGTCTATTAGTTCATCCTTATTGCTGGATGGCTGTTTCCATACCTCGGATCTCATTTTTATATACTCTATTATGGATGGTTGCCCCCATACCACATATCATGTATCAAAGATATCAATTTTATTAGTACTTGCAGGTTTTCCGACAGTAGTGTTTGGGTCAAACGCGTTCCCATAAAGCATTTCACCCCTCCCTCTCTCTCGGACCTCATGCTTTAGGGGGCATTTTTTACATAGAATTTTGTCACCATCCCTACAATCCATCATCCCTCATATTGGAGGATCATTCTCATGACTTGTGAACAGTTTCATACTATGCAAACACCTTCTTTGTATCCTTTTGCATAAGGACATCATTTCTCCTGTTGGACATTTCCTTAAAAAAACACACAAAACCTATGTTTTGGCCTTGGTGCGTATATCTAGTTCATCCATCGCGCTGATGTGGAAGATTTACACTAGAGCACGTGTTGCCTGGTGCTCTGTCTCAGTGTCGTGCCCGTACCAGCTGTTTTAGGAATTTTTTTTAATAATAGAGGTGGAATTTTCCTTCTAACTACCTCAGGGATTAGTCACTAAAAGTGGTTAAGTTTATGAGCCACGGAGCTCTCTCTTTAGGTATTGGATTTTACCTCCCATGGAACACTCCTTGAAGATAGGACTCCCTTCTATGATTATAGGGATCCTAACCTCTCCCTATCCCTCTATATAAACAGGCCTTCTCACTTTATGAAAGCTAGCTGAACAAATAGCCAAGGAGCTGAACTTGGAGAAGAATACTATAGCTGAGTAATTGTTATTGAGAAGGTAGAACCAAGGATAATTCCATAGAGAGAGTCTTGTCCAAATTCCTGATGAGCCTTTGTGAGACGTGCTCTGCTTGAAACCTGTTGGAGGAGATTGGAACGTCGAAGCTTGGTTGTACTCTTCCTTACATTTATTAATATACTCAACTATGGTGTTGGTTCCATCGTTGTGTTATGTTGTTTATGTAATGAAATTGTTTTAGTCCTCTTTGACTGAATGATAGTTACAAATGTGAATTAGTATGTTGTATATTGTGGTTGTTTCTTATGTGTGTGCATATGTCCGAACATGAAAGCGAGTGGATCGTGATCTGTCAAACTAGGAGTGAGGGGCGAGCCACTCTTTCCGACAACAACAACAGCATAGGACCTCTGGTAAGTCATCTATCAAATCTCCATCCATTCATTAACTAGGAATCAATATTATAGCTTGTATTGTTTGTGGCTAGACCCACTCTACGGCTAGTGGGATCACCTCTGTCCATAGAGGGGATTTACCTCGCCAACATGGAGCTTTTAGATAACATAGTTGAACTCAATAAACAAAAATCTCTCCCACTCTTGTTCCTGGGAGGCGACTTCAATATGATAAAAAATATTCAGGAAAATAAGTGATGAAGGATGCATCTTGACCTGGACAGTAATGGATTAAAGAAATTCATCCAAGAAAACCACCTCATTTACCTCCAAACCTCCAACGAAGTCTTCACCTAGAATAATAGAAGAGGAGGTACCCACAAAATATCTTCCAGACTGGACAAGTTCCTCGTCACGGAAGATTTCATTCATCTAGGGATGATCTAGTAGCTACCATCATCCCCATTATAGGTTCTGATCACTGGAAAATATAACTTCAATGGTTAAGACCAAGAAAGCACCCTCCCAAACCATTTCGCTTTGAACACTGATGGCTCTGATACCTAGGGTTCAAGGAAATGGTCTCTACTTGGTGCTCCTCCCTATTACCCCCGCAAGGAACTAAAATGCTCCAGTTCCTGAAAAAGCTGAAAATGCTCAAAGGTAAAATGATGGTTTGGAATAAATCCACCTTTCGTAATATCTTCAAATATCAAAGAGATCTGGAGGAAAAAATGAAGAGGCTTTAACAAACAATCATCAAGGAATGACACTCAGCCGAATCAGAGAACCAGGAGAAGACACTATCTAACTTAGATGGAAGAAAGAAGGAGCGAGGAAGAAATCCTATGGAGAGAAAATTCAAGGATCTGTTGGCTCAGAGAGGGAGAACAAAACACAAAATATTTTCCCCGCTCCACCATTCACCATAGGATTCATAACAGAATCATTGTCCTCAAAAACTAAAATGGAGAGCGCCTGGAAAAGAAAGAGGACATCACGGAGGAGCTCTGCAACCACTTCAAGAACATTCTACAAGAACCCAATCATCAGAGGCATGAGGCTATTAGAAAAATCACTCAGCACATTCCTAAGCTCAATATGGAAAAAAAAACCAGATGCTTCTCAGAGCCACCACTCTTGCTAAGGTGAAACATGCGGTGTTCAAGATGAAAGCCAGAAAAGCTCCAGGCCCTAATGGATTTACCACCATCTTCTTCCACTTGTTCTGGGACACCATCAAAGAGAAAGTTTGGGACGTAGTGGACGAATCACGCACCACTCACTGGCTTCTTCCAGCACTTAATGCAACCTTCATTGCTCTGGTTCCAAAAGAAGAAAATGAAACCACGCCAAGTATGTACATGCCCATAGAACTTTGCAATGTCATTTATAAAATAATATCAAAATTTCTTTCTAATAGGCTGAAGAAAATCCTCCCCCTGATCATCGCCCTTGAGCAAACAATCTATGTTGAAGGCAGGAAAATCCTAGATGGCATTATCCTAATCAACGAGGTCATACATTCTCTCAAAACCTTCAAAAAACCTGGTATGCTCCTCAAAATGGATCTTTCCAAGGCTTTTGACAAAATTGGCTGGGACTACATCCAAAACTTCCTTATAGCCTTCACCTTCAGCCATAGCTGGGTATGATGGATTATGAGCCTCATTACCTCTTTCTTTTTTCCATTTTGGCCAATGGTATGCCCTTTGCAACCTTCCACCTCTTAGAGGAATCAAACAAAGGGACCCTCTCTCACCCTTCATTTTCATCATCATGGCTAATGGGTTGGGCCGCCTTCTCAAAAGCTACATCCAATCAGGTGCTCTACAAGGTATACCCCTCCAAAACCTGCCCCCCTCCTCCCATCAACAATTTTTGGATGACAACATGATTATGGGTTACCGTTCGGTCCAGGAAGCCTGTACCCTCAAACCTCTTCTAGATTCCTTCTATGAAGCCTCCGGTACTGAGTTCAACCCTAAAAAATCGCAAATATTTTCTTCCACACCTCTTCTCTATCTCATCGCAACATTTCCCGCATACTAGGCTTCTCCATCGAATCCTTACCCTCCAAATACCTTGGAGACCCTCTCACTGACACTGCCATTAATCAATCGTCCTGGAAATCCCTACTGGACAAAATGGAAACCAGGATATCCAACTCGACCCATCGTACTCTCAATATAGAAGGTCGCTTGATCCTCATAAAAGAATTACTACAGTCCCTCACCATTTACCTCTTCTTGATACTAGCTGCCCCCAAATGGGTCCTGAAATCCATGCACAAATTGAAAATATCTTTCCTATGGGGGGATACAAAGAGAAAAAAAAATGGGATTTATTCAATTGGAAGGGAGTTTTTACTCCAAAAATTCATGGGGGGCTAGGGCTGCACGACAATAAGCAGAGCAACAACATCATGGGAGCAAGTATCTAGTGGAAATGGGTCCCCAACCCCAACACTCCCTGGGCTAACCTGTGGGAAGCCAAATATGCTCAGGCATGGCCCAAGGAGGACCTTATCAGATTCAACATAGAGCTAGGAGGATCCAAAATCTCGAAAGTAGCAAGTAGCCAAAAGCAGATGATACAGAGTCACAACTTCTGGGAGCTACACAACGGCACTCAAGCTAGATTCTAGGAAGACTCTTGGCAGCAAATACCAATACTGTGCTCCATCTTCCCCAGATCATTAGGGAGTGCAGATTTATAGGCCAGGTAAAGGCAGAGTGTACAGGACTTCTAGAGCGATGACACAACCCAAGGATACATGAACTCGCTACACATGGAGATATGGCAAGATGACTAGTACCATGAGAGTCACACAGACATTTGGGAGGAACTAAGCACTAAAATTACAATCAGAGTACATCTAGGACCTGACATCCTTCGTTGGGGTCACATTCCAAGTGGAAAATAGTCCACCAAGGAATCTTACAACCTCCTTCATCAGCAGAACCTAGATCCAACAAATCTCATCTTGAAAAAGATATGGTCAGCCAAATTATGGCCTAAAGTAGCCACCTTTCTATGGTTGCTCAGTAAACGATGCATCCTGACATGGGATAATATTTTGGAGGGTTTGTAGGACCCTCAAGATGCCCTCTATGCCAGGAAAACTTGGAAATCATCGACCACCTGATTGACCAATGTCCTACCTCAAATGACCTGTGGGACATAATCACAGTCCTATGCCGATGCAGAAACATAGAAAGAGGCAATGTCATCAACACCATCAACAGTTGGATGGAGAACCCCTACTCCAACAACCTCCTCAACAGACTTTAACAAATAATTCTGGGCATTATTATCTGGAACATATGGAATGAAAGGAAAAGCTGAATCTTCGAAGGAAAAAGCATCCACCTCAGAGCAGCTCTGGGCAAGGATACACGGAAACCTCACTGAAACGATGGCCCTAGATGCATGAAGCAAGGAGGATCTCCCTAACTCTAGTGTGGAGCATCATATATGGAATAAATGGCACACGAGCATAAATACCCCCCTGTACATTAACCCAAGAAGCGTCGGTAGAATCCTTGCTCCTGAAAAATGAAACCCCCCCGTCCCCCCCAATTGGCTTATTCAAATGTAACTTTGATGGTGCATCCAAAGGAAACCTCGGGAATGCAGGATTCAGAGGTATTTTCAGGAACTCTCAAGTCGAGCCACTTTGGATTTACTACAGTAACATGCGATGGGATAGAAAGAATTCTCTGGAGCTGGAGGGGCTAATCCAGGGTATTCACATCGCAATTGAGTTTCACTATTTCGCTTTGGAAATGGAGGTCGACTCGCAAATAATCACTACAGTAGCCACAATAATTCTCCATGGTACATCCTCCACAAAGGTATCTACTAGCTAGAGGCTAGCCCACATGCTCAAGCTTCTAGAATAGCTGATACACAATCACAGAGCCATTAATTTTTGCCATGTGTGAAGGAAAGAAAACTGAGTTATGGACCTCCTCGTGAACAAGGAGGAGGAAAGCCGTAGAGAGTTGTATCATTCCAACCTTAACTAGGCAGATGATGATTCTTTAAGACGAGAATCCCATACTCTCATTCAAAAGGATCTTCTCTCCCCGGATGCAGGTGACATCAGGGGTACGAATGATAATCATCTCTCCCACACACATGAGGACAAAAATCTGCAGCGCAGGTCCTCGCCCGATGTGGATCCTCAAACCAGTAACCATCCACACGAGCTGAATGAGATAAGGCATGATGAAGACACACATGGAAAACGTCACCCCCTCCAAGGTACCTCTCTGCAACAATCATCCTAAATCATTACTTAGATTGATATGCCAATTGGCCATAACCCTTCACTCAAGCCTGCTCATGAAAATATTTATGGCACGCAGCTGTGTGCGAGGCTCATTCATGACCTTCACCTTTTCATGCATCACATACCTTTTAAAAGGAAGGCCCCTCAACACAAAGAGACACCTAGTCAGGTCCTTCAGTCTTTCTAGTTGATTATGCTCTTGTCGCTACACAACCCTCTTCCTAGATTTACACTACGTAGATATCTCTGGGTTTCATTTTATCGAGCTTGTGCTTCTTACCCCAACTCCATTTGTCACTCCAGTCTCAATAGTTTGTGTGTAACCATTACCCTGCATCCCCAAATTTTATTTCCCACTCATCATTCCATTGGTCCTCTTATTTTTTGCTTGCTGAGCATATTTCCATCTTTTTCACTCCTTTGATTCAGCGGGCCATGGCTCCTAGATTGCACCAAATAACCATTTAAGGTGGGCAGAGAGGGACACTCCCCGGTCATTACCACCGAGGAATGGAAAATCATATGGAGTTTATGGAAGGCGCCTCCTCAAAGGTAGATGTGGCCCTAGGAACTCTACCATTGTGCATCAGGTGCACCTCCTTCCTTGCAAGACTGAACCTCTACCGGCTTAGGAGGAGGAGGGTGATGATACAGATGTATGGATTATGGATTCTGAAGGTACTTGGATGTGCCTCCCTCACGCAAAATATCTGGTGGCTCCCATCCTCTATGCATTGGTCCCCAAACATACACGTCCACCCACTGATACTGAGGAAGCGGCTGCGCAGGCGTATGCTTGCCCCATAGTGGAGGAAGAGCTAGATACTAATGATGAAGGTGATGACTAAGGACTACAAAGATGCTCAGTTCTTCCTTGTTTTTTTTCATGCTTGCTATTACCACGAGATTCCAGGTTATACATATGCTTCCATGTATTTTGTAATTTTTGGACACACCAGCGCTATTGTGCATTTTGTAATTTCCTGCTTCAAGTATTTTTCAGGTTGGTTTCCTCCACGGAGGAAACCCCAAAACCATGCCACTAAGGCTAGGATTAGTTAAGCACATCTTACCAACCCAACCTATCGCATATGTAGTGTTTCTCTTTCGAATTAATATAGCTTAGCCTAATTTACCAAAAAAACAAAAAAACTATCAACACTCAAGATTCTATACAGTAAGTCCATCACAACAAAAGATACCAAACAATCATGCGTTTCCTCATGAGTGCCAATTCTTTTATTAAAATCCTTTAAATTTTAACTACCATAACACCTTATATCAATTTCATCAATGTTTAGAAATAATTCTAAAGATTAAATTATTTTAACATCATCCATTTCTTCGCTTATTTTTGGTTTTGAATCTTCAACCATTTCCCTTTTTCTCATTTTCATGCATTTTTTCAATTTAAACTGAAATATTAAATCATGGTTATAAATCTAACTTACCTTTCCCATTTTCTTATGCATACTACTTTCCTTTTTTTGAGACTTTATTTCATTAATTTCCAGATATTTTTTTTGTAAATAACTAATTTTTGCATTTCATTTCAAAATTTGACTTTTAGATAAGACACATAGGCTTGAGCTTAGCCATAACAACCCCTTAACAATCTACCAATGTTAGAATTGAAAATCCAATAAAATACCAATACTACCACCAACATGTACAGTGAAGTTCATACATTGGTTCATAAACACCATGGTTTTAGACATAACTATAAGTAGCTTTACTAAACTCATGTACTGGAAAAAAAAAATCCATCAAACATAAAAGATAAATAACTTCTTCCCACATTAAATATTGAAACACTACATGAAGTAATATTTAAAGGCCCTGATTCAATAGCCAAAGAAAATCATTAAGAGGAGTCCATATACACAACCACAAAAAATTGCATTAGAAGGTATACATCTGCACCTAAAGTTACAACCAAATAGTTTCCATAACAAAATCAACTGCAAAACCACGCAATGTAGGTTTATCTCGATGAAACAACCAATGAGAAACAACCAAAACAAGAGATAATACCACTATATTCTATGCCTAAGATAACATGCAAAAAATTAAACAACTCAAGTGGGCGACCACATAAACCTAGAGAAAAAAATATTTAAGTTCAAAATCATCTAGAACCACCATCCAAGATAATATTTAATGATTTCAAAGGGGTATGGACATTTTCCAATGGAGGATCAATTACATATCTTGAACCGGTGTTGCTGAAAAAGGATCTTTCCATCTATTGAAGCCAAGAATCAACATTATCCAAACAAAACATTATATTATGGAGCATTTCTTTGATATATTCTAAGGAGGAAAACACATTCTAGTTTTTTTCTTGCTTTTCCTAGAGAATGAGACACAACATGGTTGAAATTTGTTTCTTTAAGTCAAGAGAACTCACAAAATGTAGCCTCCTTCTCTTATATATTCTAGGAGATGGTATCCATTTCACCTCTTCCCTAACCAATTTTGAATAAGAGAAATAAGGATGATCCCCTACCTCCTCATTTTCCAAAATTTAAATCTCCTTCCTCACTTCCAGAGGAACCATATCAAAGTTTGAAGCTAAAAAATCTTAGGAAAAATAGTGATCTTATTTATTCCCTATGTGCCCACTCTCCAGTTTCTTATCATATTTCTAGGAGGCATGCAAAAAAATACAAATAAGCATTCATGGAAATGATTAGACACACCTCTACTAATAAATTCGGATGATGAATGGTAAGGGGGACCTTGAAAAGAACCCTAAAAAATAATTATATCATCACCAAAAGAACACTGCAGAGGCCCAAATCCCATAACATTTTCCAATTCACTATACTATAGACCCATACCCAAGTGGAAACAATGTTGAAACTCTAGAAGACTCACAAAATACCTAATTAAATTAATAGGATATTTCAATCCTTGAAACAACCAAAAAACTTGGGCTAAAATCACAACAAAATTCACTCAACTAACATTATAAATTACTACTTAGAATTGCAGACACTAACCAATCTAGACCCTAAACAAAACCCAAATTTCCAAATTATCTCTAAGGGCCACCATTACAGAAAATACAACCCCAAACACAACCAAAACAAAATACTTTTCCCTAATTGATTAAAAAAAATTTCTTAAGAAAGAAACATATATAAGATTCACATAGGCCCAAATATACACTTAAAATATAAGAAACCTAGAATATGAGTTGAGGACAAGAATTTCTGGAGTGAGTTCAAACCATACCAAGAATAACTCACTAGGAACCTAAAACTATCTTTGAACTCAAAGGACTACTAGATAATTGTCCATCAAACCTCACCAACAACCAAACTCCTTCACAAAATTTTTGAGTCCCAAATTACCTACACTCCATACCAACAAGAGAAACCTGTTGAAAAGGTTTCCAAGCGTAGAATTTCCACCTTTTATTCTCACAAAATTTAAATTGTCTGTGGTTTAACCCAATTAACACCCACTTGAGAATATGCCACCCAATATCAGTTACGAGGTGGAAAAAACCTTGAATAGATGTGAAGGGATGATCTTCACCTCCACACCCATCAACCATAAATCCACAATCTACCATGATGTTACAACCTCCTTTAAAATCCCACTATCGCACACATAATGATGTACCTTCATTAATTACTTCCTACCATGCCCACCTGAATATGAACTAAGTGTTTATTTGACTCTATTTCGAAATCCACCATGAGAACTGTATTTGCACACCCATAATGGATTCTCCTATACACATCCAAAAAACTCTAAATAGCGTGTTGATCATCACCTATTCAATAATATTAGGTGGTCATTTCTCATTGAAATCCAGATCCGTAAGTTTATGACCCATATTTTCCAAAAAATATGCCACTTTATTTCTTTCTTTTCTAGTATACTAAACTACCACATATTCCAATTCATCGAGCAAGTCCTTTATAGTTTCCACAATATGCTCCAATCTTGAACTCTTCACAGTACTCCTAAGAGGTTGGTCATTCAAAATGTTTTGGACACATTGAACAACAATCAAGGAATCACCCTCTATTTATAGAAAATTAAATCCCTCCCTGAAAAAAATTTGAATAACTATCTTGAAAATCATAAAATCTATTATATAATTTCTTGTAAACCCTTAGTTGTGAGAAAATCTTAGAGTCTATGAGTTACTATCACAAAATTCTCCACCAAAACTAGCTAAACCAAGATTTTCTTTGGAAGCACCGTCGAAGTTAATTTTAATGAAATATATGATAAGAGGATGGAATGAGGGTTTCAAGGAGGTCTATGAATCCATGATTTAGTTTTATTTTAGAGTGACCATCCTATTTTCTAAGTTAAGTTTCTACATTATTTCTCTCTCATCCCCATCACCCTTACAATATTCACTTGACCATTATAACTAGAAGAGTTTATATAATATTGGATAAGATCATTTCTCAAAGCATTGCACTAGTTCTTTGCTTCTCTTCAAAAATTCTAGTATTCCTTTATTTCCACAAATTCTATAAGGTAAACCCTTTAGGTATAATTTAATCCATGATAACTATAGGATTATTCTACTTCAAAATAATCCATTGCTCCAAAAACGTAACTAGGTTGTCTTGGTTATGCACGTGATTTATGAATAGAAAGTGAACTATGGATCATACCTATACAACAAATGAACAATAAATAAGGAGATGATACATATGTTCTTCATCCTGAAAACAAAGAAAATGTGTAGGTGTGCCTTCATAGCCTTTCTTTCTTATCCTATCCCAGTTAAGAAGCTTACACTTTCTAATCAACAATAAGAAAACATTTCTTTTTTTCCAATGGATGATATACTATTACTTAAACTAGATAACATCCTTTTCCATAATTTGGTGACCCGCTAAAACTTCGTAAGTCTCTTTTAGAGTTAAATAACCACATTATTTTGTAGCCCATATCAAAATATCCATTTTTTCAGAGAATCTGATCCACCTCTCCCATAAGATATGTATAAAAATCTCTCAATTCAAATCTTGAGAAGATGAAGGCCAATCATGTTTATCCTTCCATTTCCTCTAGAGCATAGAAGCCAACTCTGGTTTCGGATAATAATAGACCCATACTACTCCTTCATCTATTGTAAATGGTTTTAAAAGATGAGAATTATCATTTTCATTTAGAAAAGGGAACTATTTCCGTACATCATCAAAGAATAATGTTTTTATTTCCCGAAGAACTTGATTCCACACAATTGCCCTGTTTTCCTATGTCCACATCCATAGGCTTGAACCAATGGAAATTAGGTCACACTGAAGTCATTATTCTTGTGAAACAAAAGATGCACATTTCCTTTTAGATGTTCTCTTGCATATTTCATTTCATCATGTCACCCATCTCCACCATAATTTCTCTCCAAAATTTCCACTTAGCACTTCACGATCACATAGAACTAAGCCCCTAGGTAATTTTGGTTTCACCATAATTTCCCAAGCTACTAAACACAACATATTTTCCTTATTAGTACCTCACCAAACAAAGAATCACAACAATTACCTGAGTTTACAATAAACTACTTTAGGTATCGATATGGCCAACATTTTATATATTGGAATAGCTTGTAAAATTGATTTTTTTAGAATCATCTACTTAGAAAAATCAAGGTTTTAAATGTGGAATTAGACATCCTATTGGAAATTTATTGAAGAATATCCTTCCAACAAGAGATTCATTTAGGGTTTATAACTAATGGTACTCTGAAATATGTAGACAGAATATTTTCTATGTGACACTCCAATATGCATGATAAATGATATCGGATCAATTCCTTACAATTCAAAAATAAGATGTTGGTGTTCTCATTATTGATAAGGGTTCCAAAAGATGCTATAAAATTTACTAGCACAAATCGAATTAAATTGACTTCTTTGAGAATTGGAATGCCAAAGATAAAAGCATCATTGAAAAATTGTTGATGTGTTATATGAAGGTCTCAAAAAAATAATATCAAACCTTTAATTTTTCCTTGTGAAAAAGTATTTCAAAATAAGTGACCCAAGCCTTCCATAGATGGTATAAATTAAAAAAGGGACAATGGGTCACCTTGGAATAATCCATGCAATGGGTAAAATCTTGTAGATGTATACTCATTAATGAAGATGGAGAAAAAAGGGGATGAAATGAGAGAACATATCTAATAGATCTAGTTCCATGAGAATCCAAAAGCATATAGAACTTATACCAAATAGTTCCAACAAATTTTATCATAGGCCTTTGACATATCTAGTTTGATCATCATACCTTATTTCTAATATCTTCTCAATTAATGAATAATTTCCTGTATTATAATGATACCATCTAAAATATGTCTTCCCTCAAAAATTCATGTTTTCTCTGGGAAGATAAGATTTGGTAATGAAGGTTTCATATTATTCACAATCACCATAGATATCACATTATAGAGGACAGTACATAATTCTATGGGTCAAAATCCACCTAGATCCTCTAATTTACCAACATTAGGGATGTGAGGCATAAATGTAGCATTAAGTCCACCCCACAAATATTACTTTTTACTAGATTCCTCATACCACCCCATGAATTTCATGTCATAAAAAGGAATGGAAGACCTTGAAGAAGTCAAAATTGAATCCTTCAGGTCTTATTTGGTGTCATCTCCATCAACATCATCTCAACTTATTCAAAGTATGTCAGGTGCATGAAGGCCAAATTCCGCTCTCGGCTAATGATCTTAGTAATAATCACTAAAATATTATTATAATAATATTATATACTATAAGAGGGCTCTCATAAAATAGACTTGTTATAATAAATTAGGTCTTCTTCAATTTTCGAATGTTGTAATTTCCGTAGGCCATCTCTCCCAACAACTAAGAATATATGATTATAATTTCTTCACTACAACATTGATTTGTGGAAGAATATTTTATTTCTCTCTCCTTCCTTCATCCATTGTACCAGATATTTTTCCCTCCATAAAATTTCTTCTTATTTCCTCAATTTTAGTGTATTTAAATTTATTCTTTCCTCCAGCACAAACACCTATGTACACCCATTAAGAAGAATTTATTGTTTCATTTCGCACATGTGGCCTTTTAATCTAAATTTCTCCTCAACAAGTATTTCCAAACATTTTTTATTTATTTTTTGATTTGTTCTTTTAACGCTTTCAATTTCAATTGAAAAGTGTGTAATATGTTCTTACATATCACCAAAATCTCCTCCCGCCAACCTTTTTCCTTCTCCATAGAATCTGTTGTGTGGAGACAAAATCTTTCAAAAAAAAGGGCCTACTCTAGGGATCTTCTTTGAGGTCAACCTCTAATGCACTAGCCAATGATCAGATCAAATACAAGGGAGGATGGTGGCTTTAATGCAAACATATTTTTCTAAAACTTCTTCTGAAACTAAAAATTGATCCAAATGACTTTCCACCTAATGTCTACCCCCATATCAATTATTCCAGGTAAAGATTCCATTAAACGTATGTAATTCCACTAAATCATAACCCTCAATAAATTGAAAAAAGGAGGCATATTTTTGGCACCGTTTGTGGAAACCTCCCTTTTGTTCCTTCGGATACCTAATAAGATTAAAATGTCCATCACAAATCCACAAAACATGAGTGATAAATTTTTTATGTACTTGAAAATTCTCCAAAACCTGCAAATTTTCTCCCGAAATGGGCCATATACCGCAGTCAAAGCCACCATCTCTTTAGAATCCATATACCAAAATATTCTTGTTAAAATTCTAGGACTTGACAACTAGTCATGAATCATAATTTCCATTAGGTTGCACAAAACTTCCAACCCTCCCACATAGGCTCTATCATCAAGAGTCAATGTTGAGATGCTAATCTCACTGTCTATTAGGTGTCATCACATTTAATTCTCTTGTATGATATTAGGTGTCGTAGACAGTTCCACTTTACTTCAGTTTAGGCGATTTCTACACCAGTGATTTATTATTGATGTTCACAATGTAATCTATTTAACCTTTTATAATATTGAGAAGAGTTATCTCTGCTTCACTTTTTTGCTTTTGCTTTTTGTCATGGTATCAAAGCTTAGCATGTGTAAGACTGCTTGAGAGCAATAAAGATTGAAGATCGAATCTATGTTGTATAAACATTAGGGGAATTTTGAGGTCTATAATGGGCCTCCTAAGGAAATAATAAAATAATATCTAAACCAATAAAATAATATTTATGAATTTACAATTGATTTTTTGCACCAAAATCCATGTAACCATGGTTAAATTCAATTGAAAAGTTGTACCAAAATAAAATTAATATAAAAAATTGTATTGATGTGACTATAAATAGAAATTATTTTTTTTCAAGAAAAAGTCATTATCATTGAACACCTAATGCATTTGTACTTTGTACTTAAATAGATTAAAATAAATTATAAATATAAATTCGTAAATTCTTAGTTGTGCAACATACCATTAATTAAAATTTATATTACTTAAATTATAAATTAAATTATATAATATGTAATTAATATACTGTATAAAAATAAAATAATATAGTAAAATAAATGTATTTTATTATTTGTATTAGTTTTATATTACATATTGAATTGATTTGATTTATAACATAAGAATAAATAATATATAATATAAAAATTAATATGATATATGAAAAGTGTGTAAAGACATGAAGATTGTATAGAGATATGCATTTTTTCTTTCAAAATAGATAAAAAGAAAACAATTATATTTTATTGAAAAAGTGTGAAATGACATTTATTATGAGTACTTTACTGTGTGATTTTAAAAGTACTTAGAATACTACCATGGTTAACCATAAGTTTTTATCCACCATTGTGAATGTGACAAGTAAGTAGATTTAACTCAAGCAATGCCACCTCAACCATGGGGGATGATGTCATCCCCTACAATGTGATTGGTTCTCATAAAGTGAATTTTGATTTTACATTTTCCTTAGGAGGCCCATTTTTTACCTCAAAATTCCCCTAATGACTCTAGAGCAACAACGTGAGCAGGACCGAAGTATTGAAATAGAGTTGAGATGTAGAGATCCAAAAAAAGGATCAAACAACCAGCAGAGGAACAACTACTTGAGTGATTTTTTTTTTTTTTTATTTGAAAAAAATTGATTAGCATGTTTATTGGAGGAAAAAACTCGTAGCTCAGCATGAAATTCATAAGGCAGGGTAGTGTCAATCAGCATGAAACCTATAAGGATAGGTAGTGTCGATGAGCACGAAGCTCGTAAGGTAGGGTAGTGCCGATCAACAGATATATGAGCAAGATAATCACACTGATCCATTGAAAAACTTCATTGATTCGATCCCAGCATGACCAACGTAGAATAAATGTTACAGAGGAGTGTCGGTGTAAGCTCGTTAAAAAAAAAGGTGAACAGCGGATGCAGTCCCTCCTTATGTAGACTCTCATATTAGAGCTAATCAATATTTGCATAGTAATTTTTCTTGAAGAAATAATGGCTTCTTCTAGCACTTTTCCATAGACCCGAAATATTCTTGGAAAAAATTATGAGTTTTGGAGCTTACGAATGAAGAATTTTCTCCAAGCTCAAGAGTGTTGGGATACACTTCAGATTTCTTATGTAGAGCCGACCCAAGAAGCATGGGTGGCGATGACCAATAATCATAGGAATGCATCTCTTCAACTCAAAAATAATTAGAACAAAGCCAAATGTTGGATACAAAACTCAGTAGATAATTCTATCTTTGACAAGATAACTGGTGCGTCAACAACAAAAGAATCTTGGGACATTTTGAAAGCTATGTATCAAGGAAATGCTACAATGAAGATAGTTAAATTACAAACATTGAGAGCATAGTTTGAAACCCTAAAGATGACTGACATGGAGAATGTGGATCAGTTCATGACTAGAGTGATAGGAATAATCAATCAAATCAAACTCAATGGTGAAACCATTACAGATCAAAAATTTGTTGAAAAAGTCCTTCAAATCCTACCCAAGAAATATGACATGATTGTAACAGCCATTTTGGAATCCAAATTTTTTTCAACCTTCTATGTAGAAAATTTTACTGGATCAGTTCTAGCACATGAAACAAGTCTCAAACTAGTAAAAGAATCCATAGAATAAGCTTTCAAAACACAAATCTCATTTGGCAAAGGTATAGGTAGAGGATATATAGGGGGAAACAAGCATGGCAGAGGCCCAAGTAATGTCACATCAGATCATCAGCTTACAATAGAACAATGGAGACCTCCACAAAATCAATCTGGGAGAGGCAGATCATGAAAAAAATCTAGTGTCCAGTGCTATTACTACAAGAATTTTGGGCATTATGAACATGACTGTAGAAATAAATAATCAGATCAGCAAAGAGGTATTGTCCATCTCTCAAACAATGATGGAGAACCCTGTGAAACCATGTTTCTTTCATGCCATATTTCTAAAGACAGACACAATGAGGACCTTTTTTTGTTGGACAGTGGATGTAATAATCACATCATGGGTAACAAGAATCTTCTTTCTTCTCTTAATGCTTCCATAACATCATAGATTACACTTGGAGATCATTAATGTATTAAAGTTGAAGGGAAAGGTATTGTCCCTATTCTTACTAAACATAATCAGAACAAATACATCACTGATGTTTACTACGTTCCACATCTTAAACATAACATCATTAGTGTAGGAAAACTAATGGAACATGGTTATGATGTATTATTTCAAAATAACACATGCTATATATATGAAAGACATCTCCATAAAAGACTTATAGAAAAAGTTGAAAAGACCAAGAATAGGATCCTTGAAGTGACTCTTATAAGCCAAAATATGAGACAATATTTATTCCACAATATATCTTGAATAGATGAGACCCATATATAGCATTCTAGGTACGGCAACATCCAAATCAAGATTCTAATTCTACTTCAAAAGAATTCTAAAGTCATTGGTCTCCCTACTATGAGCGAAAAATAGTGTAATTGTGAAATTTTTTTCCTATCCAAGCATAAAAGATATAGTTTTCCCGCATCTTCTTCTAGAGAGAAAGATCATTTAGCACTTTTCCATACAGATATATGTGGTCCTATGAAGACACATTCCATTGGTGGTAGTGTCTATTTTCTGACATTTATTCATGATTATAGTAAGAAAATATGGGTGTACTTTTTAAAAAATAAATTAGATACCTTCTCCAGATTTAAAGAGTTCAAAGCAGAAGAAGAAAAATAGAGTGGAAAACTCTTGAAAGTACTCAAATAAAATAGAGGAGGAGAGTATAGCTTCAATGAATTCACAAAATTATGTCAAAAAATAGGAATCATAATGCAGAACACTACAAGATACACTCCACGACAGGATGGAGTAGCAGAAAGAAAAAAATCATCGATCATGAACATGGCGAGATGTATACTACGTGAGAAGAAGTTGTCAAACCACTATTGGGCCAACACATTGTAAATAGCAGTGTATGTTCTCAACAAATCGCCAACAACCAGTCTCCAAGATACAATACCTCAAGAAGCATGGGATGGGAACAAGGTAAATGTATCACACTTTAGAATTTTTGGATCAATAGATTTTTCACATGTTCCTGAGAAACTAAGAAAAAATATTGATGATGGCAGTGAAAGATGCATATTTTTAGGCTACAGTGAGAAATCATAGGGCTACAAACTTTACAGTCTTGTTACCAAAAAGTTTATTTTAAGAAGAGATGTCAAATTTTTCGAAAATAAATCTTGGTTTGATCATGTTGATGAAATTTCAAATCAGTGTTTTTATTCACCACAGTCACCAAGATTGCAGGGTCAGTAATAGCCACACCATTCTGAAAATGGTAAATAATAAAGTAGTGAATCTTCCATTGATTCAACATCTTCAAAAGATGGCCAGAAAACAAGGAGCATCAGAGAAATATATGAACATAAGCATGATTTTGACCAGCAGAATATTTTTTCATTTCTTTCAAATCAACTAACCCATTTCGAAGAAGTAGTTAAAGAAAAGCATTGGGTTGATGCAATGAACTAAGAAATTGATGCCATAGAGAAGAACCAGACACGGGAATTAATTGATCTCCCAACAGACAAAACCAGAATTGGTGTAAAATGGGTATATAAGACCAATCTAAATAAAAATGGAAAATTGAGAAACAGAAGGCAAGGTTGGTTGCCAAAGGATTTTGAGAACAATTTGGTGTCGACTATAGTGAAATATTTTCTCCAGTAGTAAGGCCAAACACTATCCGAAACATTTTTTCCATAATAGCTCAACACAAATGGAAATTCCATCAGCTTGATGTAAAATCTGCATTCCTAAATGGTATATTGCAGGAAGAAGTTATGTAGAGAAGCCTCCTAGTTTTGAAGTGCAAGGATATGAGAATAAAGTATATAAATTGAAGAAATATTTGTATGGTTTGAAACAAGCTCCAAGATCTTGGTACAGTCGCATTGACACCTATCTCATAAAAAGTTGTTTTTCTAGAAGCAAACATGAACCCACTTTGTGTATCAAATCTCATGAAGGTAAATTTATACAGGAAATATGATGTTAGAAGATTTCAAAGCAACAATTCAAACAAAGTTTGATATGATAGATCTAGGAGTCATGAAATATTTCTTAGGCATTGAAATTCACCAATATCCTAATGGAATTTTTGTTGGTCAACAAAAATATGCCACTAACATCATCCAAAATTCCAAAATCACCAATTGCAAATCAGTTGATACACAAATTTCTCAAGCTCCAAACTTAGAAAAGAAGATGTAACACCACCTGTTGATCGCACATTATATAAAAGTCTAGTTGGTAGTTTGTCGTATCTCACTGCACTTAGACCTAATATTATGTTTGCAACAAGTTTTGTCTTTAGGTTTATGTAGTCACCAATGATTACTCATTGAAAGGTTGCAAAAACGATCTTAAGGTATATTACAGGGACCATGGACTATGGTTTGTTTTACATAGATTTAGAAAATTGTTCACTTTCAAGTTATACGAACATGGATTATGCAGTAAGTTTAGATGATTGAAAAAGTACCTCAGAGTATGTTTTTCATCTTCGAACCAATCTGATCTCATGGGCATTCAAGAAACAATCAATTGTTTCAATATCTTCTGTACATGCAAAATATGTAGCAACAAATTCAACAGTTTGTCAATTAGTGTGGTTGAGAATATTGTTGAAAGATATTTCAAATATTCAGAAGGGCCCAACTCCAATTTACTCTGGCAACAGTTCAACAATTTCTTTATCAAAAAATCATGATTTTCACAAAAAGAGCAAGCACATTAACACATGTTTTCATTTCATTCGTGAACTTGTTATTGATGGGGACATAGTAATTTATTTTTGTGGTTCCAAAGATCAACTTGCAGATATTTTCACAAAGACATTGGGAAAGAATGTAATTGAATTTCAAAGAGATAAATTAGGCATTGTTAGTGCCTCCACTTGTAATAACTGAGATTATGAGAGGATGTTGAGATAATAATCTCACTTTCAGCTACGTGTCATCACATTTAGCTCTTGTGTACTAGGTGTCATAGACAGTTCTGTTTTTACTTTACTTTAGTGGAGTTCTACTCCATTGATTTATTATTGATGTTAGCAATGTAATCTATTTAACATTTTTGAACATTGAGAAGAGGTATCTCTAATCCACTTTTTCGCTTTCATTGTTCATCATATCTCAGACCCCAAATAACGACTAACACTTATTTTTGACAACTTGTTTATGGACACCGTTGTCTCCTATAAAATAACCATTATTGGCTTCTCAGTCTTAATATAGCCTCACATATAGCGTTATTTACGTTTACCAGCTAAGCCCCTCATATTCCAGGTTAGAATCTTCATAGAAATGATTGTTTGGAAGGAAGAAAAAAACTCATAAATTATTTTTTCTTGTCATAAATTAATTAATTCCTCCCCTATGTCTTGAAGAAATTTTTGCATCATCTTTATACCCTTTCGTTTGGGGTCCTTTACTAAATGTTTTAGAAGAAACTATTTTCCATTTTCATTTATTTCATTAACTATCTATATCACAACTCCATCTAAGGAGGTTTGTCATTTTTCCATTTTCTAATCAATATAAGATTTCACATACAACTCATTTTATTCTTGTTGGCAGCCAAATCATTTAACTCCCAATCATTCAAGAAATTAATTAATTTTTGTTGCTCTTCTGCTATGGTTTCAAAATGCACCTTAGTATATGGCATCACTTCCTATATCCTTCTGGAATTTTTCATTTTTGTACTTGTTTTTCTACTAAAGGATCTGCTAGGATTTCAAGAATTAATACATAGAATTGTGCATTAACTTCTTCTTCCATTTCTTCTATAGAAACATAAGCGATCTTAACTCTATTGGACCTTCTTTGAGAGACTACTTTGGTGAAACCATCATCTGGAAGCAACCCAGAAATCCCCTATTGTTTTTTCTGTAACAAGAAATATTGAAAAAAATGATAACGTTGATGATAGTTTCAACAACAAAATGGTACATGTTCATAGTCTAGGGTTTGTGCCCAAATCTCCCCTAGGTATTCCAAAGCAATATATTCTGGAAAATTTTGACAAATACTCACATAAATGCAAGGACATGCTTAAGACATGTTCCTACCTCTCTTGGTGACCTCCAAAACTTTGAAAATTTTACCTAAGGAATTCTCAATACTTTCAAGAACTTATCGAATATAAAAATACATAGGAAACGAAAAAAATTCAGTGAGACATGTGCCACCAAAAAATTCTATTTATTGGGATTGAAGCATTCCTCCCAATGCCTAATATATAAACCAACATTGTTGAAAAATTAGTAAACACCTTCAAATCTCCTATTTGTGTCTTCCATAACAGAGAAAATGTTAGTAAAAAACACTTATGTTCTTAATCTCATAACAATTTCGCCTTTGGATTCCCATTTCATTTATATCCATCACTCTAACTCCATTTATATTTTCCACTCTCCCACAAATCTAAAAATGAAATCATGATCTTTATTTCTTCTTCTATGGTCTCGCAAACACTTAGGAGGGATCACAAATTTAGAGTTGAGTAGCTCTAAGTATACATATATCATGGAAAATTGCTTGCCATTGCACCTCCAAAATATAAATTTCTTCCAATTTACCACTTCCTTTTCGTCATCCAATTAATTTCTTAATATGAATAAATTATAAAATTTCCTTTTCTCTTCCTTTATCCTTAAATTTGTAAAGAATATAACCATCCAGTTAACTTGCTACCACATAGTTCAGATTTCATTTCCATAACACCAAATAGAAAATATGCAACAAAGATATTATACCACATTGCTACTGAAATTTCTTGATAATTTTTAGCTTCTTTATCACTTTAAAATTTGCAAATTCGTTCTCTAAGGATCCATCTATTAACAAGAAGTTTCAGCCATCCAACATTCTATTCGACTTTACTCGATAGAATTCTACATAAGTGTTCAAATCAATGTCATATTCCTTCTATGACTATTATTTATTTTAAAAATTTGTATTTATAATTATATTGTCAACCCCCTTATCTTTGAATATAATCTTCAAATTTGTATTATTTGGAAGTATATGGAAAAAAATTCCATTTCCATTACAATCCTTGTCCATCCAATCGAACTAATTTTGCCTTTCATCTCCAAATAATCTTTGATCAAAATTGAAATCATACACCCAAAACATGATAACTTTCAATAATATTTCATATCAATTTGCTTGAGTCCGTTCTCCATTTCTATAATTTTTTTTTTTTTTAAATCTATTCTTTTTCCAGAAAGAAAAAACGCTGTATTTAAACAGTTCATATTCCATACAAAACACTGATTGCATATACTGATTACATATCGACATATAAGGGAAGAGTGTGCCTCCATATTAGCCAAAAGTATCTCTTAGAAAGTTTAAGAGATCCACATGGACAGCCCAAAGCTGGAAATAAATGACTTAAAACAGCCCGGCAAAACAGTGATGCATAAAGCAAGAGCTCAAATAACATGGTAACATACATAAAAACTGAAATAAATGCCGGAAATTATAAAGGGGAAAACTATACACAGAACATAAAAATGATCACGCTCGCTTGAAGAAGATTCCATGATCATAAGATATCTGTATGTACAATAAGAACCTGTATAGAGATATAAAGAGATAGCACGCTAGCTTGAAGGAAAACCAGGCTCGCTTGCAAAAATCAAGCTCGCTTGTAAAAATATCAGGCACGAATGATAGGAATTATGGAAGAGGTAAAATATGTGAGTCCAGCAGATATGAGCACTCCAAGCCTCTGTTTGATAAGAAATCAGCCCGTGTATTATTTTCTTTAAAAATGTGCTGTATGCTAAAAGTCTGAAACTTTCTCAGAATATATCTAATCCTCTGTATCCAGCGAGAACCGTTCCTGATTTGCAGATCACAGCGGCCAATGATTCCCATCAATTGTGATCTTACAAATCTTTGTTGTGCATTCTTTGCAAACGTTTTCTCAATATTCAATAAGATGTATGGCTGCCTCAAAATATAATCATAAGAGTCCACCTGTAACTTGAATTGCTTCAAATGACTTTCCTCCTCCATGGTTTTATGCTAAATTTATGCTCCTATGGTCTTATCCTATTTACCGACTAGGTTTACCAATTTAACGTAGCCATCTTCCACCTTGTCCTCTTGTAGAGATTTATTATTTAAAATCTCGTTGTTGTCTTGGAAGACAACTCCTTGTGCACACGCTCACTCATTAAATTTGAACCTACTGAAGAGAAATTCATTACCTCAATGTCTGCAACATTTTATCTTATATTTACTCTAAATTTAATCTTGGTTGATTCTTCAATAGGCATCATATCCAAGCATCATTCTCTTTCTTTTTCTTTCGTTGAATGCCTCTTTCCTTGATCTCCTTTAAGAAAATTTTCAATTTTTTCTTTCTTTGGAAAAATTCTCAAGTATTGTCTTTCTCCATAGAATACATTCACACATAATTCATTAATTTGAAAAATTTGAGATTCCTGAATTGTTTGTTGATATTTCTATCTACTCTTCCTTATGTTAATCGAAACATTCCAAGATATTCTTAACAAATCTCTCATTAACGTTATTGTTTTCTCCCAGCATTATTCCCCATTCCGGTTCACAAATGTAAAATGAAATACCCTTGTTAACTCTATTTATGATTTTTTTTTTTAATGTTTGGTTGGAAAGTTAAAAAAAAAGAGACATATATGACATGTGATGAAGTATTGTACTATTTAAAAAAAATATGGCAATTAATGCGAAATTTTGTTAGTATATTAATCCTCTCACGAAAAGTTAATGGCTAACTCAAGATATTAACTACTAATTGCAAGGAAAAATGCTGGAGTTCGTTATGACTAGTGAGGGAGAAATAAAACAAATAAAAAATTATTTTTGGCAATTTCTTGTGAGAGAAAAAGAGAAGAAAGAAAAAGTGGTTATCCACAAAACTTTGATGGATGGAGATAAATGCTATGATTTGGAATCTATAAATTCAAGTTCTATGGGAGATAGAGATAGTTCTTGAAAAATTCTAATGAGAGAAAAAGGTTGGTATAACCTTAAGTTTTTAGTAGGATGTTGTTAATGTTTTAGAAGGAAAAGCACTATAAATAACTCTTGTTTTATTATTGTCTCTTCTAACAGTTCGGGGACAGCTTGGAGGGGAACCAATGATTGTTAGCTTTAAGGCTGGTTGGATCGTGGAGGTGTCTGAATTTTTCGAGAAATGACTCATATAATAGTAGGTTAAATTTTATGAAAGTAGAAGTATTTGTAAAGAATGTATTGGTGTAGAAGAATTTGTTATTTGTACTAACTATGTATTTTGCAGAAAAAATGATTGCATGACTAGGAGTACATATTCATGTGTAAAAGAAAGAAACAAATTTGAATGTTGATTGGAATAAAAAAAAACTAATTCTGTGAACACAGGGAAATCTTGATTGTGTAACACGGGAATTGGAAATTTATATATGAAATAAAAATGGTTATACTGATTAATTTTCAGTTGTAGGAATTAACTAGTGTTTAATACTTCAGTGCAGGATGTGTTGAAAATTTTTCAATCCAACTTGCACTGAAGTATTAAACACTAGATACTTTCTACACACTTATATTTATATATATTAACTACATATATTCTATTTCCATAAGAATATATATAACATATTTACATTTTTATTAAAATTTTAAATTTGTAGATTTAACTGTAATTAGTGCATGCATGAGAATGGAAATTATGCAAAAAAGAAGAGAACGAAAAAATAAGTTCACATGCATAAGACACAAGATATGCTTTCTGGTAAACTCTTTGGGAGAAAAACCAAGCTAGAAGATGAGGTTGCTTCGCTTTCTTTCTTTGTCTCGAAATATGATTGCAGGTAAGAAGAAGTAATGTTTGTGGCTAGTGGGATGCTACAATGTACAAATCCTCTCTATGTGCTCTACTTCCTATCTCTCTTTGCTTAGCTATTGAAAAAATTCTCTTGAAAGAATGGAATACTTCTTCCTCCTAGTGCCCCGATTATAACACGGTCTGATAGCCTACTAGTGGTTACTTTTGACTACATCAAACCTTAACTACAGTTACAACATAGACTCTTCTAGAGACTTTTACATTATAATCATGTGGCTACTCCATTTTCCATAAATAATGGGGGTTGACGTGACATCATACTAAGATGTATATGTGAAAACAGGAAGGTCAACTTCTGAGTGGCATAACTTTTACCTATGATCTTTCATTGACACAATTCCTACATCGTTGGAAAGAGATACACGTGTGTAAAATATCATCGAATGGTGCTACATTAAAATAGTAAAATTGTACCCCAGAAAAACATTGTTTGATGCCTCAAAATGCTCCGAGTAAGTTTTAGACCCTGTTTCTCTAAATTGGTCCCCCTGCTAAAAAAAATGGTCTCGTAAGTTGATTCCTCCACATTTTCCTCCACATTTTCCACTCCAAATGCATCAAGGTGAGTGAAAAAATATATAATTATCCAATCTAGATCATCTAATTCATAAAAAAAAAATACATAATACATTAATAAAATAAGCTAGTTCAAGGATTGCTTGGATCGAGTCCAGACCTAATGGTCAGGGTTTTTAATATCAAAATGATTCAATCTCACCATGCAACCATAAGGGTATAAGCCAACCTGGAATAAACAAGAAAACAAGTATGAGGAATTGATGTCGTAATTGAATCCTCATTTTGTATTAGTAACCCATAGAGACCAATTTACTTTTCTCCAACCTTGTTGGAAATAATCTCCATACTTGTGATAAAACGATGAAGAATGATCGATCATGGAGATTAGAAATGAAAATACTTACGAAATTGTTATAGAGCATCAATAGAACTAAGTATTATGCTTAAAAAAATGATTCAATCACTTCAACATTATGAATTTTTGAAATTTGTTTTACTTAGCAAGAAAACTCTCATCGAAGCAAATTTGTGGCGTCGATACACAACACCTTTATCAAATATTTACAGGATCAAAGTTCTGAAAGATAGGATGCCACAAGGCTGAGATATCTTTAAACAATGGAAATAAAATTTTTATAAAAAAAAAAACTCTACCTAAATCTACGCATTTCATTGCAGCCCAAAACAGTGTTCGACCGAGTCTGGAGGTAGGATATGCCGATGGACCCTAATATGCTGAGAGACCTATTCAAATTTTGGAATAAGTTTTCTGGCTATGGTCCACTGGTTAGATGAGAAAATTGAGTCCCAAATATTTCATGCTCCAATCCCATACAAAACTATATATGCCTAAAACCTACTCTAAGTACGATAATTTCTTCAATTGAAAAAGGTCGAGGATCAAAATAGTTCGAGGCCCTGAATAGTTAGCCAATATATCAGGATGGGTGTGAGAGTGGTCTGTGACTTTGCGAGTTTGGGAAAAAACAAGCTCGCTTGCAAAAAACAAGCTCGCTTGTAAAAATATCAGGCACGAAAGATAGGAATTATGGAAGAGGTAAAATATGCGAGTCCAGCAGAGAGGCACCTCTGTAATGATCGACATGAAGCTCGCCATATGAGCACACCAAGCCTCTTTTTGATAAGAAATCAGCCCGTCTATTATTTTCTTTAAAAATGTGCTGTATGCTAAAATTTTGAAACTTTCTCAGAATATATCTAATCCTCTGTATCCAGCCAGAACCGTTCGTGATTTGCAGATCACAGCGGCCAATGATCCCATCAATTGTGATCTTACAAATCTTTGTTGTGCATTCTTTGCAAACGTTTTCTCGATATTCAATAAGATGTATGGCTGCCTCAAAATTAGTGTCCTCCTATAACTTGAATTGCTTCAAATGACTTTACTCCTCCATGGTTTTATGCTAAATTTATGCTCCTATGGTCTTATCCTATTTACCGACTAGGTTTACCAATTTTACGTAGCCATCCTCCACCTTGTCCTCTTGTAGAGATTTGTTATTTAAAATCTCGTTGTTGTCTTGGAAGACAACTCCTTGTGCACACGTTCACTCATTAAATTTGAAATTCATTACTTCAATGTCTGCAACATTTTATCGTATATTTACTCCTCTAAATTTAATCTTGGTTGATTCTTCAATAGGCATTATATCCGAGCATCATTCTCTTTCTTTTTCTTTCATTGCACATAATTCATTAATTTGAAAAATTTGAGATTCCTGAATTGTTTGTTGATATTTCTATCTACTCTTCCTTCGGTTAATCGAAACATTCCAAGATATTCTTAACAAATCTCTCATTCGTGTTATTGTTTTCTCCAAGCACTATTCCCCATTCCGGTTCACAAATGTAAAATGAAATACCCTTGGTAACTCTATTTATGATTCTTTTAATGTTTGGTTGGAAAGTTTAAAAAAAAAGAGACATAGATGACATGTGATGAAGTATTGTACTATTTAAAAAAAATATAGCAATTAATGCGAAATTTTGTTAGTATATTAATCCTCTCACGAAAAGTTAATGGCTAACGCGAGATATTAATCTACTAATTGTAAGGAAAAAAGCTGGAGTTCGTTATGACTAGTGAGGGAGAAATAAAACAAATAAAAAATTACTTTTGGCAATTTCCTGTCAGAGAAAAAGAGAAGAAAGAAAAAGTGGTTGTCCACAAAACTTTGATGGATGGAGATAAATGCTATGATTTGGAATCTATAAATTCAAGTTCTATGGGAGATCGAGATAGTTCTTGAAAATTTTCAATGAGAGAAAAAGGTTGGTATAACCTTAAGTTTTTAGTAGGATGTTGTTAATGTTTTAGAAGGAAAAACACTATAAATAGCCTTTGTTTTATTATTGTCTCTTCTAACAGTTTGGGGACAGCTTGGAGGGGAACCAATGGTTGTTAGCTTTAAGGCTGGTTGGATCGTGGAGGTCTCTGAATTTTTCAAGAAAAGACTCACAGTAGGTTAAATTTTATGAAAGTAGAAGTATTTGTAAAAAATGTATTAGTGTAGAAGAATTTGTTATTTGTACTAACTATGTATTTTGCAGAAAAAATTATTGTATGACTAGGAGTACATATTCATGTGTAAAATAAAGGAACAAATTTGAAAGTTGATTGGAATAAAAAAAACTAATTCTGTGCAGACACGGAAATCTTGATTGTGTAACACGGAAATTGGAAGTTTATATATGAAAGAAAAATGGTTATACTGATTTTTCAGTTGTAGGAATTAACTAGTGTTTAATACTTCAGTGCAGGATGTGTTGAAAATTTTTCAATACAATCTGCACTGAAGTATTAAACACTAGATACTTCCTACACACTTATATTTATATATATTAAATACATATAATATATTTCCATAAGAATACATATACCATATTTACATTTTTATTAAAATTTTACATTTGTAGATTTAACTGTAATTAGTGCATGCATGAGAATGGAAATGACGCAGAAAAGGAGAAAATGAAAAAATAAACTCACACACACATAAGACACAAGATATGCTTTCTAGTAAACTCTTTCAAGAGAAAAAACAAGCTAGAAGATGAGGTTGCTTCACTTTCTTTCTCTGTTTCTAAATATGGTTGCAGGTAAAAAGAAGTAATGTTTGTGGCTAGTGGGATGCTACAATGCACAAATCCTCTCTATGTGCTCTACCTCTTATCTCTTTTTGCTTAGCTATTGAAAAAATTCTCTCGAAACAATGGAATTCTTCTTCCTCCTAGTGCCCCGATTAGAACATGGTATGATAGCCTACTAGTGGTTACTTTTGACTACATCAAACCTTAACTAGAGTTACAATATAGACTCTTCTAGAGACTTTTACATCGTAATCATGTAGCTACCCCATTTTCCATGAATAATGGGGGTTGACGCGACATCATAATAAGATGTATATGTGAAAATAGGAAGGTCGACTTCTGAGTGGCATAACTTTTACCTACAATCTCTCATTGACACACTTCCTACATAGTTGGAAAGATACACGTGTGTAAAATATCATCAAATGGTGCTACATTAAAATAGTATAATTGTGCCCAAGAAAAATATTGTTTGATGTCTCAAAATGCTCCCAGTAGGTTTTAGACCCTGTTTCTCGTCCCGCTGGTAAAAAAGGTCTCGTAAGTTGATTCCTCCACATTTTCCACTCCAAATGCATCGAGATGAGTGAAAAATATATAATTATCCAATCTAAATCATGTAATTTCATAAAAAAAAAATTACATAATACATCAATAAAAGTTTTTGCATTGCTTGAATCGAGTACAGCCCTAATGGTCAGAGTTCTTAATTTCCAAATGATTCAATCTCACCATGCAACCATAAGGGTATAAGCCAACCTGGAATAAACAAGAAAACAGGTACCAGAACTTGATGTCGTAATTGAATCCCATTTTGTATTAGTAACCCATAGAGACCAATTTACTTTTCTCCACCCTTGCTGGAAATAATCTGCATACTTCTGATAAAACGATGAAGAATGATCGATCATGGATATTAGAAATGAAAATACTTACGAAATTGTTATAGAGTATCAATAGAACTAAGTATTTCACTTAAATAAATATTCAAGCACTTTAAAATTATGAATTTTTGAAATTTGTTTTACTTAAAAAAAACTGTCATCGAAGCTAATTTGTGGCATCGATAGACAACACCTTTATCAAATATTTGCAGGATCAAAGTTCTGAAAGGTCGGATGCCACAAGGCCGAGATTTCTTTAAACGATGGAAATAATTTTTTTATAAAAAAAAAGAACTCTACCTAAATCTACGCATTTCATTGGGCCCAAAATAGTGTTCGACCGAGGCTGGAAATAGGATATGCCGATGGACCCTAATATGCTGAGAGACCTATTCAAATTTTGGAATAAGTTTTGTGGCTATGGTCATTTAGTCCCACATATTTCATGCTCCAATCCCATACAAAACTATATGTGCCTAAAACCTACTCTAAGTACGATAATTTCTTCAATTGGAAAAGGTCGAGGATCAAAATAGCTCGAGGCCCTGAGTAGTTAGTCAATATATCAGGATGGGTGTGAGAGTGGTCTGTGACTTTGCGACGTTGGGAAGAAAAACGCAATTGTTGATTTAAAGAGGGGTTGAATTCCCGAATTGGTTCCATGCCAAATAGATCTTTTGTTCTTTGTTTATTTCACCGATAGTGGGGTCTAGGTAGTATTAACTTGGGAACACTTTGATATCCATCAGATGCAGAAGGGTTCAGATTTCTACCAACGAATTTTGTGAAATAATAATCCACATCTCTATTAATTAGCGAGAAACCTAATAATAATCCACACCTCTATTATTTAGCGAGAAACCTTTAATCGAATTCAATATGTAATTATAACAACTCTCTCGGAAACCAATAAAGGTGCTTATGCGACGTGTACAATGGCTCTGCAACAGCTAAGAAAAATTAACACTGTGATCCAAGCTTAAATCCACCAACTCAAACAATCCTGATTATAAATATTTATAAACAAACACAATTAATACATAGGACTCTTAAAAATCGCTGCCAAATATGATAAATCACCCAAAGAACATTACAAAGTTATACCCTAGCTCTTCAGTGTCTCTTCTCACATACCCGTAACACGTTACTTTCTATTTTGGCTTAATAAAACATTTCTTCGCCTCTCTTCTTACCCATTATGCACACACTCGTTTAATTACAAAATTTTTCTATATACAATGAGAATAGATTTGTTGAGATCCACTAAAGGTATCTTTTGAAAGTATTAAATCTCCCCTAAATTTCTAACCCTCCCAACTACTAGCACAAAATAATGAATTACATGTATAAAGGAAATTAATCCTTTATTTCTTTCAATTAATATCAATTACTATTTTCATAATTATAATTAATGAAATCAAATCGAGGGAACTCATTACCTTTATTAATTGGGAGGGGTCTCTTCAACTCTGGAAGGATGCTCATGTATGACATGTGCACCAACATGAATTATCTATGTTCTCATTTATACCTTCCAATTTGTAATTCATTCCAGTGATCATAGAAAGTCTCGGTACTGAAATTTCCGTACTGGTTGGCCATGTTTTAGAGTTATTTTCCATTTATTAGACTGCCGCTCATGGTAGCTACTTTGACATCAATTAAAATAACTCCTGCTAATGTAACCTACTTTGATATCAATTATTTAAAAAGGGAAAATACTGTGACACCCAGTTCATTAATATTTTAAAACTTGCAAACAAATATTTGGTCAATTTAATATATTCAACGATACAATAATAATAAGGAGTTGTTTTTACTGTCACTTTTTAGAGTTTCACGTCTCTAAATCAGGTGAAAAAATTTGAGGTAAAATCTTGATTTATATTATTTAAACTGGTTTTATGATTATATATATGGATTCAGCACCCTAAAAAACCTTTAAGGCACTTCCATTGTGCAAGGTTACCTATCAAACTTCTGTTTTTAATAAATTCCTGCCGAATTTTAAAGAAATTAAACCAGAAAAAACTATAATAAAACCCTTCAAAAAATCACACTAAAAACTATTCATAATAATAATAATAAAATTTAAATGGAAAATTTTAAATAAAAACTCATAGAAAATATGCATCTTCTTCAAACTAAAAATAAAAACATGAAGTGCTTTTTTGTCATTGTTTTATTTTATTTATGTTAAAGAGTGAGTAAATTTTTTTACATGCTCTTCTTTCTAAGTTGCTATATCAATCAAGAATCCAAAATCATATTTTTACCACTTATCTTTCAAACAAGATATAATATTTTTAGTAAATTTATTTAAAAATCTATCTTTATTTATGTACATTGTTTTTGTTCTGAAAATACTTTGTTCCGGTTTTTAAAAAAGACAATATCATAGAGTATCGATAAAATTACACTAATCTTGGATCGGATATCCAAAGCTTCTGAAATTAACCAATGGAAATCAGTTCCGGAATGCACTACTGGCTATTTTTCAGCACCAACGGCTATTTTTTCGTTTAGATATAGGTCCACAAATAATACATTTTGACTACGACCTATGACAAATTCACAAAAGAGGAGAAGCAGAAAAACAACAGAGAACAGAAAAAATTATTGGAGAAACACGCTTTGAAGAATTATTAATGTGAACTATTTATACAAGTAATCTGATGGTTATTCAGAAACTGAAATGGAACTGAACAAAAACTAATTCTAAACTAATCAACAGAACTAATTCTTTAACACTTTCCCTTAATGTAGAGGGTTACATTGTTTTATTTCTAACTTTTGACATTGAAATTCAATATTAACTTTTCCTAGCTGTTTGGTGAAAATATCCGCTAACCGCTCCTTCGAATCACAAAATTTGAGAACAATGTCACCATTCTTGACGAGTTCATGAATGAAGTGAAAACGAGTGTTGATATGTTTGCTTTTTTGATGAAATACATTGTTCTTCGACAAGGAAATAGCGGAAGTGTTGTCACAAAGGATTGAAATCGGTTCATTTTCTGTATATTCGAAGTCGAAGAGAAGTCTCTTTAGCCACACTACTTGACATGATGCTGAATTTTCTGCAACATACTCGGCCTCTGTTGAAGATAGTGCAACTATAGGTTGCTTTTTGGATGACCAGAAGATAAAGTTTCTTCCAAATAGAAAAGCATGGCCATAAGTGCTTTTCCGATCATCAATACATCCTGCATAATCACTATCTGTATAACCAACAAGCTTACTGTCTGCAGAGGTTGCATATGATAAACCATAAGTAGATGTACTTGCAATGTATCTTAACACCTTTTTTCCAGCTTTCCAATGATAGTCTTTAGGAGATTCCATAAACCTGGAAATATAACTAGCTACAAATGCTATATCAGGCCTAGTAGCAATAAGATACATAATACTACCAGCAAGTTGCTTATACAAAGTCACATTAACAATAGTACCCACATCATCTTTATTCAACTTTGTACCAACTTCGATAGGAGTATTAATCGGTTTACACCTGTCCATCTTAAAAAATTTCAAAATGTTAGTAGCATACTTCTGTTGACTCATAAGCATACCATCTTGTGTTTGTTTCACTTCGATAGCTAAGAAGTATCTCATTAATCCAAGATCTTTCATTTCAAATTCATTTTTCATTGCAGCTTTAAATTCATCTAACTGCATGTTACCTGTATAAATTATGTCATAAACATAAAGACATAGTATCAAAATATTACCTTGATGATCATTCTTGATATACAAAGTGGGCTCGTGGTCGCTCCTTCTGAAACCATTATTCAACAAGTAATGGTCTATTTGGCTGTACCAAGCTCTTGGAGCTTGCTTCAAGCCATACAACGCTTTCTCAACCTGTACACTTTATGTTCGTGATTTTTGATTTCGAAACGAGGTGGTTGTTCAACATACAGTTCTTCATTCAAGACACCATTCAAAAAAGCAGAATTTACGTCCATTTGGTAAATAGGCCATTTGTTTTGTGCTGCAATAGCTAATACAAATCGAAATGTATCAATTCTTGCTACAGGTGCAAATGTTTCACCATAATCTATGCCAGGTCGCTGTGAAAAACCTTTGGCAACTAATCTTGCTTTGTGCTTATTAAATTCACTTCTCTCATTTAACTTTGTTTTAAAAACCCATTTGACACCTATAGAGTTTTTATCATTAGGTAGATCAACCAAATCCCAAGTTTGATTTCTTTAAATAGCATCGATTTCATTATTCATAGCATCTACCCATACTTTGTCTTTTATAGCCTCTTCAAAACAAGTAGGTTGAAATGAAAGAAATGCAAAATTTACAATATCATCAACATCATCTTGTGAATAAATATCACTTAAGTTTCTCATCTTAGGATTATCATAATTAGACTCAAAAGATGATGAACTGCTACTTCTTGATGAACTACTATTGGTTTTGTCTTAAACCTGTAATCTTGGAGTGCTTGTTGTAGATATTTTATGTTCATCTAATAGAATACAAGGATCAGGACAAGTATTGTTCTCCATTTCATTCCAAGACTTGTCTTCTAGGAACTTCACATCTCGACTTACAACAAATTTCTTAGTTATAGGATTAAACAATTTGTATGCCTTAGATTGATCACTATATCCTATAAAAATATACTTTTCGCTCCTATCATCAAGCTTTTTTCTCAATTTTTCTGGAACATGAGCGAAAAAAATACAACCAAATACATGAAAGTGTGAAACTGTTACCTTTTGTCCACTCCATGCTTCTTCAGGTACAAAATTTTGAGCACTGGAAGTTGGTGATCTATTCAAGATATATAACGAACATGCAAATGCTTCAGCCCATAAATCTTTAGACAAATTTCATGTTTTAAGCAAACTTTGAGCCATATTCATAATTGTTTGATTCTTTCTTTCTGCGACTCCATTTTGCTGTGGAGTATAACTGGTTTTCGTTTGTTTTTTAATACCATGTTGTTTGCAAAAATCAATGAATTCATTAGATTCATAAACACCTCCTTTATCAAACCTCAGAACTTTAATAAACTTTCCACTTTGTTTTTCAGCCTTGGCTTTGAACTCTTCAAACTTGGAAAATGTTTCCAATTTATATTTGATGAAATACACCCAATTTTTCCTACTAAAATCGTCAATGAAAGTAAGAAAATAGAGACTGCCAGCAACTGATTTTTCTTGCATTGGACCGCATAAATCTGTATGCACTAACTCTAGTTGTTCTTTGGCTCTATTAGAGGCTAAAGCAAAACTATCTCATTTATATTTACGCATAATACAACTTGTACAGGAAGAGATATGATCAGACAAAGCAGGCAACCCTTTCACCATAGACTTAGTTTGCAACAAACTCATACTTTTGACAGGTAAATGACCATATCGCAAATGCCACAAATTAGAGTTAGTTGGTGTTGAAACATTATGTGCATACAACTTCTCACTTTTCAGTTGTAACTAATACAAATTGTTCTTTGTCATTGGAATCTTTGCAACAAAAGACTTATGTTTATCAACAATCGTGCAAGTATTGTTGTGAAAGCTAACATCATAACCATGTGCATCTAACTGACCAACACTCAACAAATTATGCTTGAAATTGGGTACATAATAAAAATCATAGATATTCTTCATAACATTTTGTTTGGTTAAGACCGGTACAACACCTTTTCCTAAAGCTTTAACCTGACGATCATCACCCAAACCAATAGATGAACTGAAATATGTATCAAGATGTGAAAACAAATCACTATGACCAGTCTTATGATTACTACATCCACTATCAACCAACCAAACATATTTATTAGGTACTTGCACAGTTACTTGGCATGCCAAAAATAAAGCATCTAATGTTTCACATTCAGTGTTTGTGACATTGGCTTTGTTTTTATTCAAAACATACTGTAGTTTTCGACATTCAGACATATAAAGGACATATTTTTTGTAGTAGTGACACAGAATTTTAGATTTATCTATCTACCTATGACCATGATCATTTTGAGACTTCTCTGAATGTGTTTCAGTTACCTTTGATCTATCATCAAATTGAGACTGTCCTCTACCTTTACTTCTCTTACCACAAAAACCTCTGCCTCTACCTCTATCCATAGAAGCTTTAGATTTGAAAGCATGCTCTAAATTACTGACATCTAAATTAATTCTTGCTTCATGTGCCAACAAAGAACGAGTTAATTCTTCCACAGATAATTTTTTCAATTCTCTTGATTCAAAAACAGTAACGATCATATCAAAATTTTTAGGTAAATATCTAAGAACTTTTTCAACAATTCTTTGGTTATCAAGTTCTTCACCATTCATCTGAAGCTGATTAACAACACCCATAACTTTAGTCATAAATTGATCAACGGTTTCTGAGTCAGTCATTTTAAGCATTTCAAATTGTGTTCTTAGAGTCTATAATCTTACCATTTTTACTTTATCATTTCCTCGATAAGGAGCCTTAATTATATCCCGAATTGATTTAGCAATTTTAGCAGCAGTGGTTTTAGGAAAAACAGAGTCATATAATGAATTTAAAATGCACGAATTTTCTCTACCTTCATTCTGTTTAATTTCATCAAATTGTTTTATTTAGGCAACAGTCATACTAGAAATTTTGTTTGCGTTAGGTTCTGTGAACCCCAACTCTATCGATTCCGAACACCCTAAGCCTTGTAAACATGCTTGCATTTTAAGGCTCCAAAAATCATAATTTTTTCCACTAAATAATGGCGTCGGGATGGTAAACTGACTTGTCGAAGCCATGTTTAAAACAATCACCTTTAATAAACCCACAGTCTTTGCCCCTTTACTAGAAGCAAATAAAAAGAGCCTCAACCCAACATACTCTTGTTCTCTAATTGTAGAACATAATACACAACTTTCACATCATAAGGCAACCCCGTTATTCAATTGCGAAAGTTAGTCATGCATGAGACAATGAAAAAGTCTGAAAATCTTGTTCCAATAAGAATATGAGAACAAAAATAGAAATTGGAAAAAAACTGCGTAGATTTTGAGATGAAGGGGTTTGCAATGTGAATAATGAACAATGGGGTATTTTTGCCTTTACTGCCGATTTCAGTTTAGTAACAAAATGTCACCTTGTGTTGGGATTTCCAGCGTGATTTGCACGCCTCTCTCAAGCTGCACGAAATAGAAAAAAAAACACCAAATAGGAACTACAAACATAAACAAATGCCAAACAGGAATGGACACGGTTATCTCCGGTGGCAAGCAGTTTCGAACGGAGGGTCCTCAGCAGTGCTTCTTCTCAGCGGAACTTCCAGCAAGTTCAGCCGCTCAGTTCCTCTTCAGCAAGTTCGAACGCAGGGTGTTACCAACAACATCAAACAGAACCGTGAGTAGTGGCTCTAATCTTCACAATTAGACACTCAAGCGACTCTAACCCTCACAACCAGAACTAGCACTTTGCTCTGACCCTCACAACCAGAATCGACACTTTGCTCTGACCCTCACAACCAGAATCGACACTTTGCTCTGATACCATGACAAATTCACAAAAGAGGAGAAGTAGAAAAACAAAAGAGAACAGAACAAATTATTGGAGAAACACGCTTTGAAGAATTACTAATGTGAACTATTTATACAAGTAATCTGACGGTTATTCAGAAACTGAAATGGAACTGAACAAAAACTAATTCTAAACTAATCAGCGGAAATAATTCTTTAACAACCTATAGGAACCCGATATTCCTTTTCTCTTATGTTTCCAAAACAGAGGACATCGTAACGGAAAGCCAGCGGATTAGAAAATGGAATGATTGCATTTTGGAGTGGAAATTATTGAAGTTCATCTGGATTTCTATTGCATGCGAGATATCTTGAGAAATATTATTGGTGCAGTAATATTATTACCACTTACATCATTGTAGTTATGAGCTCCTCCCTCGCATTTTCGTCTATGGAAACAAGATAAAGAGAGCTTGTTTGGCTGGTTTGGTTATTAAGTGAATTCAGTTACTATGAACTTGAAAATGTTTATGGCCTTGACTACACTTCTTTTCATGGTCTTTTTGTTTTTGGTATCATAGTATAACCACTTCTTTCACGGTTGTGTAATCTATTTATTTAATTCGATTATGGTTCAAGTTTTAGATTTCAATTAATTATTATTTTCTGTATTTCAAATATTGGGACCATATAGGGACCTTACCGATGCCTCTCCCTCTCCCACCAAGTGTAGTGACATCTCTTGTGTTGACAAACAATGAGGATTGCAACTAAGTATATCAATTAATGTTTTTAGATTTATATCTTTAAGGATTGCAACTAAGTATATCAATTAATGTGTTTAGAGTTATATTTCTATTAATACATTGGGGTAATATATGTCAATTTGTATTTGTCTAAATCCAAGAATTAAAATATAGTGCTCAGTACCTTAATATAATAAAGCTATAGCTTTAGAAATATTGATAACCTATCTCCTTGTTGTAATCCAAATCCCCATAATAAAACCAATTTTGTGTGTTACTTTCATAATAAGCTTGAATTTATTGAAAGTGTTGAACACAAGCCCAAGTGAGAGAAGGCTATTATCAGTACATTTACCCTGAAATTTATTGAAAGTGTTGTACACAAGCTTAAGTGAGAGAAGGCTAGTATCAGTACATTGAGGTGTTAGTTAAATAATTGATGAGATTAACTTAATTTTAAAAATAATTTTGGATGGAATACATTAAGGGGTATCGAGATGATTTGGATGAGAACGTCTCATCGAGTGTGCCATTATTTTTAATGAAGAGTAATTATTCATTTGATATGGTGAAGATTTCTTTTTTATTTCACGATAACCATGGAATAATTTAGTCAAAGAATTGACTAGAAACACTGAAAGCTTATTGTTTTAATTTTCACAGATGTTTTTTACCTAACTGTATTTTGCAATTAACATGTTTTTAAGTAAATTATACTTGTGAGCACATTTTTTATCTAATGTAAATGGGATTTTTGTGGGCTTTATCAAGCAGATAGTAAAAAATGGGCATAATTTTGGTTTGGTGTTTTGAGGTTATGAGTTTTTGGAAAAATATTTTTAAATTTCTGTTTTTACAAAATGTTAATCAGTGAAATGTTAAGTTTTCTCTTCTAAATTTTATAATGAGAAGTTATTTTAAAATATCATTTTTATTTAAATTTTGTTTTTTACAAAATGTTAATGAGTGAAGTGTTGAGTTTGTTTTTTGAAATCTTATAATGGAAAGTGATTTTAAACTACAAGTTGTACCAAATGTTGGAAAGGAAAATCGCTAAGGCAATAACATATAAGAATAATTAATGGTTCTTTGACAACTATTTAAAAGCAGGAAAATATCAATAAAAGGAAAGGACCATGCTACAATGAAACCGTACTGTTGCTACAAAAGGCAAGGACCATGCTACAATTAAATCTTACTGTTCCTTGAGTCGAGTCTTCCAATAATAAGGCCTATGTTCAAGTGAAATACCTTGTCTGATTATTCCAACATGAATGCCTCGTAAATAAAGAAATAGATTGTGATTTTCTACCTTCAAAATAATATGTTGTTTTGGTACAATTCCTCCATATTTATTTTGAAATGGGTGATTGCGCTCTAGATTTCCTTACTGTGAGTTGGCTAGGATAGAAAATAAAACAAATTAACTGTTTAATTGATAACAATTTTTAACATATTTCATAATAAAAATTTCCATGGAAACATGTTTTTTATGGATTGATTACATAACCTTTTTACAATCAAAATATACATGATGTGAGGGCTTCCTTAATCTCCAATACAAAAAAATTATTGATTTCTTCTACCATCACATGAAAGTTTCTCATTTCTTGTCCATGCATGAGTTTGTTCACATATCTGGTCATTTTGTTGTATTACATACACTATCATTGGGCTTACATTTGTTGCAGGTGCTTCATTTCCCCCTGGTATATAGATGCATGATTCACAACCTTAAGATATGTTCCAGGTCTCTTTTGATCTTTCAATATAACTAATGCATTATTGTCATTTAGCCACACTAGATCACAATCACCTACAAACCTCAATATAAGTGAATTCATGTTTTCATTGCATGATAAATCAAATAGGAAAATGACAAGGCTTGGATCCATATCTACAAATGATTTTAAAGGTAGAGGATTTCCCACACACATCTAAATTTTACGCTCTAATTATCCTCTGTGGTTATCAACAAAGGGTCTATCCGAGATGATTATACACATTGACATATCTGATTAAAAAAAATAGAGAAAGGATCATATTTCTGATGATGACAAGTATTTTTACGCAAATATTTTCCATAAGTAAGAGCCTTTTCACAATCTCTAAGGAGGTTGGCATAGGATCCATGCAACATTTCCTCTAGTTATTTTGTAGTTCGGTTTTACGAGAGGGACAATACTTAATATTTTTAGGTAACATTTCACATTCTCCACACTCTCCAGGATAGAATATCCGAATACACTTGTGATTATGACATGAAATAATCTTCATACACACATTCTCACATTGAAACACACCATTTATCCAATCTAATTCACCCCAGATCTCCACATATCCACATATTATATTCTCTTCATTTTTCCCATCAAATCATGAGGCATCATTTAAGAAAATCTTCCATCGATCAGAAGGACCTTCATGGAAAATATTCTCATATTAATGGCATCCACATTAGAGAGGTTTCTTGTAATAATTTCCACATGATGATTCAGTATAATTATGATGGTTACATCTCCTTTTCATCATTTTTTTACCATATGGGTAGAGCCAAGGGTGGGTAATTGATATAAAAGTTCGGTATGGACCTCAATGGAATTGAAGAGTAAATTTATGTGGGAAAGGTGCCTATGGTTTCTTGTTCCCTTTTTCAAGTGGCTTCCCACATGGTCATCCACATGAATGTGGAGTGATATACCTATTCATTATCCAAGTATGAATTTTCTCATGCAAAGGGTAATGGGAATTCAAGTAATTATTATAAAAAGAAGCCTAGTAAAAAACCAAAACTCTACATGTGTATTTTTGTAACTTCTCTACTTCAAGAAAATAATTTTCAATTTTCTTCTTCACAATGTTCAATCTATATTGTTTGGAAAAGTTCTAATATTGTACCATGTTGCATGGGGGGGGGGGATTAGAAGGAACAAAGAAAAAAGTGAATATACATGGAACCTTTGTTTTGAAACATTGTAAAAGTTAGAAATTTGAATCCTTAATACTTTTAGGACCATTGTTTTCCATCCAAGGCCGATCAAGTCGCCTCTCTTTAAAATCCCAATAGTGTTAATCAAAAGAGTCTTAATTTGACATAAAATGGAGAGACTGAAGCTCTTGGCTCCTTAAAAAGCAACAATTTTCTAAACCATTTTTCAACCTTTAACACCACTTCAAATCTATAGGAAAATGATATATAGAATGGTTTCTAGCTTTACCAACATGCTCACATTAGCATTAACCAATTATCCTTTCTTTCTTAACAACCCTTGTAAAATGCAAGAATTCAGAGAGTTAAAAGAAAATATAAAAGGATTACCTAAATTCATAATTAGGATATATGTGGTTCATAGAAATACTGAGATGAATGAATGTTCTTTAAATAGGGCATAAAAGTTGGTTATGTCATTTGTTAGAAATTTGAGCTTGTAAACCAATTTTTGTAATCATAATGAAATTTAACTTAGAAAAATTATCATAAAATACCTTGTTGTACTACATAAATTCCCCATTGGAGAGGATGAGCGCTCTTCAGGAGATTGTGCAAGGTACTTCAAGACCTAGAAAATATAAACTTACATATTTTGGTAAAACATTGTAGCCAAAGACATATTTAGTGTTATAAAATTCAAATTAACCCAAAACACTAGTCTAACATCTCTAATATCAATAAGATCCTTGTATATAACCTATTATATTTCTTGTTAAATATAACCTCTCTTTGATAAGTCTGTAATCTAGGATAATCAATAACATTGGATATAATAATGGACATAAATAGGTATATGATAACATGAACCTATAAAATTCGATCATATTGTGTTGCATAGTAATGAATTGATACAAAATCACAACCAAAATAATAAACAACTTACTCGTTGCTCCAAGTTATAAGATAGCTTCCTATCTACCATAGTAAGATTTCTTGTAAAACAATTAGGCAAGTACAATTCCCATACACTAGAACACAGAGATGGGAAATAAACTTCCATGAGATATAAATTAAACTTTAAGAGAATTCTTTTATCAAAAGAATCTGAGTCAAAAACAAAACTATACATGTGCATTTTGTACCTTCTCTACTTAGGGAAAATAATTTTCATTTTTTTTCTTCACATTTTTCAATCCAAATTCTTTGGAAAAGTTGTGATCTTGTACCATGCTACATTGGGGAAACAAATTAAAAGGAATAGAGAAAATAAAATGAATATACATGGAACCTCTCTTTTTCAACACTATAAAAGTTAGAATTTTTAACCCTTAACACTTTTAGGACCATAGTTGGCCACCCAAGACCAATCAAGTAGCCTCTCCTTCAAATCACAATAGTGTTAATCAAAATTCTTAATTTTATAGGAAATGGAGAGACTATAACTCTTAGATCGTTAAAGAGAAACACTTTTCTAAATTGTCTATCAACCTTTGAAACAACTTCTAATCTCCACGAAAGGGATATCTACATAGCTTCCTAGCTAGTGCAACAAACTTACATTGGAATTACCCAATTATCCTTTACTACTTAAGAAACTTTGTAAAATGCAAGAATTCATACATTTAAAAGAAAATGTTAATGAAGTACCTGAATTCATAATCAAGATATATGTGGTTCATAATAATAATTAGATGAATCAATGTCCTTTCACTGAGGAAAAAAAATTGGTTATGTCAATTATTAGAATTTCAAGCTCGTAAACCAAGTTTTGTAACAAAAAAGATATTCAACCTAGAACAATTATCATAAAATACATTGTTGTACTACATAAAGGAACCATTGGAGAGGATGAGTGATCATCAGGAGATTGTACAAGGTACTCTAATGAACATTTACATTTCCTCGTGAAACACAGTGGCCAAAGAAATTTTCAAAATGTTATAAAAGTTAAATGATTTCAAAAGACTAGTCTAACGTCTCTAATATTAGTAGGATATTTGTCTATAACCTATCATGTTTCTTGCTAAACTACCCTTTATTAGATATGTGTGTAAGTTAGGATATGTGTGTGTTCATTATTGATAACACTGGATATCATAATGAACAAAAATAGTTTCATGATAACATGAACTTAAAATTCGGTAAAACTATAGTTCATAACAATGAATTGATACCAAATCACAACAAGAATAAATAAAAAAGTACTTATCACTCAAATTTATGAGAGAGCTTCCTATCTACCCTAGAACATGAAGATAGAAAATAAAATTCCATGAGATATTTATTAACATTTGATAGAATGATTTTATGCCTGAAACGTTCCAAGGAGTCACAATTTGTTAGTTGTTTTGGTTATTATTATTATGTATAAAGGCAGTTTAGATGCATAAAAAAATGAACTAACTTGCAATTTCAACCATTATTCTATGTCAACCACAAGCTCGTCATAGTTATAACAAGACAACAAACCATATCATATACGATAATTAAAAAATCAACTAACTTGCAATTTCAACCATTAATCTATGCCAACCACAAGTTCGTCATAGTTATAACAAGAGATGCAAACCCTATGAGATAGGGTAAAAAAGAAAAATAGAAAAAGAAGTTTTGTGATGGAGATCTTCTCAATCAAAGGAAATTTAGAGAATTAATAAAAAAAGGTATAGAACAAATCTTGAAGGGGTATTTTTACAGAAATTTGCTAATTACCAGAAATGGAAGACCCCTGACTTCATTAGAAAAGACCCTTTAAAAAATTCACAAATCATAATTAGACGATCAAATCCGTGTCAAATTTCAAAAGATATTTTTACACTACATGGAAAATACCCTGTAGTGGATGTTTTTGAGGAACCCCTTATAAAAATAGCGCAAATATTCGTTTGTACAAGAGGTTTCTAGAGGAGTTTGGATGGTGGAGGTTTTTTTGGATTTTTTTTCTTCGTGCATTTCTCATCCTACACCGCACTGATGTGTTCATCTAGAAAACCATTGGTGCGTACTAGAAATTGGCACACCATAACACCTCGTACAAACCCTCTCGGTGCGTCAAATTATCATACCTCACCAGTGCGCTACAAATATTTAGCCCCAGTGTGTCATAAAAACCCACACCAAAACTGAAACAACCCAGTGCACTTGGAAGAAACCACCTGGTGTGCCTCAAAAACCCATGCACCGGAACAGGGTTAAATAAAAGAAATATTACGGCCAAAAATCCAGGTTTTCACTTCTTCTCGGTGCTTTAGATCTCTCTAGCACCGGTGAAAATTTCCCTTGTGTGAGGCACCTTGCCATCAGTGCTCCCATTGCACGCATTGCTGCCGTCCATTACCCACCATCTCGATTTCGAATTTTTGAAAACGATGGGAAAAATTAGCTTTAAAGATTCTACAACAAATATGCCTTCTCGACGCCGAAATGTACAGATAGTTTACATTTTTCCCCATAATTATAATTTTTAGCGGATTAGTTTTGTAAAAAAACTTAAAATTCACCATTTAAAAAAAAAAAAATTCCCGCGCAGTGCACTCGAGCCATTCGGCTCACACCTATTCGTGGTGCTGCCTATAAATTTATAGGCCTGGTGACCGATTCTAACTGTAATTGCACCAGTTTCGGTGCAGTATTGAAAGGGCGCACCATATTCTTTTTAAAATGCATAAATTGTGGTGCAATGAGGTAACCAACCACACCATTGACTATGTTCAATTTCGGGAGGGTGGCACGCTAACCAAACTATGTGCCCTCAGGTGGATATTTTGGTCATTGCACCGCCCTCTAGTCATTGTTCCATAGTCAATGGTGTGGTCATGTAAATGACTTCACTGTTGACCATGTACTAATGTCCAGAGGGTGGTACGCTGACTAAACTATATGCCTCGGGGCACATAGTTTGGTCAGGGCACTGCCCTCCCAATACTGGTACATAGTTAATGGTTCGGTCCATTATACCACCACACCATTGACCATGTAATGATGGAAGGATGGCAATACACTGATGAAATTATTCGCCCTAGGGCAAGTAGTTTGGTCAGCGCACCGCCCTCTCGAATTTGTACATAGTCAAAAGTGTGATCGGTTAAACAACCACACCATTAACCATTAACTAATGTCTGGCGGTGCGCTGACATAATTATCTTCCCTAGGATGGATAGTTTCATCAACGCGCTGCTTGAGAAATTAAAATTCATGTTGTGCGGTGTGCTAAAAATTTCCGAGTGCACCGCAGACGGTGCGCAATAAAAATAGATGCACCGGCACAGGTGCATGACTATTTTTTTTGGTGCACCAAATGTTTTTTTTTCAAAAAAAATTATATATATATATATTTTTAAATACATGTACCCTTTAATAAAATAATTGTATTTAATATGTGAATCATTCAGCAATGTCAAAGGAGAGAAGAGAGAGAACAACATGAACATATGTCGGACCAGATAACATGGTTTTCTTATGGGAGGCATGAGAGAGGGAGATACTTATGTACCCTCACCCTATTATAGCAGCCACCCAGACGCTCCTAAGAATGGTAGGCCTCCTCAAGTTCTATAAGGAGGCTACATCCCTGAGGGCCCATAATGGGTTATTGCCATAGCTTATCTTCAGGTGGAATGCCCACCAACAGGATTTCCGAGTTGGTCCTAACGAGTGGTACGTGCCCATGGAGGAGAACATGTATTTTATTACTAGCTTATGGAGGAGGGGGCATGATTTGGCCTCGTTCCTAGAGATCCCCATCTGTTATGTAGCAAGCATTTAGTTGGTGTACTCCCAGAGATACATTAGTGTTGATACACTGGCTCCTGCAGACTTTTCAGGTTTTTAGTGGTCAGTTATGTATTGCTTCATTTGGGGGAGAGGAGGTGAGGTGCTTCTTACTACTGATTTCGACCATTTCAAACCATAACAGTGATGGGAAACACATTAGTTGCTTGCTTTTATTTTATGTTTATTCTTTATTACAGGCACCATGACTTGTGAGGTAGTCTAAGATTGTTTTGCGGTAGTTCTGTATATCTTTAGATAGATGTCATGCTCAGGAACAAGGGAGGGTGAACTTCCCTTTTGCTTCAGAGCATTTTTTTTTGAGAGGTTTCCAGAGACAAGGCCTACTTTTGTTCGATAGCCTCGTAGGCCGATGTTGCATGTACAAAAGCACTTGTGGGGACAGACGATGCCCAAGAGGGGCGAGTCTAGATTTTCTGTGAGGATATCTCATGTTGTACTAGAGTTTTTATCAAGTTTTGATAATCACACCTTCGTTCTGGTCCCATGTCCATATGCTGGTTTGGATTGGCGAGGGTGTGCCAACATCATCTTCACAGTTCATGAGCCGCCGGATGATAGAGGTAATATTAGTGTTTTCTTTAAATTTATTCTAACATTTTCTTTAACTTGTTTTTATTAAATTTTTTAATGAAATTGTCTAATTATTTTTGTGTACTTATATATATTTTTTAGATATTGGGTCATTTGTCGGTGATGAGATGCCACCACCAACAAATGATCCAAGTGTAGATCCTGATGACGATAAGGAGATGGCAGATGTGGAGGATCAGGTCGGTGACTGACCTCGTCCTCATGATGATGTGCAGGTAGGAGCAGGTGTGAGGCGTAGTCCTCACACTAGATTTAGGATGGAGTTGCACGACCAGCTCTGTCAACTCCTAGTGGAGGAGGGATTCAGGTCGACCACTATTATAGAGATATAGGATGATGACAGGCTGACATCGATATGGAGAGGCATGCCACGTGATATGTTGACCCTGATGTGGCATGTCGTTGGAGCTACCAGCTTAGTGGCGCTGTTGAGGACGATCGTTCGACGTAGGTGTGGTGGAGATGCAGTATGTCGACAGTTGATCAGTGACGCATTATCTGATGATCATGATCATGGGAGTGACCATCGGTCACCTCACGCCAGAGATGAGCAGTCTGCAACATCTAGTAATCATGATCATGAGTAGGTTGGACCATCCATGTCGAGTCATCATGAGCAGCCTATAGTATCCAACAGTCATGATCATGAGTAGGCTATACCATCCACATTGAGTCATCATGAGAAGCCTGTAGCATCCAGTAGTTATGATCATGAGTAGGATGGACCATCCACGTCGAGTCATCATGAGCAGGCAGTTGATCCTAATCAGCATGAGACACCTCTAGATCGACAGACATGTGATGATCGACATCTATCTGTGCTTGTTGAGGCTACACCATTGACTGAGAAAGCCTTGACTAATACTACTATTGATGTACCACGAGCTGATATTTGACATTTATATTGTAGTTGTATATTTTTTTCCTTATATATATATATATGGCCTATATATGTATATGGCCTTACATTTTATGCTTATGTTGCAGTTGTACTTAATTTACATGTTGGTGATCATCATGACGTGTATATTGTTAGGTCATGTTAGATATGTTCATTTAATATGCATCCTGCAGATAGATGTGTATGTGATAGCAGTTATTTGACATGAGATGTATATTTGATGTTTGTGTTGTGAGGATGTTATACAATGTCTTTGTTTTGTTAGATGATCATGATCATGATGATTATATGATGTTAGCAAATTTGAATGTGTTTTTTAGTCGAATATGATGTTGTACTATGGTTATCATGATCGCAATTTTTATTTTTAATATTAAATCATGATATTTACTAAATATTATGTCATGATTGTAATTGAAATTTTAATTTTAATTGTATGTAAAATTGTAAAATTGTATTTGTATTTGTAATTGTAATTTTAATTGTAATTGTATGTAAAATAATTGTAAAATTTTAATTGTAATTGTAATTTTAATTATAATTCTACATATGTAAAATCCTAAAATTCTAAAATTGTAATTGTAATTTTAATTTTAATTTTAATTTTAATTGTATGTGAAATTGTAAAATTGCAATTCTAATTCTAATTCTAATTGTATGTAAAATATTTGTAAAATTTTAATTGTATTAATGTGAAATTATTGTCATTGTAAAATTATAATTGTAATTGTAATTGTATGTAAAATTCTTAAATTGTAATTGTAATTGTATGTGAAACTGTAAAATTGTAATTGTAATTCTAATTCTAATTGTATGTAAAATATTTGTAAAGTTTTAATTGTATCAATGTGAAATGATTGTAATTGTAAAATTGTAATTGTTATTGTAATTGTATGTAAAATCCTAAAATTGTAATTGTCATTCTAATTCTAATTGTATGTAAAATATTTCTAAAATTTTAATTGTATTAATGTGAAATGTTTGTAATTGTAATTTTAATTGTAATTGTATATATATGTAAAAGTGTAATTTTAATTCTAATTTTATGTAGAATTCTAAAATTGTAATTGTAATTGTATGTAAAATTCTAAAATTGTAATTGTAATTGTAATTGTATATGAGTTTGTAAAATTTTAATTTTAATTGTAATTGTATGTGAAATTGTAAAATTGTAATTGTAATTGTAATTCTAATGGGAATTGTAATTGTATGTAAAATATTTGTAAAATTTTAATTGTATTAATGTAAAATGATTGTACCTGTAATTAACTTGTATAATTGTAATTGCACTTGTAATTTTATCTAAAATTCTAAAATTGTAATTGTAATTGTATGTAAAATTCTAAAATTGTAATTGTAATTTTAATTGTAATTGTATGTGAAATGGTAAAATTGTAATTGTAATTGTATGTAAAATATTTGTAAAATTTTAATTCTATTAATGTTAAATCATTGTAATTGTAAAATTGTAATTTTAATTGTAATTGTATGTAAAATTCTAAAATTGTAATTGCAATTTTAATTGTATTATATGTGAAATTGTAAAATTGTAATTTTAATTCTAATTCTAATTCTAATTGTATGTAATTATAATTTTAATATTTGTAAAATTTATAATGTATTAATGTGAAATGATTGTAATTATAATTTTAATTGTAATTCTATATATGTAAAATTGTAAAATTGTAAAATTGTAATTGCAATTGTAATTGTATGTAAAATTCTAAAATTGCAATTGCAATTTTAATTGTAATTGTATGTGATTGTAAAATTGGAATGGTAATTCTAATTCTAATTGTTTGTAAAATATTTGTGAAATTTTAATTGTATTAATGTGAAATGATTGTAATTGTAATTGTATGTGAAATTCTAAAATTGTAATTGTAATTGTATTGTGAAATTGTAAAATTGTAATTGTAATTGTATGTATTGGCATCATTCAATTTTATTAAAAATTTTAAATTTGTAAATTTGTATAACTGTAAATTAATTGTCAATTTTGAACCATAACTACCATAAGTACAATGTATACTGTAAATATTGTTAAATTACCATAATTGTAAAATTGTAAATTTGTATGAATATAAATAATTGCAAAATAATAAATCTAGAATAATATGAGTTTTTCTAACATAATAAAGTTTATAAAATAATGAAACTTAATTCATGTACTTTACAATTATAACTATTTTATTAATATCTTACATAAAAAGAAAAAGAACTTTATACAGTATGCCATTATTTTTGAGATCAACATAATTGCAAATTAGCAAGTGAAATGACTTTAACATTAACAAAATGCAAATTACCAATTAATTCAAAATACATATTATAATGTTTCGAAAAAAATACTCTTAGTATAAGGTTATTAAGTCTTCTTCTTTATAAAAATCCATCTTGAAAAGTATAAATTATGAAATAACACATGTACCATATCATTCTTGGTTCTCATGATCACCCTCATTATCTTCCAGCTCACTTGGCATGATAACGTTATTGTTCTAAAAAATATGGATTGATATATGGTCATGTCTCAATACGAACCACCAATCCCTATCCAACACATATGGTTAAAAAATCACTTGTTTGCAATGTTTGGTAAAACATAGGGCTCCTTAGCTTCATCCCACATCTTTCTAGATTTCATACATATCAGCATACTATTGTGATCTTCCTTTACATTATTTTGATAAAAGGTGTCCCGCCACTTGCACCTAAAACTAACACATTGGAAAGAAGAGAAATCCACTTCAAAGATCTCTTGTATCTTTACGACACAACCTAACATCCGTTGTACTAGGTTTTGAACAAGGCGACTAGATCAACCAGATTGATCGAACATGACTTTTGCTCTAGAGTCTTTTGTCATGTGTCCATCATCGGAATTTTCTGGGCAAAAATGGTGTCCATATTCCCACATAGACGCGAACAAATGAACCTATAAAAAAGTTTAAAAAATGATATTGTCTTGTGTCTTATAATAACCAAACAGTTAAACTATGAAATATAGATGTGATTACATTTAAAAGGTGCATTATTAAGTTTCAAATGTACATAAATAGATTATTACTGAGTGTGTGCACCCAATCCCTAGGTTTAGCACATCCTATTCAGCATGTGGGTAATGACCGGTTGCACCGTATTTCTCTCTGAATTTGTCAACAAACCAATTGTTGGGGCATATTTTTGGCATATTTTCTTTTAAATGATCGGAATAAGGCACAATTATATCATTCAACCATCTGAATTATTTCCTATCACTATCCCATTTCATCCTCTTTTGTTCATACAATGCAACCCACGATTGTGTCGCTTCGGAATTATAACGTACAAATTTATTGATTTCTTCAAATTTTACATTCACTGATGAAATCAAACCAAAATATAGTACATATGAGATCAAAATATACATTATATTGAAGTTCAACATGAATATTTACTTCGTGTAAATTTAAAAATTATAATTCTCTTACTCTTTATCAAGCACCTTTTTCCATTCGCTCGGAGCAGCTTCGCTTCTCTTTTGTCTTCATCCCTTTCATCATCCCAAATCACCGCACCTGGGCTACTGTCAATCTGCTTAATGTAATCACTGGCATAATAGAAAGACTCATCCGATATGTACCCCTATGCCATAGACCCCTCGAGTTTTTCCCTTTATCGAACAAAACATTTCAATTTCTTCATGTACCTCTCCAAGAAGAACATCCAACGAAAAGAAGCCACCCTAACTAATTCAACCGCATCTACTAGGTGGTTTAGATTATGAACCTGCAAGTCCATGGAAATCGTCGATATTTCCTTCTCAAACATAGAAACAATATTAACTATCTCTTGATGCCACCGTGTAATGCTAGCCACATGAATCTCCTTTGATGTAATCTAATGTACAAATGCAGATAATTTAGATATGGTGCACCCTAGGTCTTGCGGGAGTTCATGTTTAACACACCCATGCATGAACATAGGATAATGACAGTGCAAAGCTATAAACACGTGTAATAATATACAAAATTAGTTATGTTTTATGATCCCTGCATGGGATAAAATTTATTAATATAAAAAATAATAAAATCATGCTTTTGACATTATACGTACTCTTAGAATATTCAAATGGTCATGTGATTTCAATCCCGCCAAATGGTTATCCACGGTGAAGTAATGCCATAGTCAAGACTTGTATGAATATGACACCCTCACAGCCATTATAAATTCCTTTTCCAAAGAAAGATCATATTTTTTAAAAATCCATGGGACATCACCTTCTTTGAAGTACCATGAATTATAGGGACCAACACCTTCCTCTGATCCTATACGTCCTAATCATCTTCGCCAATGTTCCTTTTTAGTTTTTGAAGTAATAATATATTTCCTAACAGCCAATGTTTCACTTTGTTTCGATAATATGTGCCTCCATAAAGAAGATGAAACATTTCTAAATATATGCATGGGATCTAATAAGTGGGTAACTTTAGGATGCTCCCAATATGGGAGGTTATAAAAGATAGATTTCCTTTTCATCCCAATGGGAAATTTCTCAACATAGGTGTCGAATAATTCTGGATCATCGAACATAGGCTCCCTATTTGAATCGAACACTTCTATGAAATCCTTCACCTTCTCTCTCTCATATGATCTAAGTCATTCAGCTGGTTTTTTTATTGGAGGCCTTTGGGTTCTCTCTTATTTACCATTGAAAGTAGATATTGCTCTTCTGTAAGGGTGTTCTTCAGGGAGGAATACCCTAGAGCAGTCATACACTGGCTTTCATAGGTCGTTGGACCATCTAGATTTTAGAGAAGGTCGACAACATTTACATCTAAAATACCCTTTTGTTACAGGACCTAAGAGATTATTGTATACAATATATATGCATGGAACGTTAAATAATATCATGAAGATCATAACAATTACAATGAATTAAATAACTAATATGAAAAATAATATTGTTACATATATAAACAAATAAATAAACATGTAATCTACGAGAGAAAACTCCTAAGCCTGGATAATCATGTGTCGTGTAAGCACATATGCCATACAACGTAAAAATCCTCTCTCCTATTATGGGTCTTGATACATCATATACATTTACCCCATCCCATAATTCCTTCAATTCATCCACCAGTGGTTGTAAGTGGACATTCATATTCTTCACTTGTCTTCTACGAAGGACTATGAGAGCCAACATACGATGTTTATTCTTCACGGACAACCATGGGGGTATATTGCTATTGATCACTACTACAAGCATAATAGATTATTTGGTGTTCTATAGGGAATATGGGTTGATTCCATCCATGGCTATGCTGAGTCGTAGACTTCAACTTCATCCTTGAATTTTTCAGGCCATGTATCCTATATATGCTTCATGGCTATTGAATCTGTTTGGATTTTCATAACTCCCAAATCACTTCTGTTTGAGGCATGAAATCCCTGCAACATAGCTACCTCTTTGTGATGAAAGAGCCTTTGAATCCTTGGGGTTATAGGAATGTGCCTCAATATCTTAAAATGAGGACCACATGATTTACCTTTCTTTTTTTATTTATCATACCCGTCATGCCCACATTTCGAACATATCTCTTTGTCTACATATTATCCTCTATATAGAATATAATCATTTTAACATGAATGATATGATATGTACTCAATACACAACATTTTCAACAAACTCTTTGCCTTTTCGTAGCTATCAGGAAAGACAATATCACTTAGAAGAACCTTATCTTTGAATAACATGTAGTTGATGACCATGGACAATATTAAATGTACATTAATGCTGATATAATTATTAACGTTCATAAAATTGACCAATTGTAATGTTCATTGTGTGATTATATTTCTCAAAATATAAGGGAGGACTTTATGGTAACTTACCTCAAAATTTCATAGAAACATGCATTTGAAAAGCCAAACTTTGCTTTCTAGTTGTATAGTAACATCATTTTCCCCAAATGGGTAGACTTTGACAGACCACTAGGTCCAAAGAGAGGGGTGGTGGAAGAAACTTTAAGACTTTCGAAAAAGGTGTCAGTGATATGGAAATCATCCTCTAACTGATCATCATTCTGGAATGCATCTAACAACATTTTCTCCATGGCAGCCGTATCCCTTAAGTAATCATCCATACCAACCTCTATTTTATTGCCTCCATTGCCAACTTGTGAAGAACTACTATTGTTGTAGTCATTCCTAATTGGTGAATCTTAACGTAGTGGGAATTGAATAGGTGGTTGATTGAACCAATCTTGGTATCGTTCCTCTCCAATTGTTTCTCTTAATTCAGCCTGCTCTCGATTTGACATTGTCATGGGGTGCAATAGAAGATGGTAGGTAGGTTGCTCATTTTCACTAGAATCCTAATAATTTCAAAAAATATATTTGAACATGATTAGTACAAAATCTATGATATCAATTAGTAAGGACATTGACAATGCATGATTAATTGGTTTGATGTTAAAATAATTGCATTAATATAGCAAACAATTATTATTACCATCATTGTCCTGGGATTGTGACTAGAAGATGCAATAATATTACAATTGGCGGAGTGAAGTGGAAGTCCATTTTCATCTACCAAATGTGCCTTGTGATATGATGCTCCTAATAAGAGCTTTTGACATTTTGGAGCTTCCGACATTTTGGAGCTTTTTGAATATTTTGTGCATCTGAACTCGATTCTGAATCTCCATGAACCTACAAATTTGTATACATTATAAATTTTATTAAGTTGATTGACATGGATAAAAAACATAAATCAACTAGATAATGAAAATATAAATAAAATATGAAGTAAATATTACGTCTTAAGATGAATAGGGAGAACTCCGCGATGGACTTTGAGAAATATTATGGAACAAGTTGGATTTTGAAGAATTTTCCATTCGAGATAATTATGATATTTTCTCCCTGCATTTGAGAAAAATCAACAATAAATTTTGGTGTACACACCTAAAATTAATTTTGGTGCCTTAAAAATGGACTTCTTGTTATCGGTGATAATATATACTTAACTGCATCGGTGCATTTCAGTTACTACGCATCAGTGTGGTTTTATTAATTGATGCACCGGTAGTCGCAAATAAAAAAGTGCAACTTTATTTTTTTTTAAGTGAAAAAAAGTGATAAATTGAAAAATGGGCAGTAAAATATTTTCGAAAAGGTAATTCATAAAACAATTATTTATATAGTAAACACTTTTCATTATTTCATTATTTTTGAAAAAAAAATTAGGGATAGATTTTCGCGAAATATACCTGGAGAAAGAGGGCACAAGAGCACTGTGGAGCAGCGAAATACTTTCGAACAGAACTATTCAGACAATTAGAATTCCAAACCTCTGGTGATTCAAACCCTGTAGCATAAAATTTCAAACCATATGGTGATTAAATTTTATTTTTATTTTTTACATTTTCTGCAATATTTTTTATGCAATAAATAATTAATTTAAATTTACTATTCATTTTTAGATTAAAAAAATAAAATAAAAATCCATTCTTATGCTAAACCCTTGATTCTTTTTGTTTCTACCCTTACTTCTTCATGTTTCTATGATTTCAGAATTAGTGCTTTTCATTTTAGATTTATAGGGTTTGTATTTCTATATATATAGGCCTATGACATCTAACCCACGAGATGACTTGCATATTCGGATCGCAATCCATGTTAGCCCTTGCAAGAATTAAAAAAAAAACATAATTTTTTTAATTGGTGCAACCTCTGTAAACTAGCCCATCGGTGCATTTTTTATCAAAGGGCACTTCGAACGTACTGTTTGATAAAAAAAATAAAAATAAAAATAAAAATAAATTGATCTGTGCACTATATATAAAATAGGGCATTGGTGTGCTATTTCATTATAGCACACCGTGCACATAATATTTGACAAAACCATCTTTTTATTTTATGGTTGTGCTAACCGATGCACCGTTTAACATATAATGCACCAGGTCTCCTTGTTCATAGAGAGCATCGTATGATGGTCCCTTGTTTTCACTATGTGTTTATAAGAATTTGCCGCACCGCCCCCTCCACGACACCATATGCTACAAAAACTAACACTAGAGGATTTGTATTAATTTTTCGATCTTAATCAGTGTGCTGGTTAACATATAATGCATCGGTGCTCCTTGTTGACATAGAGCACTGTGCGGTGTTTCTACTATTTTGTTGGTGCATTTATAAGAACATATTGCACCGACGTGAGTACGTACATAATTAAAGGCGCACCAATTACTTGATTTTTTTTACCTGAAAAAGATTATGATTTATTTATAAAATATATTAATTAATGGTATGGTACAAGTTCCATATTGATAAAGAAATGGATGACAAGAGATAAAGTAACAAAAATACTGACAGCACATCAAGAAAACCAAAAAAGGAAAGTTATTTGTAAATTCTTTACAAAAATTCTTATTTTTGAACTATATGTAAGTTTAACTAATATGTATTGTTTACTGTGTATCATGCAGAGCCACAAAACAATGAAGCTCGATAAGATTATTTCTAATCGAGGACCAGAAGAGCGTAAAAGCTTGATGGAGAAATTGCAAAAGGATGAATCAGGTGAATGAAAAAATACTATCGATCCAATATGAATTCCTTTTTTTAATTTTCATTAATAATATAATTAAAATTATTAGATAACATGTTTCAAACAATCTATTAATTCACATATGTTAATTTTCTACAGGGACCAACAATTCAGAAAATGAATGTTCTTCTAAGAAAAGAAAAAAAATAGAACATGAAAATGAAAATGAATTTCTCCTTAGCTCATTTGGATTGGTGCTGGAGTTTAATGGAAGGGGAAAATTTTTTACAAAACTTTGAGGGATCTAGTGGAACGAATGTATAGATGTTATTTCAACTTACAATACAAAAATCAATTCAATGATTCCAAGTACCAAATTTTATCTAAACTAGAGGATGAGTTTCGAGATAATTGGTCAATGAGACATGTTATCCTTTTAATAGCAAAACGTACAACAACAAAAAAGAAGGAATGAAAAATTAATATTCCTTTAAATATTTTTCTAGAATTATATGTATATATTACTAGAAAGTAATCATTTATAAATATTACTTTTGTTATATTTAATTTTCATATATCAATATAAAAGTTAAATAGTTTATTGTCATGTTACATTTTCAGGAAGATTATGAAAATCTCAAAGGATGAGTGAGTTTATATCAGAAATATGCTAGTAGGAATGTTCAAAAAGGTGTACAAGGAGATGGTCAAAGAAATGGACATAATTGCATCGCACAAAGATTCATCTCAACAACAACATGCTTCAAATGTAATATGTAATCATTGAATTTTTCAATTAGGTACAATAAATAAACAATTTAGCATTACATATTAATTTTCAAGTATTTTCTTATAGAAAATAAAATAAAATGGAACCCATTCAGCACATAAAACATGACGACAAGGAATAAAAAGGTTGATATCTAAGTTTGTGAGTAATTGTTACATTCCCTATAACAACTTAACCATATTTCATTTTTTTATGTTTTAAGTTATTTTACAACAATTATCATTGAATGTCTTCAAACGAGTGCTAACATACAAAGAAGAACCATCAAACGAATTGATTGACATTGGGTTAAATATGGGTTTTCAGTATATGTTGGCATATCAAAAATTAATTGTGGAATTTGTAAGCATCTATCGATCTTCTTTTACTTAGCTCTATCTATAATTAATAGAACAAAAATTTATTTTATATTAAATATATAATTTATGATGGGGTATAAAACTTGCAGGAAACAAAGTACGAAGTTATGCCAACAAATGAAATCTTGAAATATGGCATGAAATTTGGTTTTGAAAGAATGTGTATAGTTCATGAGTCAATTGTTGCTATGGTACGTAATTTATTTTCGATTTATATTGTTGTATATTATTTAATATTGCAATTTTCATTATTCTCACCAATGTATATACACTCATTCCAGTTTATTTTTATGTTTGTAGTTGGAAGGTGAAGAAAAAACAATCAACACTATGAACAAAACATTCCTAAAAATAACCCAAGTCATGGAAGTAGCTCGAGCAGTGACAACAGTTTAAGTGAAAAATGATGATCATTATGTTTTGATATCAAAGCCAGGCATTGTATATTTTGAAATACTTGTCTATGAAAACATACATTTTGTTTAATTTAATGGACATACTGTCCCAATTCAAAGACAAAAGGATACGAATAACTATCCCATTTTGTATGACAAAGAGTGTTATATATATTTGTGTGTGTGTGTGTGTGTGTGTGTTAACTCATTCTATTGTGTTCTCCATTGTCACTGTGAAATGTAACACCGTTGATTAAATATATGGATGATTAAATATTATAATGAACAGATATAAAATCTGATGATATGATATAACAAATTAATCTAAACATCACATTCAAATGCACTAATAAAAAATTAATCGATATGTATATTGTTATAATATATGTGTCATCCTTTGATGAATAATGAATTTTAAAAAATCACAATAATTATGATATTATATAACAAATTAATTCAAACATCACATTCAAATGCACTAATAAAAATTAAATTGATATGAATACTATTATAAAATATGTGTCGACTTTTGATGAATAATGAATTTTTAAAAATCACAATAATTGAAGTGTCACAGGTCGATGTTTCTAAAAAAATACAAAATGAACACCAGTGCATTTCAGCTACTGTGCACTGGTGTGTTTATATTCCAATGCGCACCATTGGTTTCTACTACCTATGGGCACCGCACAAATAGGAATACTAGTTATAACTCTCGGTCTGTTTATGTGATACTGCGCACCAGTGAATTTATTTGAGACTGCTCATTGGTGCATTTCTACGACCTATGGGCATTGCACAAACACCAATACCAATTAGAATGACCAGTGGATTCTTGTGATACTGCACGTCGATCTGTTTGTATAATACTATGCACCGGTGCATTGATATTGTTAGCCATCAGTAAAAAAAATTCATGACTGATGATGGCTAAAACAGGTCTTTAGTGTTCAAGAAACAAATTTCATGCAAAATCTATGAGTTCTTGAAGCCTTGATGTCTACCTTGTCCAAAAGATCCATTCCATTGATATCTTCACTTCAAAACCTTCAAAGAAAAGCCCTGTTGTTATAAAAAGGACTATTTTTAGACCCATTTTCCATCATTTTTTCCTTTGAAAAAACCCTCTAAAAACCCCTTCATTTCACCCATTTTTCCCATTTTTACCCTTTATTTTCCCTCAAAATCCCCATTGAACCTGATAAAATCCCTTCGTTCTGGTTTAAAACCCTTTTCCCACCTATCGAAAACACAAAAAATCCTCAAAAACCTTCATTTTTTGTCCAAAATCCTTCATTTTTTAATATAAGGCCTTAAGCCCCTTTCGCTTAAGCCTTAGCCCCTTTTTATGCCATGCGACCAGCTCCATGACCAAGCACCAAAGCTCATCGGCGGTCGTACATCGGCGTTTCTAAGTTCCCGCTTCAGCGTTTTCTTTTGTGTCGATGGTTGATCCTCCGATGAGATCACAGCCGTCCATTCCCCAAGATCCGAAGGATATCGCTCCATTACATCACTCCACAACATCACATCAGTGCATCACAAATTCCATGTCGATGATCTCCCCCTTTGATGAAATCCCTCGCCGATAAGATCCCGATCGTTGATCTCGATCTCGATCCAACGGTCTGCGCTCCCCTCCATCCCATCAGCACATCGCAAATCTAAAATCCCAACTGCCTGGACAATTGATATGTGAAGCTCTGATCACATCTCCACCGTCGATCTCGATCTTGATCGGATGACCCTTCATCCATCACACTTTGTTTTCCCATCGGCCATTGGCCATCGCAAATTCCAAATTCCTTTGTTCTTGGACCTTCTTCTCCTCTGATCGTCGATTTGCCGAAGTCAATCTTGACTGTCCATCTCCCTGATCTGATGACTCCCATTGATCCTCGCATTTTAACTCCGCCAGACCAATTTTCACCCTGCGCATTGAACTTTTAGCTCTGTGAAAAAATTGCTGACGCACCCGTTGGGCCCCACCTTTCTTCCTCCCGTGTATCTTTTTTCCCTCCGCATTTGTTTTTAACCGTCAATCTGATATATTTCCCCTGGATCGAAGGCCACCATTTCACTTCGCGTTCATTCTAAAAACCATTCAATTGTGCCATTTCCACTCGAAATGGGAAGTTTTCAGGAGCATACGTGTTAGCCATTAACGTGTATCATGTTCCCCCCACTCGTTACCACTTACCACCTAATCTCTGTGTGAAAACCACCTCTGGTTTTCTGCAAAACTGCCTATCCATATTTTCATGCCATAAGTAGATTTAAACCCTCTTTCTTATGGTTTCAACCATGGAATGCCCTTCCGCATTCTCTCTTGCCTCTGCACTACCCTTTCGCCCTCTGCCGAGCCCTCTGAAGTAGTTTAACAAAGTAAACGTAAGGTTTTATAATGTTTGTATAGTTTGTTACAGGTTTCATGGCGGTAGTCATAAAAATTTGTCCCACAATCAAGGAACAATGACAAAGGCCGAGGGTGATGATCCTTAGGGCCTAATCAAATGCACAAAGGGAAAAAAAATGGTCAAATTTCGAATTTTTAATCAGTGTTTCATGGACATTGATTGCAAATCATTGAACCCTCTAGTGCATAGAAGAAACACCCGCATGTAGAAATAGACAATATCAATGATTAAATAATTAAATACAGATCATCAAAATACAGCTTCAAAATGCCAAATCATTGAAGCAATTAATCCCGTAGAAACCAAAAAATGCCACCTACAGGCTTATTTACTCAAAAGAATACAAATTGAATGCAAAGTTAGAGATATTTCCAAAGACAACTCAAAAAGTAATTGCCAGCCTACCAAAAGCCTCAAAAGTCAACAAAAGTGACTAAAGTAGATGAAAGTTAATTTGTAAAAATCAATTAACAGAGTTAATACATTAGATATCTTCTCCATTTGGCCTCCCAAAGGCCGAGAAGCATTTACTCTTTATTAACTAAAAAAATAACCCTCTCTTTCACTCCACCTCCTCATTCATCTATAAATATCATAAGAGGAGCTGAGTGTAAATGTTGGTTGAATACTTATTGATGTAAATATTTTCTGAGGTTGCTGAAGCTCTATTAGTAATTGAAGAAAGATAGCCTGAGAAGAGAAGTTTGAAGTTGTAAATACCTACTGCACTTGAAGATTGTAAATGGTTTGAACATCAAATATACAAGCTGATTTACGGGATCCTGGTCTATGTCAATGGTGATGGTTTTCTTACTATAATTGTTGTTTTTCTCATGTTTTCCATACTTTCCACTTTCTCTATTAAAGAACAACAAGTTTAGATTAGGATTTACTTCTAAAAAGTACCCTAAATCTCATTGATAAGCTTTATCTTTATGTTTTCTTCCAATTGTGCTTTGAGGATAATTCCATAGAGTATAACCAGTGAAGTGTTGGTAAGCCCATGTTTCCTGAGTACAACTTGATATATTTTCTTTGAAAGTTCTTGAAAATTTTGCTAGTTAATATCTCCAACAGTTTCTTTGAAAAGATCCCTTAAGTGTATGCCAAAAGCAGGCTAGGTTAAATTTCCTTACTTGATCTTAGGCTATTCTTTGTCTATCTTAAATTTTTTTCTTTGAGAGTATGTTGAAAGCAGGATAGGTTTAAAGCCCTTACCTGATCTTAGGCTGCCCATTGTTTTCTTATATGTTTGCTTCTTTCACCACACTTCTTAATGTTCCATATCACCAAATCAACTTAAAAAGATCCTTTGATATATATGACTTGCCCCATGGACGACTCTTGAAACTTTTTGTGCAATTAAATCCTTTTGTGACTCCATAGCCCAATGGATTGATATGGTCTCTTACCTATCCTATCAGCTGAACCATTCTTTCAACCTACTCACACCTTTACCCTTCAAAAGACTTCCTTCATTTTGATGATATCCATCCCAAAAAAAAAACAAACAAACCCCTTGTACTTCATAACTAGCCTAATATCATATCATAAGCCTTTAAGATCAATCCTTTGAAAATACTTAAATAGATAAATCCCTCTCTGAATCTAGGAGGGCTAGATCCTAGGATTCCAAAGTGGTTTTGATGTAGGCCCTACAGTGTTTTTTCTTGCCAATATTGCAAAATACGAGATCCTAACATAGTGGCGACCATACTGGGGAATAATATTGAGTAATAGATAACTTCACAACTCAATGAACCCCTATTCCTAAATGAGACAAGTGTCACTGAGACTAGTTATTATTGATTGTTGATGGTGAACAACAACCAAACCTTCAAAACAAGTAAAAATTCTTCACCTAGCGACTCCATTGGTATTCAGTAGGCCTGTTGACCCCACTAATTTTTCCTAACACACCACTAGGAAATTCTTCTATCCTTCAAACATCATTCAAACCCAGTTAAAAAGACTTTGAGGATTGAGTTTTCTTTGAAACAGATTAGTTAGCCTTTAAAAGACTGTAATACTTGGCTGAACTTTTCTCATCATTTGGTCTAAAAACACCACATAGTGGCTTCTAGAAGAATTTATACTAGAGCCTATCCTGACCCAAATCCTCCTGAGATAGTTGATAATCCAGAAAGTATCCTTAGGAAATCTCCTAAATCCAAGACTTCAACTGTTGTCAGACTAATTAATAGAGCTAGCTCTGTCCCTGAAAATCTCTTAGCTCTGCAAGATACACAAGTTGAATTACCATTCATAAGAAACCAATCCAGAACTAAGTAACTTATTGATATAGATCAGAGAGACTTTGAGCCTCTACACTCACCCCAACATAGTGGTGCACATACTGATAGCAAAGAAACCACCCCACCTAATCTGCATTTCATTCATAACTTTGGTTTCTCTCATCCTAGATCTGGTCAACAGTCTTCTGCTGGTCCAAGTACTTCTGTTATTCATACACCCACTGTTCAAGCTACTCCATTCCATCCTCCCCCTCCTTTTATAAACCCTCCACTTGTAAACCCCCCATTTTTTCCACAACCTCCTATCATGGCAGCAGGTATGCTCCTCTAGTCCTTCCTTTACCTTTAGTGAATTTTCCATAGGACTATCAGTCCAAGATTCCATTATATGATGCTAGTGGTTCTATTACTGCTCAAATACATGTGGACAAGATGAATGACTATTTTGATAGAAATGAGATAGATGATGAAACCGTTAAAATCATATTTTTTGCCCAAAGTTTAGTGGGAGAAGCAAGAAAATGGTTCAAAAACTTAACCCCTAATAGTATTAATGACCTCCAAGCTTGCCATCAATCATTCATAAAAAAATGGAAAATTAGGAAGAACCCTCTCCAAATTCTTTCAGATTACAAAAACCTCAAGAGAAACACTGGGGAAAGTGTTTAAGATTATTACACTAGATTTAATAGTGTTTATAATGCACTACCCCCAGATTTGAAACCTCCACAAGGCTCAGCTTTGGCCAAATTTCGTGAATGATTTGATCCCGAAATGGCCTATCAGCTAAGATAAAGGGATCCCTTAACTTTGTAAGACATGCAGAAGGGAGCTCTAAGTGTGGAAGCAAATTTGATTGAGAAGAGAGCTAGAATGAAGACTAAGAAGAGGGTATCATATAGGGATGAACCTGCACCTTCCACATCTGACTCAAAAATGGAAAGGATGATGGAGAAGTTAATGCAGAGGATGAGCATATATGAAAAATCTCAATCTAGAGAAAATCAATCAGCTCCTCAAAATAAAAATCAATCCCAAAACCAAAATCATAACTTTAGGGGAAATCAACCTCAGAACAGACAAAGAGATGCTAATCAACAGATCAGGCCTCATTTTCAAGAAAATTATGTTAACAAGGATGGAGAAACAAATGCACAAACAAAGGATGATAACATAAACATGCTGGGAGTAAGCAATGAGGACTCTGATTTCCTCCATGAAAGAAAACAAGGTCTATATACACCCTATGATGATAAAAGACCAAAAACTGAATACTATGAAAAAAAATTTGAAAATGCCATCACAGGATCACCTAAACAATATGACCTAAGAAGTAAAAAGAATCAAGAAAAACTGAGGAACAAAACTTCTGATAATTCTGCCAAAAACAGCCCTGTAAATACTTCCAAAAAGGCAGTAGAAAACCATAAAATAGTGACTGAAAGTTATTATCCAAACAAGGGAAAAAATACCCAAATCAATGAAAAACAGAGTGGTGAGACTAGAAGCACTAGCATTTCAGCTAATGCTCCTGAAAAAACCTTTTTGACTGCTGTAAATAGTAAAAATCAGCAAGCTGATTTTGCTGATGAATCAGTGACTAAGAAGGCTGAATCAAACATTTTGAAAAATCATATTCCCTTTAGCGTGGAGAGTGAAATTGCCAAAATCAAAATCTCTGTCCGACTCCCTGAGTTAGTCACTCAAAATTTATATAGATGTCAAGTTTTGAAAGCTTTGAACATAGAAGATATTAATGATACTGTTAACTTGAATGATGATACACTAGAGCTTCTGTTTGGTCCTAAGATTGTACGAAAATTTCAAGAAGGGACTAACCCTCCATTCTACATCAGTTTGAACATCCATGATAATATTTTGCACAATGCCATGCTTGATTCAGGAGCATCACATAACCTCATGCCCAAAGTAATAATGGAAATATTAGGCCTTGAGGTAACTAGACCTTATAAAGATTTATATTCCTTTTATTCAAGCAGAGTGAGATGCCTAGGCCTTATAAAAGATTTATGTGTTAACTTAGCTCAAATCCCAGCCAAAAGCTTAGTGATGGACATTGTAGTGGCTGATATACCCCCCAAATATGCCATGCTTCTTTCAAGGTCATGGGGTGCTAAGTTGCAAGGTACTATGCAGATGGATATGACTTATGCCACCATCCCTGTCTTCAGTCAATCTAGAAGACTCTATAGGGAATCACATATCAAATACATGGTGAGTAACCAAGAAAGACCAGAAAACTCTCCTCTCTATTCCATACACATTGACCTTGAATCATTCATTCTTTACAATGATGAGATTCCTAATGAGCAAGAGTTAGTTAATGAAACATCGCCCAATATAGTAGTCACTCCACATCCAAACATAGTGGCAGACATAGAGGAAAAGAGGAGAAAGGAAAAATCATTAGATCAGTTTGCAAACTCAAAAATTCACAGCATACAAATTGAAGGTCTTGTGGTCCAAAACAGTCATAAATATAATGCAGATCATGTACATCAAAGAAAAAAATCCTCAAAACACTGAAAAATTTGAGGAACAAAACAAAATTCAACATAGTACAGACCTATAGGAACAACACAGTGACAAATTAGGCAAACAAGACAGAGAGGACAAAAGTGAAATAATGATAAATTTGAAGACAACCCTCTTTGGAGTATGAATTTTGATGGTTCTTGCTCTAAAACTGGTTCAAGAGCAGGAATATGGGTGCACAACACTGAAAACAATCATGCTAAGGGTCATTCCTATAGATTAAACTTCCAATGCACAAATAACATAGAAAAGTATGAAGCTCTCCTTTTAGGCCTGAATTTATTGAAAAAATTAGGGGCCAAAAGATAACAGTTCATGGGGATTTAGAATTGAAAATCAGGCAAGTAAATGGGGAATACACTGCTAAAAATCCTAGACTGAGAGCCTATAGAGATGATGCCATGGAATTGTTAAAAACATTTATTGAATTCCAACTTACCTTTGTCCCAAGGAACCAAAACATTATTTCCAATGAATTAGCCTTTGCTGCTAGTACTTGTCTAATACCTTATGAAAGCAAACAATACACCATCCAAGTCAAATATAGACCAGTTTTCTCAGATAATGAAAAATACTGGCAAGTGTTTGAAGGAGATAAATAAATAGAAGACTTCCTACAGTCCAAAAATGAATTTGAAATGAAAAACTCAGATTCATAGTATGAACAAGACTGTCCTACTGAAGAAAAACCACTTTTCGAAGATGAAAAGTCTCCTGAGATTGCTGAAATAATTCTGTTAACTAATAGACCCAGACATACAACATAAAATAGCACAGATTTAGAAAATGAAGACTTAGAAGTGCTGCAATCTAAAGATTAAAGCTTGCCAAAGGGACTGGTCCCATTAGAAGAACTGGTTGACTTGAATGATGTTGCCAAAAAGGCAAAACTAGAACCTATTGAAACTGAAGTGGAAGAATGCAACATAGGCAGTGAGGAAAAGCCCAAAATGATCAAATTATCTAAGACACTGCCAGCTCACATTAAACTGAAATACATCGAGATGTTTAGAAAATTTTCTGATGTATTTGCATGGAGTTATGAATATTTGAAATCATATGATACAAAAATAATCCAGCATAAGATACCCCTCAAAGAGAACCATAAGTATTTTAAATAAAAATTGCGCAGAATTAACCCTATTCAATTACCTCTGGTAGAGAAAGAAATTAGGAAAATATACGATGCTGGAATTATATTCTCTATTAGATACTCAGAGTGGGTGTCTAATATTGTATCTGTTAGGAAGAAAACAGAATAAATAAGGCTTTGCATTGACTTTAGAAACTTAAAGAAAGCCTCATTAAAGGACAACTATCCCTTGCCCAAAATGGATCATATCTTACAAAGGCTAGTTGGTTCTAGAAGAATTTATTCTTTGGATGGATTCTCAGGTTACAATCAGATATTGGTACATCCTAGTGATCAACTTAAAACAACCTTTACTACTCCTTGGGGTACTTTCATGTATTTTAAAATTCCCTTTGGTTTAATGAATGTTGGTGCCACATTTCAGAGAGCCATGGATATAGCATTCTCAGAAGAAATAGGTTACTTCATTGTGATTTACTTAGATGACATCACTGTCTATTCTAAAATAGATGAAGAACACCTAATACACTTGAGAAAAGTTTTTGAGAAATGCAGAAAATATGGATTGTCCTTAAATCCAAAGAAACCATTGCTCGGTCTCTAATAAGGTAAACGTCTTGGACATATCATATCTAAAGAAGTAATAAGGATAGACCCAAAGAGGATTGATGGTATATTGCAAATCAACCATCCTAGAAACATCAAGGAACTTCAATCTTTCATTAGGAAGATTAATTTCTTGAGAAGGTTCATACCCAATCTAGTTGAACTCCTTAGAATCATGAAAAATATGCTTAAGAGAGAGGAAGGAGTTAAATGGACCTTAGAAGCAAAGAAATCATTTGAGGTGGTAAAACAAGCACTCACCAAAATACTAGTTCTTATCAGTCCTGATTTTACAAAAGATTTCTTCATATTTCCATTTGCATCAGAACACACAGTAGCTGATGTCATATTATAGAAAAACTTGAAGGGAAAAGAGCATCCAATTGCATTTTAACCAAGGCATTAAGAGATACACCTTTGAAGTACAATATAATGGAAAAACAAGCCTTTTCCTTGGTTAAAGCTTTAAAAGACTTCAGAGTTTACATTTTACATTCCCACATTAAAGCATTTGTGCCTCATTCAGTTGTAAAAGACATATTGACCCAATATCCATATGGCAAAAGAGGAAAGTGGATTATTTTAATTTTAGAATATGACTTAGAAATAAATTCCATTAAGCTAATAAAAGTTTAAGGACTAGCAAAACTTATGGCTGAATCCAACTTTCAAGTTCTTGATATAAACATGTTTGATGCATTAGATGAACATGAGGAGTTGACAACTCCACTTATTGAAGATCATTTTCTGAATTAATCTTGGTATTTTGATATTTTGTATGTGTTTTTCAACCTAAATGCCCCTCCTCGTTTTTCTAAAACAAAGGCAAGATTCTTAAAGTTGAAAGTTTTAAATTACTACATTTTGAATAAATGTTTATATTGGAAAAATCCTAGTGGATTATTGCTTAAATGTTTTCCTGAGAATGATGCAAATAAGATCAAGCACGAGTTTCATAAAGGATAATTTGGAGGTCCCCTCTACTAGAAGTCAACTGCTAACAAAATCCTTAGAGATGGTTACTATTGGCCCACCCTCTTTCAAGATTTCCACAAAATGATTGTTGCATGTCACAAATGCCAAATCTTTGAAGGCAAAAGAAAGTTGATTCCCTTACCTCTGCAACCAATCACTGTTGAAGCACCAATTGACTTCATGCAAAATCTGTGAGTTCATGAAGCCTTGATGTCTACCTTTTCCAAAAGATCCATTCCATTGATATCTTCACTTCAAAACCTTCAAATAAAAGCCTTGTTGTTATGAAAAGGACTGTTTTCAGACCCATTTCCCATCATTTTTTCCTTTGAAAAAACCCTCTAAAAACCCCTTCATTTCACCCATTTTTCCCATTTTTATCCTTTATTTTCCCGCAAAATCCCCTTTGAACCTGATAAAATCCCTTCAGTCTGGTTTAAAACCCTTTTTCCCCCTATCAAAAACTCCAAAAATCCTCAAAAACCTTCATTTTCTGTCCAAAATCCTTAATTTTTTAATATAAGGCCTTAAGCCCCTTTCGCTTAAGCCCTAGCCTCTTTTACCGCCATGCGATCGGCTCCATGACCAAGTGCCAAAGCTCATCAGCGGTCCCACATCGACGTTTCCAAGTTCCCGCCTCCGCGTTTTCTTTTGTGTCGATGGTTGATCCTCCGATGAGATCGCAGCCGCCCATTCCCCAAGATCCGACGGCTATTGCTCCATCACATCGCTCCATCGCATCGCATCGGTGCATCACAAATTCCATGCCGATGATCTCCCCCTCCGATGAAATCCCCTACCGATAAGATCCCGATATTGATCTCGATCTTGTCTTCGCTCCCCTCCATCACATCGGCACATCACAAATCTAAAATCTTGACTGCCTGGATAGCCGATATGTGAAGCTTCGATCACATCTCCACCGTCCATCTCAATCCTGATCAGATGGCCCTCCATCCATCACACTTCATTTTCCCATCGGCCATCGGCCATCGCAAATTCCAAATGCCTTTGTTCCCAGACCCTCTTCTCCTTCGATTGCCGATCCGCCGAAGTCAATCTCGACCGTCCATCTCTCTGATCCGACGGCTCCTATTGATCCTCGGATTTTAACTCCGCCAGACCAATTTTCACCCAGCGCATTGAAATTTTAGCTCTACGAAAAAAATGCTAACGCACCCCCTAGGCCCCACCTTTCTTCCTCCTGTGTATATTTTTTCCCTCCATGTTTGTTTTTAACCGTCGATCTGATTTATTGCCCCTGGATCGGACATCCACCATTTCACTTTGCATTCATTCTAAAAGCCATTTGATCGTGCCATTTCCACGTGAAATGGGCGGTTTTCAGGAGCATACGTGTCATTCATTAATGTGTCCCTCGCTCGTTACCACTTACTGCCTAATCTCTGCTCAAAAACCACCTCTGGTTTTCTTCAAAATCGCCTATCCATATTTTCATGCCATAAGCCAATTTAAACCCTTTTTCTTATGGTTTCAACCATGGAATCCCCTTCCGCATGCTCCCTTGCCTCTACAATACCCTTTCGCCCTCCGCCGAGCCCTCTAAAGCGGTTTAACCAAGTAAACACAGGGTTTTATAATGTTTTTATTGTTTGTTACAGGTTTCATGGTGGTAGTCATAAAAATTCATCCTGCAGTCAAGGAACAACGACAAAGGCTGAGGGTGATGATCCTCACGGGCTAAGAAAATGTAGAAAGGGACAAAAAATGGTCGAATTTCAAAGTTTTAATCAATGTTTCATGGACATTGATTGCAAAAAAAACCCTCCAGTGCATAGAAGAAACACCTGCACGCATAAATATACAATATCAATGATTAAATAATTAAAGACATATCAGCAAAAGACCGCTTCAAAATGCCATATTATTGAAGCAATTAATTCCCCAGAAACCAAAAAGTGCCACCTATAGGCTTATTTACTCAAAAGAATACAAATTTAATGCACAATCAAAGATATTTCAAAATACAGCTCAGAAAGTAACTGCCAGCCAACCAAAAGCCTCAAAATTCAACAAAAGTGAATAAGTAGATGAAATTTAATGTAAAAATCAATTAACAGAGTTAAGACATTAGATATCTTCTCTGTTTGGCCTCCTAAAGGCCGAGAAGCATTTACTCTGTATTAACTGGAAAAATAACCCTTTATTTCACTCCACCTCCTCATTCATCTATAAATATCATAAGAGGAGCCCATTGTAAATGTTGGTTGAATACTTATTGAATGTAAATAGTTGATGAGGCTACTGAAGCTCTGTTAGTAATTGAAGAAAGATAGGCTGAGAAGAGAAGTTTGAAGTTGTAAAGACCTAATGGACTTGAAGATTGTAACTGGCTTGAACATCAAATATACAAGTTGATTTATGGGATCTTGGTCTATGTCAATGGTGATGTTTTTCTTACTGTAATTGTTGTTTTTTTCATGTTTTCCATATTGTCCACTTTATCTGATAAAGAACAACAAGTTTACATTAGGATTTACTTCTAAAAAGTACACTAAATCTCACTGATAAGATTTATCTTTATGTTTTCTTCTAATTGTGCTTTGAGGATAATTCAATAGAGTATAACTAGTGAAGTGTTGGTAAGCCCATGTTTCCTGAGTACAACTTGAGATATTGTCTTTGAAAGTTCTTGAAAATTTTGTTAAGTAAAATTTTAACTAGAGAAGGCTATGGTTAGCCATGTCCTCTAGTTTATCTCCAACAGTTGCTTTGAAAAGATCCCTTAAGAGTATGCCAAAAGCAGGCTAGGTTAAAAGTCCTTACTTGATCTTAGGCTATTCTTTTTCTATCTTAAATGTTTTCCTTTGAGAGTATGTTGAAAGAAGGATAGGTTCAAAGCCCTTACCTGATATTAGGCTGCCCATTGTTTTCTTATATGTTTGCTTGTTTCACCACACTTCTTAATGTTCCATATCACAAAATCAACTTAAAAAGATCCTTCGATATGGATGACTTGCCCCATGGACCACTCTTGAAACTTGTTGTGCAATTAAATCCTTTTGTGACTCCATAGCCCAATGGATTGATATTGTCTCTTACCTATCCTATCAGCTGAACCATTCTTTCAACCTGCTCACACCTTTACCCTTCAAAAGACTTCCTTCATTTTGATGATATCCATCCCAACCAAAAACAAAAAAAAACCCTGCACTTCATAACTAGCTTAATATCATATCATAAGCCTTTAAGATAAATCCTTTGAAAATACTTAAATAGAGAGATCTCTCTCTGAATCCAGGAGGGTTAGATCCTAGGATTCCAAAGTGGTTATGATGTAGGCCCTGCAGTGTTTGTTCTTTCCAATCTTGCAAACTACGGGATCGTAATAGATATGACCTATGGGCACCGCACAAATATCAATACCAATTAAAACGCCCTGGTGCTTTGTACCACCTATAGTGCGTCCGGTGCAGTTTTAGACCTTAATGGCTTGGTGCATGCACCTTCGACTGCCCTGGGTGACTGTCTGGATGACATGCACCAAGATGTTGCTAAACGCTCTGGGGAATCCTATATATTTTTTCCATCCCGGTGTTTGGTAGGTTTGTAGTACTATTGAATTCACTCTAAAATGCACTGGTGCATTGACACATTATTAGCGCACCGATGAGAAAAACATCCTAATAACCTCTGACCGCCCATTTTTTTATTTGCGTTGAAATTCCGTTAGAAGCTCTGCCAAAACCTTAGTTACCCGAAAATAAATGTTGTATCAAATTTTTTTTGAAAATTTTGGTCATTTTTATAACACTAAAAACCCTCGTTATAACCTCCTTTTAGTGTTATGTCCTTTCTATAAAAACTCATTCAAACAAATCAAATGTAAGGGAACCTAGCCATTAATTATCATGTAGGTACAAAATTGATAAGTAACGGTAGTAGCATTATGCTTCTTGCCATTAAACCAATGGATTCACAAAAAACTTAAATGTTGTTATCTTCATAATGGCTACACCATCTACAAACTTTATATACAAGCTTGACGAACTTCAAATGTTGTGCATGCGTGGACTGGCTTCAGACTTGAATACGGAGTGTACATGGCATGACAAGGGTGAAATGTTTTTAACATGTGAAATGTAGATTAATTTTCCTTTGTACAATAGGTCCTTAGGTACAGGTGTACCTCATTTATAGCTTTCCAAATTCTATGTAGAAGGTTATTGCCCCTATTTTTGCAAACCACACCTGCAAATCAGGCAATAAAAACAAACAGCATTAAGTTACTCAACTAGAATGAAGGAAATATTTTTCAATTTTCTGATACACATTGTTCAATCCACAATTTTTCGAAAAGTTATCAGCTTTTACCATGTTGCATGGGGGCAAAAAATGAAAAGTAACAAATAAAAAAAGTGAATATACATGGAACCTCTATTTCGCAACACTATAAAACTTCAAAATTTGAACCGTGAACATTTTTAGCACCACAATTGGCAATCCAATATCGATCAGGTAGCCTATCTTTGAAATCCCAACACTTTTAATCAAAATATTCTTAATCTAATAAGAAATTGAGAGACATGAACTCATTTGTCCTTAAAGAGCAATGACTTTCCAAATCGTTTGACAACCGTTGACACCACTTCCAATCTCGAGGAAAAGGATATATACATGGGTTGCTAGCTAGTGTAATGGACTTACATTGGCTTAAAACCCTTGTAAAATGCAAGAATTCAAATATTTAAAAAGAAAATATAAACAAAGTACATGAAGTCATAATGAGGATATATGTGGTTCATTGTAAGAATGAGATGAATCCATGTCCTTCAAACGAGGTAGAAATGTTGGTTACATCAATTGTTAGAACTTCAAGCTTGTAAATCAAGTTTTGTAACCAGAATAAAATTTAACTTAGAAAAATTATCATAAAATGCCTGGTTTTACTACATAAAGGCCCCATTAGAGAAGATGAATGAGTTTTTGTATTCCAGGATGCAAGTTATTCTAGGACCTAGCAGGCCCAATTTTACATTTCTTGGTAAAACATCGTAGCCAAAGACTTTTTCATAGTGTTATAAAAGTCAAATTACTCCAAAAGAGTAGTTTAACACCCCTAATATTAATAAGATCTATCTCTATAACCTACCATATTGCTTGCTAAAGCTAACCTTGTTTTACTAAATCTATAACCTAGGATAATAAATGGATAATAGATAACGTTGAATAAAATAATGAACAAAATTAAGTTCATGATAACATGAACTTATAAAATTATATGAACTTATAAAATTTGCATAATAAAGAATTGATACCAAATCACAATAAAAATAACAAACAACTTGTTACTCTATCCAACAAACTGTAGTACAATGCTCATACATTAAAAATAGAGATAAAAAATAAAATTCCATAAGATATATATTAAATTTTATAAAATTAAGAAAAAAATTAATGCAAAGAACCAAGAGAAAAAATCCATCAATTACACCATCTAATTAAATATATTAATTAACAGATTAAAATTATTTAACATTCTAATTGAATATTAAAGCATCACCTATCATAAATCTATGTTGATAAAATTATACATAAAAATTCAAAAATATTTCATATTTTGTAACTGATTGATAAACCAAATAATGAAACATCACCATCATACATTTAGAATCCTGATAAGCTATGATAAATTTATTGTGTATGCGTAGGTAATCTCATAGCACAACAATACCATATACCTATAACGAGTAACCTGAGACTAGCACAATACCATATACCTATAGAAATAATGCTGCTCAATTTCGTTTTTCTGCTTTCAATCTTTTATAAAATCTGGCAATGACATAAAATAATCTCTCCGATCGAATATAAAAGGGCGGTGTTTAATGGAAGAAGGAAAATATGTCCAACGACTTTGTGAGCCTTTTGGAAATTGAAACCATGGACGCTATGGTTATGGAGGGTGAGGGCTATGGTTATGGGCACTTGCACGGGAAACAGTTCCTTCTTACACACAACAACCAGCGCCAAGGCTCCTGTGCTTCTTCGAGCTTGGGAACATGTAAATTCAAACGGTCAAACCGTTTTAGAAACCGCCACCTTACCTCCAGGCAACACCTGTAACTATGATCCAACGACCAACAATAATTCCATGTCTAACATAAATATCAATCAGTGCTGGAAGGTACAGGGTGGTACTGCAGGAAGAACACTGAAGGGAGTTCTTCCAGGAGGAAATGTTTCTTTACTAAAAGCTACATATTTTGTATTTTAAAATTAACAATGTGCAGAATTTTAAACATATTTCTATAATTTTTAAGTTGTAAAATAGTTATATTTTATATATAGTTTGAATAAGTTTAATGGTTAAAAATATATATTTCTTCTTAACAAGTTCAAAACTACAAAATAAAATATATATGCCTCAATAAACTTAACATACAAGTCAAATCTTCTAAATAGAAATCGATAATTTCACATAAAAAAAAATATACATTACCAAAATATCAAATTAACCTCTATCCAAAATGCAGTAAACTACAAATATCTCTATCCAAATTTGATTGGCTACGTTTTCTAAAGACTTTTAGGTTTATGAACTACAAATATCTCTATCCAAATTTGATTGGCTACATTTTCTAAAGACTTTTAGGTTTATTAATTCTTAGAGAGCGTTTTAACGACGCGACTGAGTGAAGCTTTAGATTTGTATTTTAAATCAATGGAAATTGTTTTTAAAATATTTCTTATAAAATATTTGTTTTTTATTTTAACTCAAATATTATGTAGATTTTTAAACATGTTTATATAATTATATTATTTTATTTTTAAATTTTGTTAGATTTGTATTTTAAATCAATGGAAATTGTTTTTAAAATATTTCTTATAAAATATTTGTTTATTATCTTAACTCAAATAGCATGTAAATTTTTAAACATGTTTATATAATTATATTATTTTACTTATAAATTTTGTGGAGTTGTCAAATGTTTATTTTATTTTATTTATTTATACAATTTTTAGAGTGGTAAAATATCTCTTTTTTACATATCCAAATGTTTGTTTGTCTAATTTAGTCTATATAAATGGATTTACTTTTCTCTAATTTTGTCTATTTAAATGGATTTACTTTTATACATAAGTATTGATTAAGCTTTGTTTATAAATATTTATTATTTTTTTATTATACAGTAAAACATATCTTTTTAAAACAGTTTTCATTGCATACGTTTATACAATGTCAGACTGAATGTTAGATAATTGAAAAATTTTGTCTCGTCAGATTGTAATTAGACAAACATGTATCATTGCGTACGTTTATACAATGTCAGACTGAATGTTAGATAATTGAAAATTTTTGTCTCGTCAGATTGTAATTAGACAAACATGTAGCCTACATTAACGGCTAGAGAAAAAACTACCTACAATCTTTCCTTTCATATCTACAAATCCTAGAAACCCACTTTCCTCCTCATGGCGCTGGGCTGAAACTGTACTGTAAATTAATATAAATTTGGTGGCTTCGGGTTCCATCCCTTCACACGTCGATCTCTGTGTTGATTGTCATCGTTGCAACGCATCTCATGGAATAAAAGAAGACACCAGTGTTAAGCCTATTTACCTGTATATTTTTCTCTATGTTTGTAAGATCAAATTCAGACTGCTTTTCGTTCTATTTTCATCTAAAAATAATTATTTTTGGATTAGCTTTCCCAGATCTGAGAAATCGGAAAACCTTACAGTATTTGTACATCAACGGTTGACAAGCGAATTTTGTACATCAGCGGTTCACTACCGGGTGAACCATCGATGGTCTGAGTGCATCGATGGTCATGAGCATATAATTGTTTGTTATAATCTGCCCAATATGTAATAAGATAGAATTGATCCAGTCATTAACTTTTATATCATACTAAGATATACTGCCACTAACATTTCAAGATCAAATAATGCAGTGGGATATGCTCTCTACCAACGAACCAAAGGAACAAGATCGTAAGAACAGTGTCAGCCTCCTCGCATCAAATGTGAGTGTTGGAGCAACAATATGGAAGTAAATGAGGAAGGAGAAATAAACATGAGTGAGCGTTGGAGCAACAGTATAGAAGTAAATGAGGAAGGACAAATAAACATGAGTTTGTCCTGCAATCTCAATTTTTTTATTTCAATATTTGAAGGGTATCAATATTGTTAGCTAGATATTGTTAACCAATATGGCAACACCCAGGCCTGCCATGGAAAATGTGCGATCGGTGCAACGATTGATCTCCCACAGAAATTAAGACCAGCATTGATTTTGGAAGATGCTCTACAGAAAATCAGATGATCAGCATTGATTTTGGAAGATGCTCGACAGAGTTGGGTATTATATTCTTACCATTTCACAATTTCGATGTGATTTATATTTCATTGCTTCCTTATATATATGTTATGTTTCAATCTTACACTACCTTCAAAACCATATTAAAGCAGATGGGGTGTTCATGGATATCAATAATGTTTGGTTGAAAGAGACCATGGTTGTCAGCATTAAGGTTTTGAAAAAGAGATTCTCTCTGTTGGAAGTCAATAACAGAAAGAGTGGCCAAAAGCAATTGGTAATCCTTGATTCGGTTATGCATTTGACTCCCCTGCCAAGTGGTAAAGCACATTTATACACCAAAAAATGATATACACGCTTGAAAGAATGGGTGATAAGTATTTATGATATATAAACCAACATAGGTGGTCCATCTTAATGGTAGAAAGAGCTTAGCACTTTCACACATTTGATCTCTCTAGACATTCAGATAATCTATGACGATATTACGAAATTTTATTATATTATTTTTTCAACTTATTATATCAATTTATTAATTTTGAAATATAAATTATTAAAAATAATTGTAAACATTATATTTATATATCCTAGTTTTTATTAATGATGTTTTAAACATTACATCTCTTCTATCACTTCATATATTTGGATAGGATTGTAATAAAATACAGTTGACCATACTAAGCATGGATCTCACATGAGCTTTAGTCACGTACAAACTTCTTTTATAATGTAAAATATAAAGTGTAAATTTTAATTGCTTAGATTGTATTTTTTCCAGTAACATTATATGATATATACATAATTTTTTGAAAGTAATTTATAACTACGTCATAATGTGTTCATTTTTGAAACTTTCTTGTCACTATGTTCTTCTATGCAACGTCATATTGAATGGTAGACGATTGAAAATTTGTGTGCATTCAGATTAGTAGTGAGAAAAAATAGTTAGCGAGAATTAATAGTTAGGGAAAAAACTACATACAAATCTACAAACACTCGAAACTGAATTTCCTCCTTAAGCAACTAAAACCGGACTATAAATTACTGTAAATTTGGTCGCTACCTCTCTAGCTCAAATATATACCTTTAGTGTTGCCATCTCAAGGGAACAACCTATCTCCTACAATTCTTGCTTGGATAACTAGGAATGTTTCAGGCACGAAAACAACCCTGCAAACCACATTAGTGAGTGCAGTAAAGTTTTCCTAAAAAATATCTCTATCTATGTCAAAATTTATATATATTGTTAACTTTGCAATTGAAAATCTGTTTGTGATGACTCCATGTAATAAATATTTCTCTCACTATAACATTTCACTTTTATTTCAATACTTTCCCAAATAGTACTTAAGCTATTCATGAAGTCAGTGAGAGGTGGTTGATATAAGGTGATAAAAGCGTATTGGTCTATATATTATGTGGTTAGGCTAGTTGATGGTGAACAATTGGTGAAAGTAACTACTTCTGGGAGGAATAAACAAGGTGGTCATTGATGATGATATTGATTTACACCATCTATAAAGTCCAACTATGGTTTATCTAACCTTATGGAAAATGATAACAAATTAATTCTTTTTTTAGAAATTTGTTTCTATGCTCATAAATATTGGAGTTAAGTTTTCCTCAATCATTGTACTTTTGATGAGTATTCTTAATCATGTCATTATTCTATGAAATGACTACCTCATTTATTCGAAATGGTTTAGCAAAGGCTTACAAACTTTTTGCTAAGGGCTAACCCCGGCGTTGACTATATTTTGAAGAAATCTTAATAAACCTCTCATTTCTCATGTTAATTGTATTTTTATTGTACATAATGTTCCTAGTCGCAACCATACTCTTAATGAAGGAAATAAAAACTTTTATGAAGGGGATGAGATATGGCATATTTCTTTTAATATCAAGATTATAAGTTATAAAACACTTCATATTTTTTCAATTCCTCTATGATTCTATAGAGATGCTACAACCCCACACTTCACATCCATATAAGATAACTAGAAAATTTTGAGTGTAAAAGAGGGGTTTCACTTTCAAAGAAAACATATGATCATTTACAATTTTCTCAAAACTAAAATGGGCTTCCATCATTCTTTATTCATTTTCTCATTGTGATATTTCCACTTAATATTTCCCTTAAGCTTGAAGTTTTTATAGATATTTATATGAATTAAGTTCCTCTAAGTTGTTGTCATAAACAAAATTAGTGTAAGTCATCTTTTTTATTTGATTATATCGTTTTTTTTGTTAGATTTTGTTGGCATGCACAAGATAGAGATTATTTTTTTGAGAATTCCTAGTTGATTAGAGATGGGGGATGGGTTGCTAAACAAATACAATTAATTTTATGATTGATATCATAACATGAAGGGTTGATGTAGTGTCTCTCTTGTCTGATGAAGTAACTAAGAATTTTCCAAGATTTCTCTTACTATACATGTCTACTAATGAACATTGACGAGATAAAGGTTGTGATAATTACATTTAAAAATACCATTTACAATATTTTTATGTATGAAATTATGAATGGAGACGAACTTAATTCCTACAAATATCTTAGAGTTTACCTTCAGCACAAGAATCATTCTAGATCTAGCATTGAGAAATAATTAATAAGGATGGAAAGCTTCTTTGGTCTTGACAATAACTATAAGTAAAGCTTTTGGATGATACCATAAGAGTTCAGTATCATATATATGAATAGTGAATTAAATGTTTTATGTTAGCTAAAATAATTATTTAATTAATGCTCGAGAAGAGAAACAATGTACAGTTGTTATGTCACTGACTAGATTTATTGATATATCTATTTGGTAGATGTGCTTTAAGTTAGTTCCTCCAATGGTAAATTTTGAATTTGTCATCTTCAAAAGAAAATATTTGAATATAAACCTCCTCTATCAAAAACCAGTCCCAATTCCAAAAAGTAGTTTATCCAATGGTAAATTTTGAAATTGTCATTTTCAAAAAAAAAAAAATTGAATGTAAACCTCCTCTATGATAAACTAGTCCAAATGTCGAAAAGACATTAAGCAAGGACAACCAATGGCAAATCAAGTCACCTTAAGAAAAAGTGGTAAAAGACTATAAGGTTTCGATCAAGGGAGACAATTCAATATTGAAAAAGTGCACATTTTTTATTAAATATTTTCTATTGGAACTTGAAGTAACATTTCTGAAGAGAATTTTTTAAGATTGAGATTAAATTTATGTTAGAGAGGCTATAGAAACTATAAATTTGGTATAATGTAAGTGATTTATCTTTATATTCTAAATTTCAATGACAATTTGTTTACTAATTTCTATATTCAGTGATCTTATACATCTCATGATTGAATTTATCCCTTACAGTGTTTCCTTTGCAACCCCTGATACAATTGCTAGTTATAATAATATTGAAACACTACAAGTTTTAAAACTTGTGCTAATTTAATTTTATTATAAACAAAATTAAAAAATTTAATAAATAGAAAATTAATTTATCTATTACATATTTTTAAATTTGTTTTCTTAGTTTAATTTGTTTTTAATTTTTGAATTTTATATGAATTATTAAAATTTATAATAGATTTTGAAGTTTTACATAATTAATGGTAATATTTGATAAATAACATTTAAATTATTTATGTAAATTCATTATAATTTTTGTAGATTTTATATTAATTAGTTGGTTATAATAATATTGAAACCATACAAGTTTTGAAACTTGTGCTAATTTAATATTATAAACAAAATTAAAAAATTTAAACAAACAAAAAATTTGTTTTTAATTTTTTTAATTTTATAAGAATTATTAAAATTTATAATAAATTTTGAAGTTTTACATAATCAAATAGTAATATTTGATTAATAAATTTTAAATTATTTATTTAAATTCATTATAGATTTTATAGATTTTATGTTCATTAGTTGGTTATGGACTGGTTATTGCTTCAATTTTTCCCTTTAATTAGGTACTGGATGAGACATTAAATAAAGATTTAATAATTGTTAATATTTTGGAATGAGTTAACTATAGGATTCTGCTTAAAATATTATGCTGAGAGAATTTACATGTGAATGGTTGGAAAATATTCACAAGGGGTAATTACTAGTCATAAAATATTTTGGTAAAAAATAAAGAGGCAACAAGAACTATTCACCGAGGACCCGGAGAGAGACACGGAAGCGAGGTTGGAGGCCAGGGAAAAGACATGAAATCCTAGAGCTGGATGGCCAGTGGGATTCCTCCTTGTGAAATACTATGTCTCGTAGTGACTAGATTGTATGATTATAACCTAGTGTAAGTGACTGGGTGAGATGAAGTGAATGACTGACCTCTTGTACGGGTGGAGCTTTCTATTTTCCTGAAAATCTTGTTATCGACTTGTGAAGAAATTATTTCAAAGTTTGGAGGACATGAACTCCTAGAGTTGGATGGCGAGTGGGATTCCTTCTTGTGAAATACTATGTATCGCAGTGACCACATAGTTTGATTCTAACGTTTGATTCTAACCTGGCGTAAGTGGCTAGCTCGGGGTGAGATGCAGTGAAAGAGAGGGTGACATGCATTGAATGACTGATCTCTTGGAGAGGTGGAGCATTCTATTTTCCTGCAAATCTTGTGGTGGACTTACTAAGATTCGGATAAGTGATAAAAGCTTTCTTTAATTTGGACAATAGTAAATTACAATATAAAACTAGACATTGAGTTCAGGACCTTAACTTACAATGTTATGGAAATCGAAGGATTTACATAAATGTTAACAGTATAAAAAATACATATATATGTTATGAAATTATTTTAAAATATATTGTGTTGTAGAACGTGGTTCCGAGCCCAATTAAGGGTTCATGGCATCAAAGAAACAATACTGGAATTTCATATTTCACTACTGGAATTATTGAAATGTTTCCTTAATAGGGTTTGTTCGTGAGCCAATCCAGTGTTGCTCGCATTAGAGGATCGGTCCCTTTGTGTACAATATTTTATAGAGAATTAAATCAGATTTGAGGATTCATAATGTCTGCAGAGAATCCGAGCAAGAAGCATTGAAACAGATACAACATAAGAAAATCATAAATGTGATGCCAACTATCATGAACTAATATCTTGTGCAACTTAGAAGCATAATAATACTATGAAACAAGTGCGGAAAATATCGACAAAAAACTAGGGAGCCCTCAACAGTACTAACCATTTCAACCACGAAGCAACAATGGTTATAGGAAACACCCTTTATATAAAGACAAAGATAACAATGAAAAAAGAAAGAACTAGTCGTTTCATAATCAAAATGCAGACATCAACTAGTTTTATAGTCAGAACCCCAAGCTCAAAAAAAAGAACTATAACATTTAGTCCCTTGAGGAGGAAGACGTTAAACGAACCAAACATATAAATAAGTTAAGCAGAATCAGAACTTGGGAAAGTTGAACCTCTCGCGAATGAAGGGATAAAAGCCCATTCTGTAATCTTGAATGAGAATGAAGGAAATCAAAAACACTGGTTGAGTTGGGAAGAAAATCCTACATAAAATCTAGATCATTTGGAGGGTAAGAAACATTGGGGATTTGCCAGGCTAGAAAAATAGAAAGGAAATTAACATTATATATGGAAATCTTCAAGCTAAACATTAAAAATGTACTCGGATAGTTTCCTATGAGCTGTCGGAATTAATTGTTTACAACATTGGAAATCTCCTCCAGCTAAAATGAATATATTGTTTGAAGTAGAAATAGGCTTAAATGTATACAGGAGAAGACAAGGACCATAGAACAGAGATGGAAGCAGCCTAAACACCCAAATTACATCAAGAGTCGTAACTTTGTATTCAACCGAGGAAGAAAAATATGAATCAATTCAATCCCAACATGCCTAAGATTATAGCTTAAAGAAACTCACAAGATTTAAAAACATTATCGGAATTTATAACACAAAAGTTAACCTGAGATGGGTTTGCTCAGTGAAGGAGTCAACCTCTAGCAAAAAAAGGTGTTGTAAGAAATGTCGAGAAGCTTGAATGGAGTAGGGAAGTATGAGGTTAACACTAAACCTTGCTTTCTCTCTTCACCGTTCGATCTGACCCAAATATCGTATAATTAGGATACCCTACTATGTGGACAAGGAGAATCCCCGACGTAATAAAACATTTAATTATGTAATCAATTTCCATATGACCAGTCATATTCCAAAAGGTTAAATAATGTTTACAAACCTTAATACTGATTAATTTAACCAAATTTATGGAGCCACTCTTTGGGACACATAAATGTTATTATATTGCGAGGATATGTCTAATCACTAGTCTCCTATCTTGCTAGGAACCTCATGAATGGGATAAAATTTTAGTGGGAGTAATTAAATTGACATTATAAAGTTTATTTTTTTCACTTAGTGTAGGTAGGTGTAGAGATATGTGACAAGTGGTATAAGAGCCAATTTACAAAATTGCGGCCTCAAATGGGCAACGCCCATGATAATAAAAAATGTGTTCTTTGTTTCACAGAGGAAGAGAAAGACAACCATGAGGAGAGGAGGCAGCCGAATGGTGTCAGCTTCAACTAGAATCCCTATAGTTCCTAGCTCTAAACCTGTACAACGATCAAACCTGTAAATGTGGGTCCCATTGGGAAATGGAACACCAATGCTACAGAAATACTAATGGAGATCGTACAACAATTGCAGGAGGAAGTAGCTAAACTAAAAGATGATAATGAGAAAATGTTAAGAGACTAGGAAAGAATTATAAAAATCTTAATTGGTCGACAAAACTAGAGAAATTCAGATTCGACAGCTAAAGATGGTAATCGAGCATAGCCTCATTGGCGAAGAGAGATCGGTCCTCCAAAGAAAAGTGAAACACGAGAATCGAAAAAAGGAAAGGATTCAAAAAATCAAAAGATGGAGTTTGAAATACCTCTCAGAGTAAGAAGTTGGAGGGAGGAAAACGATATAAACTATAATTGCAAGGGGAATTCAAGAAAATTAAGCCCCCAACATTCAATGGTGATTCTAAAGAGGCAGTGGAGGCATGGTTGGTTAATATTAAACAATACATTCAAATTTATGAATAAAATGCTAATATGAAGGCTCGCCTCGAAATTTACCAGTTACAAGGAAAAGCCACCTTGTGGTGGGATGAGGTCAAAGTGGTTCAAGGGGTGGATGAATAAGGAATCACAGGGGAAACGTTTAAATAGTGCTTTAAGAATAAATACGTGACTCAAGGTTTTTATGACAATGGGGAAATATATTTCCATGACCTTAGATTGGGGTAGTTCACGATGGATGAACATGTGGCCAAATTTTTCACTTCTTAGATATGTTCCATACATAAGAGAAGAAAAGGAAAAAGTACAAATATTTATAAGTATCTTGTTTGCTTTCATGAAGGAGCATTTGGAGCTTGATAATCTTAAAATTAAGGATGAAGTTGTGCGGAAAGCACGAATCTACTATCATCAAATGAAGCCAAAAGGAGATAATCTGAAAGGGTGGTATGATAAAAAGGGATAGAAGAATGTACATAATGGTAAAGGTGGAAAATTTAGTGCCCACAGAAAATCACCTAGAAGTGAGCAAAATAAAAATTCAGACAAAATTCCCCAAAAACTTAGGGTGTTGGGTGAATAAAAAACCCCAGGGGGTCTAACCAAATATGAGGCAGATTTGTCCTCTAGACCCCCACTACAATGTTAGGGATGTGGGGAACCTCACTATGTTAATAATTGTCCTTATCGGAAAATACTCGAACATATTGCACAGATTCAAGAAGCATCCACGGTGAGAGAAGTGGCTAGGAGTTTTCTTAAGATCAATACAGCCTTGGAGGATCACTAGGCAGAATATCAACTGACGATGGAGGAATTTTAAGGTAAGATATTTAATCATGATGTGTCAATTTTAATTGATCCTAGAACTAGCTTGATTTATATAAGCCCCAAAATAGTTCAAGTATGTCATTTGCAAACAGTTAAATTTAAAATTCCATGGTTGGTACAATTACCTATAGGAGCTAAAAGGAGGGTTTCTTCTAAAATAGATAATTTCCATATTGTAATTGCAGATCATCCCATCACATAAAATTTAAATACTTTTCCCCTAGGATCATATTATATATTGATTTCCATGGACCGGCTTGAGAGTCATTTGTCTCTTGTTAATTGTAAAACTAAAACCATTATTTACCTTAATAATGAAGGAGTTCGGCATGAAATCTAGGGAGTCTAAATATCTCTGAACCTCGAATCCATTACTGTCTCACAATTTGGTAAATATCTTAGGAATGGATTTCAAATATTTGTAGTACAAGTGGGGTACACGAATTCGAAAGAGAAAATTGTAACTTTAGAAAATATACCCATTGTACAAGAATTTCTAGATGTATTTCTGGTGGAGATTCCTAGATTATGTCTTAAGTGATACATTCACTTTACTATAGAGTTAATTCCTGGAGCTTACCTAGTATCTAAATCTCCTTATTGTATGAGCATTCTAGAATTGACTGAATTAAAGGTGAAACTCCAAGAACTGCTAGACAAAAATTACATTCACCCAAGTGTGTCACCTTGGGGGAGCCTTGTAATTTTTGTGAAAAAGAAAGATGGTAACTTGCGGCTCTGCATCGACTAAATTCAATTAAAAAAATTGATTGTTAATAACAAGTATCTTTTACCCTCAATAGATGATTTGTTTCACAAAGTGAAAGGAGCTATTGTATTCTCGAATATTCATTTACGTTCTGCTTACCATCAAATTTGAATTAAGGAAGAAGAAATATGTGAAAATTCCTTTAGAACCCATTACGAGAAGTATGTGTAATATTCCTTCTTTTGGTATCCCTTATGACATGTTTAGAATGGACTTTCAATGTTGGGAGCAAACAGGTCACAGGTGGAGGTTGGCGTCATTAGCGGGCCCTGGGGGATTTTGGAGGGGTTTTGAGGGGTTCTTATAAGGTCTGATAGTATTCACTTGGTATATTCCACCATATGCATAGATTTCCTTTCGTTTTGTTGAATTCGGACAACTTTCAAAAATTGGGTTATTAATGGGACTAACTCACTTAATTATGCCTAAGGTGGCATTTCGGGAGGAATTATTGGCATAAAACCTTAGTGTATTAGCTTGTTGGAACTAGAACGAGAATATCTATAGGATGGGATGGCTAGGAGTGAATTTTAGTGACTTGAGGAGACAAGGTGGCCAATTTACAATTTTCCCGTATTAAAAATAATACTTTAATTAAGGGAAATGAGTTCATTGATTAAAATATAATAAAATAAGAGCTTATATACAAGCCCATCAGATCTATAAAAAGAGAAGGAAGGACCATTAGGGATCATCTTGGAGTTGATATTTTTTCTTGTATGTGAGGTTGAGATCCTGATTCTCTACTCCAATGGTAGCCCCACAATGGAAACCCATGGATGATTTAGAGAGATTGGGCGAGCACACATATCTCCTTGGTGAATTCATGAATAATTCACAAGAGTTAGTTCACTTCAGTTTGGAGGGTTAGAATAGCAGTGCAGGAGATTATCTTGGAGGCCAGCCTCGTCTTAGCTATTTTGGTTGTATGTGCATGTAACCCCAGTTACATATGTTAATAAAAGTTGAGATTATTTGTGCTCATTATGTGGTCATTTTTTTGTCTTGTGTTTTTGATTTTTACATGGCTATGTTCTGTTAATGCATGAAAATTTTATATGGAGCATTTATTGAGTTAAATTTCGAAAAAATAACAAAAATTTGTGTTTTGGATATTACAGTGGTATCAAAACTAGTTCTCCTTCTAGGATCCAGCCTAAGGATTTGTTGGAGTTGAGGAAAATATTTTACTGCCAGAGATTGAAATCACTTGAGGATACTAATGAATTTTGGCCACTTCGAGAGAAAATTTGTAGGCATGGATTTATGAAGGCCACCGATGGACTAATTGTTGATGACGAGTTCACAAATTGGAAGCAGCGCCCGCTGGCATAGCAATTCCATTCCCATGTGAACAATTCTATATGAGTTGATACATTTGTGTTTACAGAAATCAAGCAGTGAATGTTCATAATGCAAATGCGTTGATCTATTCATAAATAGTTGTCTTCAATTTAAAATTTTTAATTAATCATTAAATGCACAGAATTCAAAGCTAAGGATCTAATGATTTTAAGAAAAGTCAATGATCATGGATATCAATCGTTCCTTGCCATAAGTTGAATTTTATTGGCATAGAAAAAAGGTTGAAAACACAATTCTAGTTTTACCAGAGAAATCGTGGCCATTATACAAGGTGAAATTATGGGGAGGATGTAGCATCCATGGGAAGAAGTCGGGTGGACCATGTTTGAAGTTTCCGCAAGAAATTAAATTGGATGTACCTTTGGGACGTGCATGAATTGCATCGAGCGGTCTTCAGGGTGTCGACAATATTTCCAAGTCATCATTTAAGTGTATTGCATGGGGTCGATCACATCAAAGAAACACTCTGAGTTGTTTCACGTTGTATTTTGCACATGGTGGTTATGGTGCGGGCCACTCAGAACCACTGACAAGATTGTCCACTAAGTGGAGCCACTAGGCATGCATTGTCAACCTGTGGTGCAGGTATCATATCCATCTCATGATTGAACTATCTCCACACAGAAGAATCCAATTAGAATATGTCACATCATTCTTATAGCTCAAGAAAGATTTGCAACAGTGCATGGACTGGCCGTGTGATTATATTATTAGAATGTGTAATTCCTACTTGTCCAGTTGTGACTCTCTATGAATAGAGTCTGTTCCTATTTCCTAGGTTAGCTAAATCTAGTTTCCTTATTTGGTGTGAGGTTGAGATATTCCCTCAACCAACTGATTGTACGTCCAAGATAGATTTCCTATCTTGAGACTAATTCATGTATAAATGTGTGTAATCTATTTGATTAATAATATAGTTTGCAGATCGCAGTTTTATTTTGGTATCAGAGCCTTGAAGGCCTGGACCTCGGCCCCTCCTGGGCTGAGGGAAATAGAAGAGAGCGTTTTCAAAAGAGTGTATTTGAGTTCTAGATGTTGTGCGATCCCTGCTTCTCTTGTAGCTGTCATCGCGGAAGTCATATCCAAATACTGTGAGTTTCCAGCGCACGGTCTTTGATCTGCTCATAATGGGTGCGTATTGAAGTCGCTCCTGGTAACACAGAAGAGGCTGTCAAACAGAGAGCTAATAGAAACAGAAACGAAATCTTCATTTTTTTGTCACGATTAACCAGCGCCTAGAGTATTGGCTGTGTGTCACGATTAACCAGCGTGTGGCATTGACAGCAGGGTGCAGATTGTATAACGGATCTGTTGTGCAAGTTCTGAAAATCTCAGGTTTCTGAGGGGTCGATAGGCGAAGACGAGCTGTGCAAGCTCTGAAACTCTCAGGTTTGTGAGGGGGCGAGAGGCGAAGCCGAAGGTCCCGTGAATGGGGGGTGGCAATGGCCAGAAAGCCAAGATGGCCCGAGAGAGAAATCCAGAGAAGCTGCGGCGCGAACGGGAGGAATTAGAAAGGCGTCAAAGAGAAGAGAAAGCAAGGCTTCAAGAAGAGGAAAAAGCTGCAGAATTTGCTCATAAGCAAGCTGAAGCAAAAGCTGCGGTTGAAGCTAAACGGAAGTTGGAGCTTGAGCGTGAAGCTGCACGCTTGGAATTACAACAGATGGAGAAAACTGTTGAGATCGATGAAAACACTCAACTGCTCAAGGATCTGGAGATGCTGAGATCTTCTCAACCTGATCACATTCCCAGTTCAATGGATGAGACATGTTCTGTTAATTCTCCAGATGGACTGGCACCCTTTGCGTTGCAGGGCAGGAATTGTTTGGAGCAATTCGGTTTGTTCATGAGAAGTGAAGATGTAAGAGAAATGGACATTCCACTCTTGCCTTAGATTTCTTGGGCTTGAGAAGGTCATTTAGCTGAAGCCGCTCATGGTAACATCGAAATTTAGTAGCTGGGTAAATATATGTGCCTTAAGTTTGGGTAATCTACGAATGCGTGTTACTCTCTTGTATATAAACAACTATTAAGTCCTATCTTAATAGGCCTATCTTTTTTGTGCCCGAATTGAATTGCGGTTGGTTTTCTGTTTCTGCAATGGCGGAAATGATGGGCATGGGCAATGGTTTTGCACTGAATAAATCTCCAGATATCGGCCATGACGATTCTGCTGCTCCTATATCCGCTAAGTCTATTGATGCACTTTTCTTTTTGCAGAAGTACTTCACTGTTGTTCTCTATAATCGCTCTCCAACAGATCTATATGAATATGCTCTCCATGAAGAAGGATATTTCGTGATATCAAATGGAGTAGTCTACCCAGGCAACGTTTTAGCCCGGACGGCAGTTTTTTACCGGAATCCGGGCAACTTAAATTCAAGAAATCAGGTACTTGCAATGTTTGAAATCCATTTTTGAGGTTGGAAATGGATTCAGCACTACCAAAATCCCTTAGGGAACTCAAAATACTTAAGTTTAACAACTGCAAACATGATTCTGATGAAATCTTTGCCGGATTTTTTAAAAATCTTTGCCGGAGTCCGGGCTAAAACGTTGCCTGGAAACGACAGCCCATATCAAATAGTGCCTTAGCTACTCTTTCTACTGCAAGGACTAGAAGATCTCCTAAACACAAACGTGTTGTTAGCGATGAATTAACTGCAAATGAGCTTTGGTGGGAAGCCGGCTCACCAAACATTGAAATAGCTTTAATTGGGATTTTTTTTAGTGATGAAAGTATTTTGGAACTGAAATTGATATACATATTGAGATTAGTCACCTCAATATGAAGTTATTTTTGTTAGAATTGACTACTCTAACAAATGACAGGTTAAGATGGAGTTCCAAGTTCTAGTTGATAAAGAAAAAGATGCCCAAGATATGAACATTTCAAAATATGATGTAATGGAGCAGCGGCAACATTTAAAGGATGATGGACAACGAAAGTGAAAGTTTTTTTTTGGTGTGAGTTACTTGGAATAGACTCAATAGCATGTTGTATTATGCGTCACACATTTTAAATTGTAAGCAAGTCTAGGATGTTTTTTATAGTGGTCTTTGGAAAGTTTGTACCTGATAACTCCAAGAGTTGGAGTATGTAAGCCTTATAAAGGCATGTGTATCCCTGTAAAAGTTCGTGGTCATCTCAAAACCACTTTGTAACTACAGGTTCATGGTCAGCCAAAACCATTTTGCAGTGTCAGTTTGTGGTCAGCTAGAAACCACGTATAAAGTGAAGCAGACTGGAAACAGGTCCATGTCAGTGTTTGCCACTGATGAAGAGCATGGTTACGGGTCATCCGATAAAACCCAGGAAGAGCATGGTTACGGGTCATCCGATAAAACCTCGATGAAGGAAGAGCATGGTTACGGATCATCCGATAAAACCCACGTTGGAGGGGGATATGTAGATACAGGTACATGAATGCAGTGATAATGGTTGACAGAACCATGTATACGAAGGACATCCTACAAGACCAGCGGTTGCAGCGGTTGGTACCCATGCATTCCGGTGGATGGTTGTTCCTTTATATGGACGTCGACATATTCTTTGTTATGTTTGATCACAACTAGATTTTGCGAAGTGATATCGAGACAAGTAGTCATTAAGGGGGTGTGTTAGAATGTGTAATTACTACTTGTCCAGTTGTGACTCTCTATGAATAGAGTCTGTTCCTATTTCCTAGGTTAGCTAAATCTAGTTTCCTTATTTGGTGTGAGGTTGAGATATTCCCTCAACCAACTGATTGTACGTCCAAGATAGATTTCCTATCTTGAGACTAATTCATGTATAAATGTGTGTAATCTATTTGATTAATAATATAGTTTGCAGATCGCAGTTTTATTTTATATGAATGTGTCGACTTTGTGGCAACGTTGTCCGTAGAACAATCAACAAATGTTGTAGTTGGGTACACTCATTACAAGGCACAACTTTGGACTCTTCGTGGCATTGTGGGACTTGTTACTTGATTTCCAATAGTCACCTATAGTCAATAGAGTTTGTGACTTCACTTTATCCTGAATGCATTGATGGTTTCCTCATTTCCTCGGTACACAGATCTCCAAGGATCTGTTATCATCCCGTGCGTTAATTACTTCTGCTGGAGAGCTAGTATAATATTGTGTGTTGGGGGCTGCATATTCTCTGTAAAGGGGCCAACTTAGAGCTTCTTGTTGGGTGAGAGAAAGGCATATACAAGTTCATGTGATCATCTATGTGTGGGATAATACATATATTTTTTCCAAGAGACACGACTTCCATAATAATTGAATGATATATGGCTAAGACAAGTGCTCCTCTCTATCACTATTGGACATGCCGAGCCAAATGATATTATGAATTGGGACCAAGTTGGAATTCTTAGCTTCAATTTTAAAGTTGACTGGATCTCCATATACTACATATCCAGGCATGACAAAGTCTGTCATTCTCCCATCATAGGACAATTTTTCACATATATTGGAATCAAAATGTTGTCTTGGGTGTGCTCATCAAAAGGGAGCGATGTTTGTAGCGTATTGTGGACAGTGTGGGGTGATAATGTATTCGGTGTCGAAGTCTAAGCTACCATCTTACATCTGGAAAATGTATCTCAGAACTAAGTCCTGAAATATTATTTCAAGAGGGTTGTGTTATCTATATGCTCTCACTGGCAGCAACTTAACCCCATTTTCACCACTTTATTTTCTCATTATTCATTCATTTTTCAAATGTAGAGAAGAATAGTGTACGTTGTCTCAATATTATCATCTGAATGGTATGAAATTATTTTGAAGTCTGATGTGTATGCATGGAACCTTGTGTAAATGATTTTTGGGATAAAAATGATGTTAGTCACCTACAAAAATTTTGCTACATAGTTGTTTGACAATACTTCTCAAAGAAATTACACCAAATGCACTCAAAAAAATAGTGGTATCAGACATATTGTTATCATTGGGCTAAACCATGGAGAAATTCGTAAAAAAATTAAGGAAATCAACCACATAAATTGGTTCCCTAAACCGCCATGCATTAATAGAACAAAAAACAAAACTAAATAGAAGACCTTTGTAAAAAATGATCTATGACATTCTTCAAAAATAACAACTAAGAGATGTGAAAAATGGGAATGAAATAGGATACAAAATATTTGCACTAGGAACATATTTAAAACACATGAAGGTCACATGGATAGTCATTTTCAAATTGTATGATATAGATGCACTCCTTTCGGACGTGAGGTAGTTAGAAGGGAGAAAACTAATGTGGCCATTGAAACCAACTATGCTTAGTCTCATACAACCCAAGTTCTTAGAAGAACCTTGTGACGGGTTTAGACTTCCAATTGCATCTTGTCTCAGTAAAATCGTGATACTTACCTCCCCTATAGCTCCCTACAATGATGATGTTATGAGGAAAGTTTTTATATTGATAGTAGAAATTTTCTAGGACTTGGCGAACAATGCAAGCTCTACCTTTGGGAAGAAGCTTGATGTTTTAGAAGTCATGGCCATCACCAGGACTTATGAGATCATGTTTGATCTTAAGTGGGATGGCTTCATTCTGTAAATGTTCCAATTTTTCTTCAACAATAGGAGACATCATCGTGACACAGTCATAGCACACATGCAATCTATCTTGTGATCATGTATGAGAGGTCGTGATGCCATTTGTTGGGAATTATAGACTAGATTGTTGAGCATTTGGAGGAGAGAGAAGGTGGTCTCACTTGTTGCTTATGAGATAGCCAAAAGTTTGGTTAAGTAGAGCATTAGTTTTTTCAGGAGACAGTTGACTAGGGAGGAGTTGCTCTAGTTTGGTGGGTCAGGCAACAAGAATGAGCTAAGGAGGAAGGGAATTTACTTCATCTCCAGGGGGCCTTGGAGAGCTGATCATTCATGCTTGAGTGACATTGAGGAGATGATAGAGGTGTAGCATGAGGATATTCCTTTTGATTATCAAAGTGAGGATTCTTCTTTGGAAAAGTCAGTGGGCTCATACAAGGTTACCTCTGAGGAGCATGAGTCACATAGAGTTGTTGACGGTAGACCAGATTTATGTAGTGAGTAGTAAGTAGAAGTTATGGTAGACATTTCGGATGATGAGTCACCCAAGATGATTCAGTGTGAGAAACATACATTGGAGAATGAGTCAACTAAGGAGGATGATGCACGCAATATACATGATGATCTTTCTGGGGAGACCTAGTTGGAGGTTCACATTGAGCTGATGGTAGAGGAGGGTGGGAAGCCACCCTTGGGGTTAGCCATTGATGAGGAGTAGGTAGGTATATAAGAAGCTATTTTGGTGGAAGTATTTGCATATACTTATCCTCATATGGTGTTGGGGATTTCCAGGGAAATTTCACAGTAGGATAGTAGATGACAGGAGCATGGAGTTTCCTATCAGACGAGGGAGACAACAGTGAATCCATATTTGTCTCTACCCATTGATGAGGTGCAAGAAGATGTAGTGGCATGTAGCCGAGTTGTAGAATTTTCTGGTAGTACCCCTCTGTAGGGGTACATAGATAGGGCTTGCAGCACATCTTTCGTACTCGAGTCCATTATATGGAAAACGATAGGATTTCCTAGACATATTTTGTTGGTTGATCGGGGACAACATCAAGAGTTGAGCATGGACCAATTTCAACCTTGTAGACATACTCCTCGCACAGGTGTCCATACATTAGATTCTATCCAAGTGGATATTGGTGGCCACCCACCTATTCCACCTAGACATCCCGTTAGTTTCATCAGTTTCCTTTTTTGTAGCAGAATTTACTATATTTAGAATTTTTTGAGGTCTTAAACTTTCAAAGCAGATTTGACCCCATAAACGACATATTTTTGAGCTATACATCACATTAAAACCTGTAGTTACTAGAGAGATATTTCTGATGAGATACCGTACGTGCAAAATGGAGATAATATGACCAAGTTATGACCCTGGGAAGTTGGCTACCCAACTTACCCCGACGGGGCCCACAAACTCTTGGTGTTTCATCTCCTGGGTTAGGTTTTTGGTTGTTTAGGGTTTTCCTATGATGCTCAATAATAAAAACTCCCTTGAGACTCATTCTAACAAATTTTAGAGGTGTGTAGCTCTCACATATCTTCTTAGAGGTAAAGTACCAGTGCCCTAGCTAGTTTATTTCCATTTTGTCTATAAGTGTACTTCAGTTATTTGATTTAATTAAATGAAGTGTATTTTTCTTGTATCTTTGCATTTATTTTTATTTTTGTATTTTATTGCGTTCCTGCATAAGTTTGGATCAGTGGTATTAGAGTGTTCTGGTCTTTCTCGATCCTTGTTTGCATGTCCCTAATCAGGTCGGAGTATAAGGATTTAGGGCTTGATCTAGTTGAACCTTTGCAAGTTAGGCTCCGCAAACCCTAATGACTGCCCATGGGGGAGTAAAGCAAAGATGAGGGATCAGGAGATTCTATCAAATTTTTGCTCGTGGAGACCCTTGAGAAACAAAGGAACATGATGATGGATAAATTTTCCCAGATCTTTCAATGGTTGCCCACTAGCAGTGCATCTGCCTCCAACAACCTCTCTGGATGCACCACTCCTTTTAAGGTACAATTAAACTTTGACATTCCCATATTTGACAAAAAAATAGATGCAACATCGTAGATAGATGGTTGAATCTATTATAAGGATATTTATTAGTTCATGACTTTTCCAACCGAGAAAAGATTGCATTTTCACTCCTCAAAGCTGCCCCCCATGTCAACGACACGTGGGAAACCTGCTGTGAGAAAAAGGATGAGGGGAAACCCTGTGATCTATTCTCAACCGCACCCACTTTGGATTCGTTCTGAGACACCATAAAGGAAAAATATTATCCTGTGTGGAGCTATCAAGACAAGTATATACAATGGAATAAGTTGCAGAAGAAAAGGGATCAAGAAGTGCATGAGCTGATGAATTTGTTCCATACCCTCCACACAAAGTTGGGTATCGAAGATTCAGAGAAACATTTGGTGTTGAAGTACCATAATTTTTTGCACAAATACATTCAAGAGGAAATGGAGTTCCTCAACATCTCCTCACTTGGTGCAGCATACCTATATGCTACCAATATTGAGAAAAAATTCAAACAGAAGAAGCGAGACTTTGGATTTACAATTCATAAACAAGGGAAAGGTGCCCCCAAACCACAAAAAAGGGACAAAGACAAGGTGAGGTGGCCCAGGACAACCCACCAAAGACAAAAGAAAAGAACAACACTACAAAGACAAATAAGGACACACGAAAGTGGTGTGAGTGCCATAAGAGCTCCACTCACAACACAAGTGAGTCTCGAGCCAAGCAGTCACTAGTGGTTAGGGTGAAGGCTTCTGAATCATATGCATGCTCTGACTCTGAATCAAAACCTAAAAAGGGTAATAAAAAAGGTGAGAATATTTTCGATGTGGATCCCAATGCCATTTTTTCCACCATGAAGATCCTAAAGGAGGAACCGGAAGATCTAGAGGAGGGGGATTACTTCTTCCATTCCCAGATGTGGGTAAAGGGTTCCCCGTTGCAGTTCATTTTCGACACCGGAGCCAAAATAACCTCATTTTAGTAGAGTTCATGAAGTGGCTGGGCTTGCTAGCCACAACACACCCACAATCGTACACCATCGGGTGGCTTCCCTAAGGAAGACATCTCTGCGTCAGCCAACAATGTCGCCTTCCCTACAACATCAAGCACTTCACAGATGAGGCATTATGTGGCATTGCTCCTCTTGATTTTTGTGATGTATTAATTAGGCCAACCATACTTGTGGAAGCAACATGTTTGGTTTGATTCCAGGCTTCATGATGTTATTGTTACTTTGTGAAATATGTTGTACAAGGTATCGGAGGTAGCACCGCCTACTGCCATCTATGTGGTTACTGCAAAACAATGGAGTAAGCTCATTTCCAAAACCAATAATTTTTTTTTCTTGATGATCCTCCCTCAAGGAAAGAATAATACTATGGCCATGAACTCCAAATAGTGCTGCTACACATGACAAAAACATATGGACAAAGTCGTGGAGGAGTACGGGGACATCTCCACCTCACCCGTAGGGCTGCCTCTGCACTTTCAGGTCAAGCACTCCATCAATCTAATCCCAGGTGTGCTACTACCTAATGGACCAATATATCGGTGCTATGTTACGGACAATGATGAAATCAAGAGTTATATTTAGGAGTTTCTATAGAAATACCACATCTAGACGAGTTCACCCCCCTGTGGAAGCCCAATCGTGTTGGTGCAGAAGAAGGATGGGACATGGAGACTATGTATTGACTATCGGGTGTTGAACAAGATCATTGTCTCGAATAGGTGCATGATCCCATATATTTATGACCTTCTAGACCAACTCAAGGGGGAAAAGTATTTCAACAATATCCACTTGAATTCCAAGGATCACCAAGTACCAATCAAAGCCTCCGATGTGTGGAAGATTGCCTTCAAATACAAGGAGGGCCTTTTTGAATGGTTGGTCATTCCTTTCAGGATGACGAATGCTCCCACAACCTTCGTGAGACTGATGGAAGATATCTTTCGGACATTCACCAAATCATTTGTGGTGGTTTACTTGGATGAAATCATGATATTGAGCTAGACTTGGGAAGAGCACCTTCACCACATCCGACAAGTTCTCCAAACACTGCGGCAACACAAGTTGTGTGTAAATTTGGAGAAGTGAACTTTTGGCATGACCCAGGTTTAGTATCTACGATACATTATTGATGAATACAGGTACATGTGGATCTAGCCAAGATCCAATACATTCTAGATTGGCCAGCCCAAACCACTAACATAGATCTGCAACTTTCTGGGTCTTTTCAATTTCTACCGTAGGTTCGTGTTGATATTCTCTCATATCACTTAGCCCTTGAGTCAAGTCACCAAGGGAGGAGCAAAAGAAAAATTCACAACAAAATGTGTTCATAGATTTGAAACATTGCCCTTGCTCTGAACCAATGCTCACATTACTAGACTTGCAACAACCATTTGAGAATGAGAGAGATGCCTCTAACTATGCTATTGGGGAAGTTCTTACTCAACACATTAGAGAAATTTTGAGGTCTAATATGGGCCTCCTAAGAAAAAAGTACAACCAAAATAAACTTTATAAGAACCAATAGGATTCAAGATGATGATCTTGACCATGGGGGATGATTCACCTTTTTTGGGGAAAAAATGTAAAAGGATTAAAAAATAATAAAATAATAAACCTACTTTCTCAACTTGTATTTTCAACTTATCTCCCTAGGGTTTTACGCAAATTTCAAGTAGGAGTACTCGTTGGATGCAAAACCTAATTCCTCGTCCAAGAAGTACCCATTTTGCAAACTTTTGATGGACCCTACTACAAGAAACATTAGAAATACATGAAAAAACGTTATTGAAATCACGTTTTTCATGTATTTCTCATTTTTTGTGTAGAAAAGGCCATCAAAAGTATGTAACATGGGTATTCCTTGGATGAGGAATAAAAAATTTCATCCAACAAGTGTTTCCACTTGAAATGAGAGTAAACCCATATAGAGATAAGTTGAAAATACGAGCTAAAAAGGTAGTTTTTTTTCCCCTCTAAAATTTGATGATGTAATCTATTCTTATTTTATTATTTCCACTATTATTTTATAATATCTATAGGAGTCCCATTTTAGACATCAAAATTCCCCAAATGAGGGGGCATCCAGTGGCATATCACAATGTGAAACTTTTTTACACAGTCCAGAAGTATCCCACTTATGGAAAATAGACGTATTCCATTGTGCAAGCTTTCCGAAAATGGAAGAATCACATTATGGGGAAGGAAATGGTCATCCACACATCACACCAACCCCTGCAATTCATATAGACAGAAGGGAAATTCCAAAATGATTGTCATCAGAGGTGGTCCACATACCTGCAACAGTTTCATTTGAACATCAAGTACAAGAAGGGCATAACCAATTATGTTGTAAATTGCCTCAACTAACCACCAATCATGGAATTAACCAATGTGCTAAACTCTTTTCGCCACAAGACTTATAATTATATGCTTCTCTACAAAAGCGATCCAAAATTCAACCACACATACAAGATGCTCTTGGAGGTAAGGAAGTTCAAAATTTTCACCTCCAGGATGAACTGTTATGTCACCTAGGACACCTTTGTTCGTTCAATCGAGTATGCCAAGATGGTTTGGGAAGCGCACTACAGTCGGGTCATTGGGAATTTTTTGGTCGAGAAAGAAATGGTGGTATGAGAGAAGTATTTCTATTGGTAGAACCTTCGACAGAATGTTGTGAATCACATCATATCATGCACTTCATGTGCCATTGCCAAACTGACCATCAAGAAGAAAGACCTATATACTTCTTTTCCTACCCATAGTCGAGCTTCGAAATCCATCTCCATGGATTGCATGTCGGGCCTTCATTCAACTAACCATGGAAACGCTTATGTTTTTTTTGTTGTCGATAGATTGTCAAAGATGGCCATTATGGCACACTGCAAGAAGAATATCATAGTAGAAGCCAATACTAAACTCTTATTTGAAAAAGTTTGGGTACACTTTGGGATCCCATAGTCTATCACCTCAGAATGGGACAGCAAGTTCCTAAGTAAATTTTTGTCCAGCCTCTAGTCGATGCTAGACATGAAGCTCATGAAGTCCAAATATTTCCATCCCCAAACTTATGGATAGACAGAGGTTGTCAACAGGATGATCGTACACATTTTGTGCATGTAAAACTAAAATCATCCATACACATGTGATGAGAGCCTCCCCTATGTACATCACAACTATAATCGGGCTCTACAAAACTCATCAAACCACAAATCCTTTTTGGTGGGCTTGGGATTCCAACCACTATGTCCCATTAATGTATCCATGCCATTTGTGGCTACTCAGGCATATTCGGCTCATGTCTAGTCTAAAGGTAATAAGGAGAAAAAATTCATTGATCACATTCAGCACATCCACCAAAAATTTCATGACATATTGGACATAGTCAATGCTAATTACAACAAGCAACATGATCAACATCAGGTGCCACACAACTTCCAGGTGGGAGACAAAGTGTGGTTACATTTGTAGAAGGCGCGCCTCACTATACCACACCATAATCTTCACCCACTATGATATAGGCCATACACCATCACTGAGGTTGTAAGGGAAAATGACTTCAAGCTCAATATTCCACGATTCCTTGGTCGCACCTAGTGTTCCATGTCAACTACCTTCGGCCCTACTTTCCACCTCTACTGGACACATCCGACATGGCAGAAAAAATCACACCAACATAATTAAATCCATATTGCATGGAAAAAGCCACAATTAATCGGATCATGGACACCTAGATCAATAACACCCTTCATCAGAGGATCCAGCTATATCGAGTTGTAAAATCAGGCCAACTTCTCCACCAGGGCAAGTGGTTCACCAGGTACTAGGTTCAATAGAAATTTCCTCACCTCATGGAGGCTCTACAAAAAATGGGGTCCATTCCTTCCTAAGGGGATAGGAATGATCCAGGTGGATATTGGTGGCGACCCACCTATTCCACCTAGACCTCCTTTCAATTTCATTATTTTCCTTTTTTATAGCAACATTTACTATTTTTAGCATTTTTTTCGGGTCCTAAACATCTGGAAAAATTTTGACCCCCTAAACGACATTTTCTTGAGGTAGGAATCAAGATTATAGCCATAGTCTGGGGCCTATGAAAAACTATAGTACTCAGAGAGTTATTTCCAATTATATATAGTACACACCAAACGGAGATAACATGACCAAACTACAACCCCAAGAAATTGGCTTCCCAACTAGCCCCAACAAGGCCCATAAACTCTTGGTGTTTCCTCTCCCGGGGTTAGGGTTTTGGGTTTTTAGGTTTTTCCGATGTTGTTAATTAATAAAAAGGCCCTTGATCCTCATTGCAGCACAATTTAAAGGCCCGCCACTTCCACATCTCTTCTCAGAGATAAAATACCAGCGTCCTAGCTAGTTTATTTATATTATGTCTGTAAGCATATTTCAATTATTTGATATTAGTGAAATGAAGTGTTATTTCTTCTGCATCTCTGCATTTATGTTTATTTCTATATTTTATTGTGTTCTTTCATAAGTTCGGATCAATATTTCAAGGCGATAATGAGTTGGTATCCTATTGATGGTTTGATCTTCTTAATCAGGGGCATTCTAGAGCAAGGACCCTTAGACATAACATGTACTACAATTTTTAGTTAGTAGTGGGATACACATCAACTGGTCTTCAACCTTATTTATTGGCTTTAGGAGAGGGGTATTATCATTGGATTGAGTCATGGGTTTGACTGGAGAGAGGTGACGAGTTGGTACATAGTCAGTGGGCCAACACTCTTGGTGAGCCCCGGTCTTGCGCCAAGAGTGTTGCAACTCCTAGAGGTTACTCAACTTTACTTTATCAACCTAGGTTTCATACAAACTTGGAGGTGAAAATGCTATATGCACAATAGATGGGTTCTACTCATGCCATCCTCTTATCAGTTCTACAATTAGGTGTGACTACTATGGTTACTCCTAGGAAAGGAAATTTTTTGCACTTATGAATGAAATATAAGATTGGAAATACATCATGACCATTGCTCTATCAACTAGAAATAAACTACTCTAGATCATAATGACTCATATAGATATCTTCAAGAAAGGAGATTGAACTAAGTGGAATTCATAATTTAAATTTCTGAATTGAAATTGTAGAAAGGGAAACTAATATAGGAACACATGTTGAACCAAATGACTAATTTAATTAAAATTATTTAATGCTTAACTAATTTTCTTAATAATGCATCTACCAATGAGTTGATTATACTTCTAAATGACCTTGTTTTGCAGTAAGAGAAGGAGGTTTTGAGGTTAAATAAGATGGTCCCAGACTAAATTTTTTAGAGCTAAAGGTGTATCGCAGGCTATGTGAGGCTTAGATAATGTGAAGGAGAGGTTTTGGGCTAAAGGAGTGAGTGGTTGGCACTGCTACAGGATCTGTTATAGGATCTTCTACAGAATTTCCTATAGTGTTATAGGATGTTCTAAAACGCTACAATAAATAGGTCAAGGGTAGTTTGAGACCATAAATCATGAGGAAAGGGGTAGGAGAGGTTGATAAGTGGTAGCCAATCCCTTGTTCAAGCTCAAAAATCTTCACAAAGCCCGTCTTGCACCCCCAAGTTGGCTCTCGATGATGTAGTGGAAATTTCCAAAAGCAAGGCTGAATGTGACTTGGATGGAAGTTGGTTGATGAAGGGTGAAGGCTGAAGCTAATGGTGATGGGCAATTTATCCTATGTTTCTCTATTCAAACCTGAAAAAAAACTACCTATTCATGCATTCATCATTGAAAAATATATCATGAAAATGGTGGAAAATATGAGTTGAATTTAAATAAACCTACCTATGTACTTGAAACATAAATCTACCTTTTCATCTACAAAATCCGTGATAAGAAAATTAAACTGTCAAAATTTCCAAGAAATCATAAACTATAATCATTTTTGGGTCTGTGGTGAAGATCTACCCCCCTCAACCTCCAATGGAAGAGGTGAGAGAGGGAGGCTTTGACACATAGTTTTGAGATTTTATATGCTACTACACATCAAATGGAAAGGGATTAACTGCTTGAACATGAAATAAAAAGAGATTAACTACTGCAACATGAAATGAAAACACAAGTACATAAGAGAGACTAAGGGCAATAGATTGGGCCCTAACCCACAAGCTCAGCTCCCTGAAAGTAACTCAATGGAGAAAAAACCAAATACTCATTTTATTTCATAACCAACCTTGTACATAACATATATAAGTTAGAAATGTCTGTTACAAGAGATAAGAGTGCTCTAGCTACATCCAAAAATTGAATCCTAGTGATCTCTTTCTCCCCTAAAGGGTAGCTACCAACAACTCCCTAAAAAGTAGGTAGTTTGTCCCCATGGAGCTTGAGAGAAGTGGAGATTGGTTCCCCTTGATATTTTACTTGCTTGGCCACCTCTAATTTCGAGTTGTTACAGGATAATATCGAGGATTTATTGTTCACCTTTAGGAGTTAGGGAGGTGGTCAATTCTCCTACAATCACTCCTTATTGTCTACTTTGAGCTCTGATTTTGCAATCTTCCTAAAAAATGGCATATTCTCTTGATTTTTCTACATTTAAACCACAATAGGCCTTTGAAGCATGACAACCTTTAATATACCTTCTACATTAAGAAACATATGACAATAGTGCAATTAAATGTGAGAAGGAGAGAATAATTAGGCTAAAACGGTTACAATTAACCCCTTAAAATTTACCTAATGATGGGGCTCGTCGTCATCCCCCGACCAAATGGCTACTCATCCTCTAAGAAACTTAGTCCCCTTTCTTCCATTCTTTTAGTGCCCTTGCGGCCTCTCTAAAATCCCAAGGAATCATGGAAGGAGTTCCCTTAGGATGGTAGAATCCTGCATTATTTTTTTCCTCCTCCCATTCTTTGTGCTCTTCAACTTGGTCTTTTTCTTCTCCCAGTCCCAACAACAAAGGTGGAATGAGTTTTAAACCAAGCCATTGGATCTTCACTATCTACATGGCACTCTTGTACAAAGATTCCCTTTCTAAGACAACTCTCAATCTCTCTGTAGTATGATGCTCCATGTTTCTTAGGCTAAGAGGGAGGCCATCCCTTATTCTCTGACTTTCCATCACAAACTCCTCTCCCAACAGCATATAAATTTCATCACAGTGTGAAATTACATGTGTTTGGGTGTTGAGGTATTTATCTACGATGTTGGCATAACTTTCTATAATTAGGTGATTTTTTATGACCCCTATATGGTTGAATATCTCTGCCCTAAAATGGAGATGTTATTTTCCTTCCCTTCTCATCACCTTTTTAACTCCTCTTCCATGTCCTCTTCATTGCCCATCCAAGAGGCTTGGGCCATTATTTTCCTATCCCCCAACCTAGAGTTAGGGTCCCAAATGCTTAGATCAGTTAATATAAGATTATGCATATAAAATTGTTCCAATTTTTCCTTATCCTCTATGTTGGACTGGTTTCAAAAATCAATAAATTTCCTATAATTCTGGAATAGTAATGACCCATATGAGGCTAGTGTTCTGATCTGAAATTTCAGCCATTTTTCCTCAGGTATATGGAATAAGGGTTGTAGGGATGCATTTGTTGTATTGCCTCCATGCACAGTTCTACCATGGCAGCAACCTTATTTCCCTTCTGCTGCAATTGGTCATTAAATCTTGCATTCTCTACTTATTCCTCTTTTAGATGCTCCTTTAACACTACCTCACTAATTCTAACATGAACCAAATCTCTCCCTATTTTAGTGAGCTCCTCCTCCATGATCCCTACATCTTGCACACTCTAAGTTTTGGAAATTTTCATCCAGTGGTATGTGCCTACTCTCGCTTTCTCTAGCTCATAAAACAGGGGAAATACACCGAGATTTTTAACGATCATCCTTACTCCTTCAATAAATGTGTAATCAAAGCTTAGGTTTTGATATGGGCTAGGATGTGGAACTATTTTTATGTCTTTTGGGATAGTTTTTGGAGAGGCAGGGTCCTCCTTTGGTTCCTCCTCTTTCTTTACTTTGGAATCCTACCCCTCAATTTATGTCTCCTTTTCATCACCTTGGGCCTCTTGTACTTTCAATGGCGCCTTATCTTCTTCCCCCATGAATCTCTGCCCTCCCTGAGGCACATTTTGGGTTTCTTGTAGCATGACCTATGTTTCCTGTAAAAAACTTTGTTTTCCTATAGAAAACCATATTTTCCTTGCTTCTCGTCCTTTTATTCCTCTTGAAGGTATGTGGGGGTTGGTACTTGTTTGATGGATGCTAGCCTTGAAGAGTGAATTCTTATATAGCTCACAAATGTCTTCATAGGTGAAGTGACCTCTTAAATATTTCCCTCCTTTGGGCCTATTTCATCTTTCCTACTGGGTGATTCTCCAATTGTGATTGGACTCTTAGTTGGAGTTTGAGGCCCCCCTTATTTCACCCTGGCACTCTTCCTAGTCCTGAAGTACATTGGGGTGTATCTTTTTCTCTTTTCCTTCACATGGGTACTTAGAGTGGCTAAGGTGGCAGGCACTTCCTTTTCTGTGGTGCCTAGTGAAAGGTTGGTTTGTTGATAAGAGATATCAGTGCTCAGTTTCGGGTCTAGTGTCTCCTCCTCTTATGTCTTTCCTTGATTTTATTCTTATTTCTATTCCTCCTCATTTCCATCTTCTTCTACTTTTCCTCCTCTTCTTTTCCTTCATTTGTTCCTTTATTTTTTGTGTTCTACCTCTATTTCCACTTCCTCTTCTTCCTCTTCTTCCTATTTCCTTTCAATCTCTTCCTCTTCTTCATTGATATCCCTTTCTCCAAGGCTAGAGGTATGGGTTTATCTAGGAATGATAGTTTTTTTCCCAATGAATCCATGTCTATGAAACTCGACCAAGGTACAAGGATGTTGATTCTGTTGAAAGAATATACCATTATGAATTTAATGAGCCCATGGTGAGCTAGGTATGGATACTTTCTCTCTCTAACCCTCTATCTCATGTCTCTGATTGAATACAGGAGGAATTATGGAATTTTTAGTCTCTGCTCTAGTGGAAAATTTCCTTTGAATCTAAGCTCATATAATATTCTGAAGTGGTATCCATATACCACATTTATTCTTCCCTAATAGGAAATATATTTCTTGTTGTAATATGCTACCTCATCCCATGGCTAAGGGATACTTTCCCTTCTTACCCCATCCTTATCCTCATTCTATTCTTCATTAGGCAAGAAGAAATTCTTCTTATAGGAAGTGCTATTGACTCTGTCCTCTCTGTTCCACTTAACTCCTAGAGGAAAGGTTGTAACTCTGCTAATGAGCTCAGGGGTTATCGTAATTTCCAACCCTCTAACCATTATGGTGGCTCTGTCATCTGCTTGGGAGTGCAAGGCTACTGCAAATTATCAAGCCACTTCATCATCAAAGCCTCTGAGGATCTCGAAGAACCCAAACCAGTGGTGATTTATAAATATGTCAACCACAGGGGGGTGTAATCTAATTCTTTTAATGTTTATGGACTCCCTTCTATTAAAACCTCCCCCCATCTTGTGACTATGGTAGATAGATTTTTTTTTGTACTGTGTCCCAAAACACTGGTGATATGGGACCCCAAAGGCTTCAAATTAACAAAAAATAATATTTTCTTACCCCTACTTCTCTGAACAACCTCTTAAATTTCTGAATCATGGCTTGAATGTGTGTAATTTTCCATGAAAAAATTTATAACTTGGTGGGGCGATGTTCTTTACCTCTACAACTATGATGTTTTCTTTCTTGGAGAATGGTGTTGGGGTGTCAATACACATTGAGGGTGGCTTTCATGGAATATTCTAGCACTGTGCAACCTTCCTTTAAACTTCCTATAGCACCAACATAATTTCCTGTAACACGGGCTTCCATGGAGAACTCGACCTTGATTCAAAACTATTCAATGGATATTGTATCTTTCCTACTCTAACTAATCTCAAAATGCACAATGGAATGAGGGATAATGAGCCAAGTTACACCTTTTATTCTAAATTTAGCATACCTGCAGCGTAGTGGTGATGTGAATTTGGCACAATTTTTCCTCATTTGGACCATTGGTCCCACTCGAGCCTATCATTCCCATCTACCTAGAAATCACCTCCAACTCTTCATGATATCTCCCTTAAATTATGTGACATCCCCATGTCGCATGCAAACCCCACTAAATCTTTACTTTAACTCTTTGAGGGTGGAAAAGATAAATGGCCACCCTTTTGCCTATTAAACTCTCTAATCTCGACATTAACTCTTTTTAGCCAAATGAGGGATAACGAGAAGGTGAGGGAGCCATAATTGAGCCTACCTGACATTCATGAGTGGTAGTATCATTTGATGTAGGGACCTGGAGCATGGTGATGGCCATCAATTCTTTGTTTCTTTTGCTGTGTTTTTTTTTCTTTTTTAGTGAGAAGCTTATTTTTCTGAGTGAGTTGTTTATTACTTTTGTTTGTTGGTTCTTTTGAAGTTGTTTCATGGAGATCCTTAGAGGATGATAGTGGTGTTCTTTCCCTTCTAGATTCCTCTGGTGATCAACTATAACCATCTCCATCAGCTACCTTCTGTTTATTTGCCTTCATGGTTGCATGTACATAATTGCTACAAGAATTGATAATTTTCCTATAGCAGTTCCTTTATTGCAGTTTTGGAGCTCCACTGAGTTGAGGAATGAAGAGGAGCATTGTAGGGATGCTAGTTATAGAGTTAGGAAGTGAATGGAGTGTTTAAGTAGAGGTGGATATGATATGAGAGTCCATGTGTGAATATTTAGCTAAACTAGCACACAATGGGGACATAAATTGTTTAATGAATGAATATTTATGCATGTAGTGCAGTGATGGTTAAGAGTGGTGGGTATAGAAAAAAAAAGAGTTTTCATGTCTTCTTTAGGGTTAGGTGACCTTGGGCGAGCTTTTTTCTTCTTCTATGACTTTCCTATAGCATTGCAGGGTTTCTTGTAGCACTACAGGAAATCCTGTCGTAGCCTAGGACATCCTGTAGCACGGAAGAGAGTAAGAAAAACATGGATTTTTTTCTCACCTGGAGGGAGAAATGGATGGACGGATGTATAATAGGGTTGGTCATGGAGTAGATAGGTAGAGGAGAGATCAGGAGAGAAAGGATGCTGCTCCATTTTGTCCAAATTTTCCTTGACCAACAACCTGTAAAATAGAAACAGGTTATTGCATAGGTGTTGTTTCATCCCTTTTTCTATTTCCTCTTTTTTTTTCCTTTTTTCTTTGAAGGCAGGTGGGCTGCCTCAGCAAAGGTTTTCAACCCATAAGCCTACCTTAGGTTCCTCAATGATCAGGAATTCATAAACTTTTCTCAAACTTTAATGTTACGGGATTGGTTTGCAACCATGATGGTTGTGTAGATCTCGTCGTTCTCATTCCAGCGCCAAAAACGTTTCAAAAAATCAATATCGTATGAGGGAGATATCGCATTCTGATTGAATTCCCAAACAGCTAAATTTTATGACAAGGTTGACTAGGATGCCCAATCAGCATGCAGGGTGCACAGTCAGCAAAAAGGAATATTTCGAAGAATATTCCTTTTCTCAGAGCCATTTAGAAGCTGAAAAATGTCGCGTCGTGATTTGATGGTGTAATTTTACGTTATATTTGTGGCCAATTTGATGGTGACATGTGGCCAACCCTGAGGCCGCCATGTGTCCCCTGGATGGTGTAATAAAATTTCTTGAAAGTTGTTGGTCTCGACCCCGCAACCTCCCATAGAACAACCACCTGCCACAAAACATGAGCCACGAGATTTTCTTAACATCTAAGGGCTAAAGGTTTTATTTAAAGTTTAAATCTTCCGTGTTTGGGAGTTAGGACCGTTGGCGGTCCCAACCCATCAATGGTCTGAGATATGTGGTCACATGACATTGAAACTGCAACATGAAATGTTATCCGTCATCTTTGTAAACATTAAACCTAACCACCATACCTTGTTAGCACCGATAGTTATGACTACTCTGACGGTTTGGTCATTGTAGCATTTAACTCTGCCAGGTTATCAAATGTGGTGGTTTGTTAACAATGCTTCAACAGTTATGTAAAATCTGACTTAAACTATGGTTTCAAACAACTGACCCCAGTTCTCACCTGCAGTTTTTCTCACATTGAATGTAACTATAGGTTTCAGGGGTTGGAATGTGGCCACCCCCTACCCTTAGCATTTACCATTATGGTTACCGCTGGCAGGAAAGATAGCGCACTCCTAAATTTGGGGGTTTTGGCCATTTTTAACTGCAGTTAAGTGGATTTCTTCACAATTGGTGGAAGTTTTTTAGGAGGTACAGGGAAAATGACTTGGAGGGTCAATTTTTGCCCAGATGGAGTGAATGAAGAGTCTATCTAGACTAATTGGAGCATTCTAGAACCATTGGTGTAGAGAAAACAGCCATTAGAGGCCTGTAAACACTTGTAGTTGAAAATGTTTGAGCATAATGAAAGATGAACATGGCATTTGGAGTTGGACCAGCACATGTAGCCCAGGAGGGGTTAACTGATTCATCATGCCTACTATGTAAATGTTATTTTTGGTTTTCATTCTTTGTTATAAACTATTGTTTAGTGTTATTTTCTCTTATTTGATGCTTATAATTCACTAAAATCGCTTATATTTCATGGTTAAAATTCTCAATCCTTAAGAAAAATTTGGAGACAAGTATGCACATGTTTTATCTCTAAAAAGACACTTATTACAACAAACTAATACAGTCCTTTCAGATCAGGTTGGTATCAGAGCCAAGTTTATTCTATGGTGTTGTTTTGTGCAAAATATTTGTTTAACTATTTGCAATTCTTAGATTCTTACTCGGCTGAAGCTCAAGAGAGGAGAAGGCACATTAGTGGAAGCAAGTGGGTCTCAAAGTGAGCCACAACAAAGGAGAGAAATATTTCCACAATATCCACTACCTAGTTCACCTCCTAAGGAAGCAGAAGAAGCATTAAGCATGCCCCCAGAGGAAGAAGAAATATATGAAGAAGTTGATCTCAAAGAGGAAGAAAGAGTGTTCATAAAATCATTCCCTGACTTGACTAAGATGGTTAGAATCCTTTATTAGGAAAGGAATGAGAAACTAGAAGGAGAAGGATCCAAAATTCACAAGGAAGGACAGTGATCATCAGGAGGTCACAATGATGAAGATAAGTCAAAGAAGGGTAATAGAGGAAATGGACGTAGTTGAAATTCACCATCCTCACCTTCATCATCATCATCCTCTACTTCATTTTCAGTACAACAGTCACACAAGTCAAAGAACACTGGTAAAAGTTCTTTTCTAAAGCTTGATGCCAAGTTTGAATTGAAAATGTTTAATGGTGAAGTCAATGCAAAAAATATTGGTAATTGGATTAGGAAATTGGAGGTCTATTTGAGACCCTTGAACCTTCAAGATGATGATACCAAAATCCAATTACCTTCACTGAGAATGGAAGGTGCAACACTTGTTTGATGGGAAGCCAAGACAGAGGAGGAGATCAAGAAGCATGGAAAAATTATTCTATCATGGACTGATTTCATTACTGCAATAAAACAACAGTTTTATCCATTAGCTCATATGCAAAAAGCCATAATGAACTAGAAAAACTTTATACAATTGAAAGGAAAGAATGTGCAAGAATACACCCAAGAATTTAGGAGAAGAGCTCTGTTATTATGGGTAGATTTGCAGAGCCAAGATACTTTGCTCAAGTACATAGGAGGCTTACATATCTACCTAAAACATACTTTTCTCATGTTTAACCCAACAACTCTAGATGAGATATGTGTTCAGGCTACACATCTAGAACCTAGAGGGAAAAAACATTTATGAAGAGGGTAGAAACAAACCTTTTAAGGGTAAAAACAAAGAGAATACCTCAAAAGGTAAAATAAAAAAGAATAAATCTATTAAGAAAGAGTGATGAAAAGTGGTTTGTAAACATTGTTCAAAAGAAGGCCATATTTAAAATCGTTGTTGGAAATTACATCATGAAAAGAATCCCAAGTACTTCAACAATAAAGGGAAAGAGAAAATTGCAGCTACAACTCAACATGATTTAGGAGAGGATTTAGGTGATGAATCTCAAATTACATCCATGGGATTGAATAACATGAAGGGGAAATAAATTGAAACTAAACACAGTACTAGTACATCAAATTGTCACATACATGCTCCAAATGAATAAGAGAGATTGTTTCATGTGAGGGTCATATCGAAACATACTAAGATTGACACATTGTTTGACAGTGGGTCACAAGAAAAATTAATCTCTGAATAATTGGTCAAGAAACTTAATCTTGAGACCATACCACATCCAAAAAAATATCCACCTGGTTGGATTTGTAAGGATGCAAATTTGCAGGTTTCAAAGAAGTGTATATTGTGGTTTGCAATAACTACACCTTTTGTTGACACAGTTGAATTAGATGTGGTTCCGCTTGACATAACAGGTATTTTCTTGGATAGTCCTTACTTGTATGACAGGAAAGCGATCTTCCATCGCCATGAGAAAAAATACCAATTATTCAAATATGGCAAGGAGTACATTGTTAGAGCACATCGCAAGAAGACAAACATTGCTATGGTAAATGCTGGACAGATAATGAGGCTAGTAAATTCAAGTAAGAATTTTATTCTTCTAATGGTTAATCCTAAAGCTGATGTTAATCATGAATCATTTGAGGGTTGTGATCCTAAGTTGAAATCATATTTATATGATGTATTTGATGCACATCATGAGATGTTTCAGGAGCCAACAGGATTGCCTCCAAAACGGGAGATTCAACATGAGATTAAGTTGCAGAAAGATTGTCCTCTTCCAAACATCGGCATATATTGCATGTCGATAATGGAGAATGTTGAAATAAAGAGGCAAATCAAGGAGACGTTGGACAAAGGAATCATAAGGCCAAGCACTTCGCCATTTGGTTCACCCATATTCTTCATTCTGAAGAAAGATGGGACTTCGCACAAGTTTGTAGACTTTAGAGCTTTGAACAAGATAATAGCAAAAAATTGATACCCACTCCCAAGGATATATGATTCCTTGATCAGCTAAAAGAAGAAAAGTTTTTCACTAAGTTATATTTATGAAGTGGATATTATCAAGTAAGAATTGCAAAAATTGATGTATGGAAAATTGCATTCAAAACCAAACAAGGACTCTTTCAGTGGTTGGTTATGCCATTTGGTTTGTTTAATGCACTAGTGACTTTCATCCGTGTTATGGATAGTGTTTTTCGTCCATTTCTTGATGAATTTGTGATTGTTTATTTAGATGACATAATGATTTTCAGAAAAACAAGAGAAGAACATGTCTTGCATGTGACTAGAGTGCCTGATGTTTTGAAGAAAGAGAAATTTCTTCTTAAGATGTCAAAGTGTGAGTTTGGAAAGACTTTGGTTTATTTGGGACACATTGTAGGAGGAGGCGAGTTCATAATTGACCCCTTTAAAGTGGAAGCCATTGTGAATTGGCCCACTCCCAAAACAGTAACTGAGGTAAGAATTTTCTTAGGTGCAGCTCAGTATTCGAGAAATTTTATTGCTAACCTTTCTGCCATCGCAGCTTCTATGCATGTAGTGAAAAATGTGAATAAAGTCTTCTAGTGGGGAGGGAAACAACAAAAATCTATCGAAGCTTTAAGAGACAAGATCAATTCAGCTCCAGTCCTTGCATTACTGAATTTGAGACAGCCATTCGAGATACAAACTTATGCTAGTGATTATGCCATGGGCGCAGTTCTTTTGCAGCAGGGTAAGCCTATCGCTTTTCATTTTGAAACATTAAATGATGTTGTAACTAATTATCCTACATATGAAAAAGAATTTTATGCATTGGTACAAAGCATCTAGAAGTTGAAACACTACTTGATGGGTAAATACATGATTATACATATTGATCATCAACCATTACAGTACTTGCAGTCACAAACAAAATTGCAACAATCACGACATTTCAAGTGGATGGGATTTCTTCAATAGTTTCACTTAGTTATAAGGTACAAGAAAGGTATTTTCAATAAAGTTTCTGATATGATTTCAAGACCAATTATAAGTGCTTCTACTTTACTCAAAAATGATCCTATTGTACATGATATTTACATAGAACAATATGCACATTATGTTGATTTTAAAGATGTGTATGCTAGTTTGAGTGAAAGGAATCAAGTTGAGGAAAATTATTTTCACATGCATAACAATTTGTTGTTTCATTTGGGAAAACTGTGTATACCACAAGGAGAGAGGCTAAGTGTCATGAGAGAAGCTCATTCTTCTCTTATTACTAGACACTTTGGGGTAAAAAAAATAGTGGCGCATCTACATAGGTATTTCTATTGGCCTCGTATGCTAGATAATGTGTCACGTTTTATAAGAGGTTTTTCTATGTGTGAAACAAGCAATCCTAGCAATAGTAATCTTGGTTTGTACACGCCACTACCGGTACCATGAAAGCCATGGGAGAGTGTCTCCATGGATTGTGTTGCAGGTCTACCTATGTCAAGAAAACAACATGATTATCTTTATGTAGTTGTGGTTAGATTCAGTAAAATGTGTATACATATGCCAAGTAAGAAAACCATTACTGTTGAACAAACTGTTGAAGTTTATTTTCAACATGTATGCGTTCACTATGGATTGCCAAATTATATTGTTAGTGATAGGGATTCCAGGGTCATTGGGAATTTTTGGTCCAATATTTGGACTATGATAGACACAAAGTTAAAAAAGAGTACTGCTTTTCATCCACAAACTAATGGCCAAACCGAGGTGTTGAACAGAACCGTTGTGCATCTATTGAGAGCATATTGCACCAAACATCCTAAGTTGTGGGATGAGCAACTACATTACATTCATCACGCTTACAATTGAGAAAAACACTCTTCTACAAATACATCACCTTTTTAATTATGCTATGGGTATTTTCCAAAATTTCCATTAGACTTCATATTTGAGAAGGATGTTGCAATTGATGGACATAGTGACATTGAAAAGGCTCGAAATTTCATTGAGAAAATTCAGATTATACATCAACAAGTTCAATAATAGCTTGAGAAAAGTCAAATAAAATACAAGGAGAGGCATGACAAACATAGAGTTGATCACAAGTTTCAAGAAGGAGATGAGGTATGGTTGCACATAAGGAAAGAAAGGATGCAAGGGGAGGGTAAAAATCTCAAACTCATTCGCTATGGTCCATACAGGATCATAAAGCAAGTTGGTAACAATGCATTTCAACTTGACTTGCCTTCATATATGCAAATGTATTCAATTCTTAATGTTAAAAATTTAACTTTTGTATGAGCCACCTTTGATCAATGATCAACCAAGTGATGTTCAGTTGCCTTCTATTGAATATTTCTTGCCAGAATTTCTCGATGAGCTCAAGGAAGATACAATTCTTGACAGGAGGACAAGAGCATCCAAGAGGGGAAGTGTTGACTACCTTCGAGTTGGGATCAAAGGCAGTAAGCAAATCAAGTAAAAGTGGATGGAAGTTAGAAAGGTGAGGGATTTTTACCCTCATCTAATGAATAGGTAATAAAAGTATTTTGGGGTCCAAAAGCTTCCCAATGGGGGGGTGTGATTAGGATTTCATAAACGTTTCTCAAAATTTAAAGTTATAGGATTGGGTTGAAACTAGGATGGTTGTGTAGATATCGTCATTCTTATTATGGTGTCGTGAACGGTTCGAAAAACCGATGTCGTATGAGGGAGATATTGCGTTCTGATCGATTTCCCAAATAGCTAAATTTTACAACAGTGTTGACTGAGATGCCCAGTCAGCATGCAGGGTGCACAATCAACAAAAAAAGAATATTCTGAAGAATATTCTTTTTCTTAGAGCTAGTTAGAAGCTGATAGGTGTGGCATTGTGATTTTATGGTGGAATTGTACATTATATTTATGGCCAATTGGAGGGTGACACGTGGCCAACCCTGAGGCCGCCACGTGTCCCCTTAAAAGTTTAATAAAATTTTGTGGAGGCCACTGGTCTCGAATTCGTAACCGCTTGCAGAATAAACACCCACCACACTACTTGAGCCATGAGAGTTTCTTAACATCTAAGTGTTAAAGGTTTTATTTAAAGTTTAAATCTTTGACATCTAGAAGTTGGGGCCGCTGAAGGTCCCAACCCGCTGGCAGTCTAAAATATGTGGTCACATGACATTGCAACCGAAACATGAAATTTTATCCGTCGTCTCCACAAAAATTAAACCTAACCACCACACCTTGTCACATTTCTATGTTAGCACCGACGGTTACGACTACTATGACAGTTTCGTCACTGCAACATTTAACTCCACCAGGTTATTACAGGCGGTGGTTTGTTAAAATTTCTCAAACAATTATGTAAAATTCGACAGACAATCTGGTTTCAAACAACTGACCCCAATTCCCACTTGTAGTTCCGCTCAAATTTAATTTAACCACGGGTTTCGGGGGTTGGAATATGGCCACCCCCTACCCTCATAATTTACCATTACGGTTAGCGCTGGTGGGAAATATAGCACGCTCCTAAATTTGGGATTTTTGGCCATTTTTAACTGCAGTTAGGTGGATTTATCCACAATTAGTAGAGGTTTTTTTAGGAGTTACTAGGAAAATGACTTAGAGGGTCAATTTTCGCCCAAATGGAGTCAATGAAGAGTCTATCTAGACTAATTGGAGCATTATGGAGCCATTGGTGTAGAAAAAACAACCATTAGAGGCCTCTAAACACATGTGTTTGAAATTTTTTAGCATAATGAAAGATGGAAATGCCATTGGGAGCTAGACCAGCAGATGTAGCCTAGGAGGGGTGAACTGCTTCATCCTGCCTACTGTGTAAATATTATGTGTGGTTTTATTTCTATGTTATACACTAATGCTCAGTGTTATTTTCTCTTATTTCATGCTTCTAATTCACTAAAATCACTTATATTTCATGGTTAAAATTATAAATCCTTAAAACAACTTTGGAGACAAGTATGCACATGTTTTATCACTAAAAATACACTTAGCACAGCAAAATAATGCAATACTTTTAGATCAGGTTGGTATCAAAGCCAAGTTTATTCTCTGGTTTTTTTTTTAGCAAAATATTATTTTAACTGTTTGCAAGTGTTAGATGCTTACTAGGTTGAAGCTCAAGAGAGGAGAAGGCACATTGGTGGAAGCAAGAGGGTCTCAAAGTGAGCCACAACAAAGGAGAGCAAGATTGTCACCATCTCCACCACCTAGTTCACCTTCTAAGGAAGCAAAAGAAGCATTAAACATGCCTCCAGAGGAAGAAGAAATCCATGAAGAAGTTGATCCAAAGAGGAAGAAACAGTGTTCAGAAAATAATTCCTTCACTTGACTGAGATGGTTAGAATCCTTTATCAAGAAAGGAATGAGAAACTGGAAGGAGAAGGATCCAAACTTCACAAGTAAGGACAGGTATCATTAGGAGGTCACAATGATGAAGATAAGTCAAATAAGGGTAATGGAGGAAATGGAGGTAGTGGAAAGTCACCATTGTCACCCTCATCATCATCATCCTCTACTTCATTTTGAATACATCAGTCACACAAGTCAAAGAACACCGGTAAAAGTCATTTTCTAAAACTTCATGTTAGGTTTGAATTTCCAATGTTTAATGGTGAAGTCAATGCAGAAAAGCTTGATAATTGGATTAGGAAATTCGAGGTCTATTTGAGAATCCAGAACCTTCAATATGATGATACCAAAATCCAGTTAGCTTCACTAAGAATGGAAGGTGCAACACTTGTTTGGTGGGAAGCAAAGACAAAGGAGGAGATCAAGAAGCATGGTAATATTATTCTATCATGGACTGATTTCATTACTTTAATAAAAAAATAGTTTTATCCAGTAGCTCATATGCAGAAATCCATAATGAACTGGAAAAACTTTAGAGAATTGAAAGGACAAAATGTGCAATAATACACCCAATAATTTAGGAGAAGAGCTCTCTTATTAGGGGTAGATTTGCATAACCAAGATATTTTTCTCAAGTACATAGGAGGCTTACATAGCTACCTAAAACATACTATCCTCATGTTTAACCTAACAAGTCTAGATGAGGTATGTGTTCAAGCCACACATCTAGAAGCTAGAGGGAAACAAATTTCTGAAGAGGGTAGAAACAAACCTTTTAAGGGTAAAAACAAAGAGAATACCTCAAAATATAAAAGCAAAAAGAATGCATCTATTAAGAAAGATGGAGAAAAAGTGGTTTGAAGTTTTTTTTTCAAAAGAAGGCCATAATGAAAATGATCGTTGGAAATTACATCCTGAAAAGAAGCCCAAATACTTCAACAACAAAGGGAAACAGAAAACTGCAGCTACAACTCAACATGATTTAGGAGAGGATTCAGTTAATGAATCTAAAATTACAGCCATGGGATTGAAGAACATCAAGGGGAAAGAAATTGAAACTAAACCCAGTACTAGTACATCAAACTGTCACATACATGCTCCAAATGAAGAAGAGGGAATTGAATTGTTTCATGTGGGGGTCATATCCAAACATACTAATATTGACCCATTGTTTGAAAGTGGGTCACAAGAAAACTTAATCTATGAAGACATGGTCAAGAAACTTAATATTGAGACCTTACCACATCCAAAACCATATCCGCTTAGTTGGATTTGTAAGGATGAAAATTTATAGGTTTCAAAGAAATGTATATTGTGGTTTGCAATAACTGCACATTTTTTTGACATGGTTGAATTTGATTTGGTTATGTTTGACATAACAAGTATTGTGTTGGGGAGTCCTTACTTGTATGACAAGAAAGCTACCTTCCATCTCCATGAGAACAAATACCATTTATTCAAATAAGGCAAGGAGTACATTGTTAGATCACATCACAACAATACAAACATTGCTATAGTAAATGTTGGACAGATAAAGAGGCTGGTAAATTCAAGTAATATTTTTTTTCTTCTAATGATTAATCCTAAAGTTGATGTTAATCATGAATCATTTGAGGGTTGTGATACTAAGTTGAAATCAGATTTATATGATGTAGTTGATGCACATCATGAGATGTTTTAGGAGCTAACAGGATTGCCTCCAAAAAGGGAGATTCAACATGAGATTAAGTTGCAACATTATTTTCCTCTTCCAAACATCGGCATGTATCATATGTCGATAATGGAGAATATTGAAATAAAGAGGAAAATCAAGGAGATTCTGGACAAAGGAATCATAAGGCCAAGAACTTTTCCATGCAGTTCACCCATAGTCTTGATTCCGAATAAAGATGGGACTTGGGGCATGTGTGTAGACTTCAGAGCTTTGAACAAGATAACGGTAAACAATCGATACCCACTCCCAGGGAAAGATGATGTTCTTGATTAGCTGAAAGAAGAAATTTTTTTCACTAAGTTATATTTACAAAGTGGATATCATGAAGTAAGAATTTCAGAAAGTGATGTATACAAAATTGCATTCAAAATAAAATAAGGACTCTTTGAGTGGTTGGTTGTGCCATTTGGTTTGTGTAATGCACCGACAACTTTCATGCATGTTATGGATAGTGTTTTGCGTCCATTTCTTGATGAATTTTTGATATATGACATATTGATTTTCAGCAAAATAAGAGAACATGTCTTTCATGTGAATAGAGTGCTTGATGTTTTGAAGAAAGAGAAATTTCTTCTTAAGATATCAAAGTGTGAGTTTGGAAAGACTTATTTGGTTTACTTGGGACACATTATAGGAGGATGAGAGTTGAGAATTGATCCCTCTAAAGTGGAAGCCATTGTGAATTGGCCCACTCTCAAAACAGTAACTGAGGTAAGAATTTTTTTAGGTGCAGCTCAATATTGGAGAAATTTTATTGCTAAATTTTCTGCCATAGTAGCTCTTATGCATGTAGTGACAAGTGGGAAGAAATGATTCCAACGGGGAGGAAAACAACAACAAGCTTTAGAAGCTTTAAAAGATAAGATCATTTCAGCTCTAGTCCCTGAATTACCGAATTTGAGACAGCCATTCGAGATACAAACTGATGCTAGTGATTATGCCATGGATGCAGTTCTTTTGCAGCATGGTAAGTGTATCACTTTTCATTCTGAAACAATAAATGGTATTGTAACTAATTATCCTACATATGAAAAAGAATTTCATGCATTGGTACAAAGCGTCAAGAAGTGAAAACACTACTTTATGGTAAAGAGATGATTATACATATCGATCATCAACCATTACAGTACTTGCAGTCACAAATAAAATTGCAGTAATCACGACATTTCAGGTGGATGGGATTTCTTCAACAGTTTCACTTGGTTATAAGGTAGAAGAAAGGTATTTTAAATAAAGTTGTTGATATGCTTTCAAGACCAATTATAAGTGCTTCTAATATACTCAAAAATGATCCTATTGTACATGAGAGTTACATAGAACAATATGCACATGATGTTGATTTTCAAGATGTGTATGCTAGTTTGAGTGAAAGGAATCGAGTTGAGGCAAATGATTATCACATGCATAAAAATTTGTTGTTTCATTTGGGAAAACTTTGTATACCACAAGGAGAGAGGCTAAGTGTCATGAGAGAAGCTCATTCTTCTCTTATTGCTAGACACTTTGGGGTAAGGAAAACATTGGCGCATCTACATAGGTATTGCTATTGGCCTCGTATGATAGATAGTGTGTCGTGTTTTATAAGAGGTTGTTCTATGCGTGCAACAAGAAAGCCTAGAAATAGGAAGCTTGGTTTGTACATGCCACTAATAGTAACATCAAGGCCATGGGAGAGTGTCTCCATGGAATTTTTTGGAGGTCTACCTATGTCAAGAAAACAACATGATTATCTTTATGTAGTTGTGGATAGATTCAGCAAAATGTGTATACTTATGCCATGTAAGAAAACCATTACTGCTGAACAAACTATTGAACTTTATTTTCAACATGTATGGGATCATTATGGATTGCCAACTTCTATTGTTAGTGACAGGGATGGCAGGTTCATTAGAAATTTTTGGTCCATCCTTTGGAGTATTATGGACACAAAGTTGAAAAAGAGTACTGCTTTTCATGTGCAAACTGATGGCCAAACCAAGGTGGTCAACAGAACTGTTGTGCATCTATTTAGAGGATACTATAGCAAAAATCCTAAGTTATGGGATGAGCAACTGCATTACATTCAGCACGCTTACAACTGGGCAAATCACTCTTCTACAAATACATCACCTTTTGAAGTATGCTTTAGGCATTTGCCAAAATCGCCATTAGACTTCATATTTGAGAAGGATGTTGCAATTGATGGGAATAGTAACATTGACAAGGATTGAAAGTTCATTGAGTAAGTTCAGATTATACATCAACAAGTTCAAGAACAACTTGAGAAAATTCAAAGAAAATGCAATGAGAGGCATGACAAACATAGAGTTGATCACAAGTTTCAAGAAGGAGAAGAGGTATGGTTGCACATAAGCAAAGAAATAATGCAAGGGGAAGGTAAAAATATCAAACCCATTCGCTATGGTCCATTCAAGATCATAAAGAAACTTGGTAACAATGCATTTAAACTTGACTTGCCTTCATATATGCAAATGTATTGAGTTGTTAATGTTGAAAACTTACGTTTTTATGAGCCACCTTTGATCGATGATCAAGCAAGTGATGTTCAATTGCCTTCTATTGAAGATTTCTAACCAGAATTTCTGGATGAGCTCAAGGAAGATACAATTCTTGATAGGAGGACAAGAGCATCGAAGAGGGGAAGTGTTGACTACCTTCGATTTGGGCTCAAAGGCAGTAAGCCAAGCAAGGAAAAGTGGATGGAAGTTAGAAAGGTGAGGAAATTGCACCCTCATCTACTGAACAGGTAATCAAAGTCTTTAGGGTCCAAAGCTTCCCAATGGGGAGGTGTGATTAGGAGTTCATAAAGTTTCCTCAAAATTGAAAGTCACAGGATTGGGTTGAAACTAGTATGGTTGTGTATATCTTGTCATTCTAATTTTGGTGCCGAGAATGGTTCGAAAAACCGATGTCGTATGAGGGAGATATCGTGTTCTGATCGATCTCCCAAATAACTAAATTTTACAACAAGGTTGACTAGGATACCCAGTCAACATGCAGGGTGCAAAACCAACAAAAAAGTAATATTCTAAAGAATATTCCTTTTCTTAGAGCTAGTCAGAAGTTGAAAATTTTCTTGTTGTGATTTGAAGGTGGAATTGTACCTTATATGTGTGGCCAATTGGAGGGTGACATGTGGCTAGCCCCGAGGCTGCCACGTGTACCCTAGAAGGTGTAATAAAATTTTGTGGAGTTCGCTGAGTTGGACCCCGCAACCTCCTGTAGAACAGTCACCCACCACATTGCATAAGCCGTGAGAGTTTCTTAACATATAATGGCTAAAGGTTTTATTTAAAGTTTAAGTCTTTGGCGTTTGGGAGTTGGGACCACTAACGGTCCCAACCCACCGGCGGTCTGAGAAATGTGGTCACATGACATTGCAACCGCAACATGAAATGTTATCCTTCGTATCCAAAAACATTAAACCTAACCACCATACCTTGTCACATTGCTATGTTAGCGCCGACAGTTATGGCTACTCTGACGGTTTGGTCGATGCAGCATTTAACTCCACGAGGTTATCACATGTGTTTGTTTGTTAACATTGCTCTGATAGCTATGTAAACTCCGACTTAAACTCCAGTTTCAAACAACTGACCCCATTTCCCTCCTGCAGTTTCACTTACATTAAATGTAACCACGGGTTTCGGGGGTTGGCATGTGGCCACCCCCTACCCTTAGCATTTACCAGTATAGTTAGCACTGGCAGGAAAGATAGAGCACTCCTAAATTTTGAGGTTTTAGCCATTTTTAACTGCAATTAGGTTTATTTCTCCCTAATTAGTGGAGTTTTCTTAGGAGTTACTGGGAAAATGACTTGGAAGCTCAACTTTCGCCCAAATGGAGTGAATGGAGAGTCTATCCAGACTAATTGGAGCATTATGGAGCTATTGGTGTAGAGAAAACAGCCATTAGTGGCTGGTAAACACATGTATTTTCAAATTTTTTAGCATAATGAAAGATGGACATGCCATTGGGAGTTGGACCAGCAGGTGTAGCCTAGGAGGGGTGAACTGCTTCATCATGCCTGCTGTGTAAATGTTATGTGTGGTTTTATTTCTCTATTATACACTATTGTTTAGTGTTATTTTCTCTTAGTTCATGCTTCCAATTCACCAAAATCACTTTTATTTCATGGTTAATATTCTTAATCCTTAAGCAAACTTTGGAGACAAGTATGCACATGTTTTATCACTAAAAATACACTTAGCACAGCAAACTAATACAATCCTTTCAGATCACTCAAAGAGGTTTTCACCTGAGGATATTTTATTTCTCTTTTTTTTTCTTTTCTCTTTTTTTGCTCCAGGATCACGTCATGGAGGTTTTCAATCTAGGAGTTGGCCTTGGATACCTCAGAGAGGTTTTCACCCAGGCATCTTTATTTTTCCTTTTTTTCTTTCTATAGGAAGGTGATGGGTTGGAAACTATGGAGCTTCCAATGACATTCACCTCCCTTTTTATTGAATTGATAAACTAAGCCTTTGACAGGGGCTTCTTGTACATTTTTAGCGTGTAACCATTGACAAGCTAAGGGATCCCATCCTCGTATATTGTTCTGATCTAAATAACCCCATTGTCATGGAATTTATCCACTTTATAAGGTCCTAGTCATTTTTTCATTAGTGTTCGTTTGAAGTCCTTGAATCTGTATTCATACAGCAGTGCCCAATATCCTTCGTGAAATGTCTTTTTTTTGATGTTCTTGTCATGCAAAAATTTCCTTTGCAACTGTATTACTTTTGTGTGAAGGAGGGCCTGCATTCTGAATTCAACCAATCCATTTAGCTGCAAAAACCTTTATTATTTTTCCTTTGTGATGTCCAAGTCCAACTCAGCTTCAATTCTCAAGTTTTTGTACTCAAACCCAATGGAAAGCAAAGTTTTCATCCCATAAACTAGATCATATGGAGTAAACCATGTGGTTGTCTTCCAAGTGGTATTTTCATCCCAAGGGGATTCCACGAATATGTTTACCTAATATTTCTTGCTACTTATCATAAAATTGGTGAGGATGTTCTCCAAAGCTCCATTTCTCACTTCCACATGGTCATTTTCTTCAGGATGATATGTAGTGGATGTCTTGTGCTTTATCTTGTGCTGCCTCATGAGGTTCTCAATATGACAAGATGTGAATTGATCCCCCTAATTAGTGACTACATCTCTGGGGTATCCAAACTTGTAGAACACATTCTCTCTCAAAAAATCATCTACCTTCTCTTCTATTGTTTCCTTCACACCCCTTGTTTCAACCCACTTGGTCAAGTAATCGATGAATACTATAATATACCTCTTCAAACCTAGATGGTGGATCAATGGGTTCAATGAATTCCATACCCCAGTTGTCAAATGGCTCTAAATACACGTATGGTTGCAAAGGAATTTCATCCCTCGGCGTAGGTATCCCCATCCTTTAACATTGATCACATCTCAGTGTCTTGGTGAGGCCAATAGTAACCTGCTTGAAAAGCTTTGAAGGTTTTCCTATTAGCATTAAAGTGGCCCCCACAGAGACCATCATGACATGCTCAGAGGATGTCGAAGACCTCCTCTTCCCTCACACACCTTCTAAGAATTTGATCGAGACCTAATTCGAAGATATAGCCACCAATACAAGTGAAAGTGGTGTTTTTTGTGATAATTTTCTCATTTATTTGGATAAAAGGTTTGGAGGAAACCTCTCAAAAATCAAGTAGTTAGCTATGTCAGCAAACCAAGGAGAGAGTTTTGAGGTAGAAAATACATGTTCATATGCACGCTGATCATCCACCATTCCTTCCTCATCTGCAGGTAAATTTAGTCTAGATAATAAATCTTCAACAACACTTTCCTTTCTTTGTTTATCAACAATTGGAAAATCAAATTGCTATAATAGCAATAAGCATCTAATGATTCTAGCATTAAAATTTGGGTTATTCATTAGCTACTTGATGATTGCATGGTCATTATTTAAAAAAAATTGGTAACGAGTAATATAATGCATGAATTTGTTTAAGGAATGGACCATGGCTAAGAGCTCATTTTCAGTGATAGTATAGTTAAGTTAAACTTTGGACAGATTCTTGATAATGAAATATATGGGATAGGGTAATTTGTCTTCTAACTGCCCCAAGGTTTCCCCCACAACTTTATCTGATGCATCTTTGTGGATGTGGAAGGAAAAATCCCAATTGGGACCTCGAAGAATGGGGGTATTTGTTACCTTTTCCTTGATGAGATCAAAAGCCTCCTGACAAAGAATATATAAGAAAAAATCAGAATCTTTGGCAAACAATTCGAATAATGGTGAAGCCACTTTTATGAAGTCCTCAATGAATCTCCTATAGTAGAAAACCAACTATAGTAAACTTCTTACATCTCTCTGCTTTTGAGGAATCGACACCCTTTTTATGATGGTGATTTTTTTGGGGTCTACCTATATTCCTGCTTCTGATATTGAGTGGCCTAGGACTATCCCTACCCTTTTTAGGAATTCACACTTTTCCAGACTTAGGGACAGGCTCATTTCAATGCACTTTCTCAATAACTTCCCCAAATTGGAGAGAGCCTCTAGGATATCATGCCTATAAGGTGTGAAATCATCCAGGTATATTTCTACAGAGTCATGGACTAGTTCAGAAAAAATTCTCAGGACTGCTCTTTGGAAAGTGGAAGGGGAATTGCACAACCAAAAGGGAAGGACTCTATAAGTGAAATTGCCCCATGGACATGTGAAAGTGGTCTTGTCCTAGTCCTCAGGGCTAATTTGGATTTGGTTATACCCACTCAACCCATCTAGAAAAGAGAAAAACTTCTTCCCTGTAAGACCATCTAGGACTTGATCTATGAAGGGTAAGGGGAAATGGTCAGTAATAGTGTCTTTGTTGAATTCTTAGTAGTCAACACAAATTCACCACTTTCCATTTTTCTTTGGGACGAGAACAAGAGGAGAAACCCACTCACTATCTGATATGGGCTAGATGAAAGCTGCATCCAACAACTTTTGTGGTTCATCCTTCACTATGTCTTTTATATTTGGGTTAGTTAGTGTCAGTTTAGTCATACTGCCATTAGTGATCAAAATTTCTCTTTTGCATTTGCATATTAGGAGTCCCATACCATAAATTTTCATCATTTCATTAGGTCATGAATTCATTGATGGTAATGGTCTCTCATCAGGTTTTCCTTATGTGATACTTCTTGATTCTCTTCTCTATGGTCTTTAGTTGTGAGTCACTTTTACTCTCAAAATCATATTATTAGCTCATAGGGTTGGTCTCATTAGGTTCTAGGGTCTCACCATGGTCAAATTAATGAGCCAAGTGTCAATAAATATCAGCAAAGTCATGAGGGCGTCTAATAAACTCAAAGTCACAACACCTGGGAAGATCAAAGAAATATTTTATTCATCTTGATGTCATTTTCACCCCAAAACCATGTTTTGAGGTGAAAACATGGTACTTTGTCCTTTATTATCATTTATTATGTAATTTCATGTCATCATATGTAATAAGTCACACTTCAGAAGCTACTATCTCCACAAAAGTCACCACCCTACCTTTCAGAGAGGTTTTCCACAGCATTTTTAGTGTCAAATCATGTTCTAAGTATGTCCATCAGAAAGAGCCCGAAAGGAGCTTTCCAACGGTATATCATACTCTCAAAACTAACTTCTGGATTGAAGCTTATGCCTAAGTGAATAAAAGTCCCCTATACCCTAACCCTTCCCCTTTTCCCATTTCTTCCTAAAACTTTATTTCATTAAATTTTTATGTTTTTCTTTATAAAACCCCCCTTTTTGCCCCTTCTGATTACATAATCACACTGCAAATTATTTATTATAAATTCCCCCCATTCGATTAAATAAACCAGTTCCCCACGTTACCCCTTAAACTTTATAATAAAGTTTAAAGTTTTTAAACCCCCCCCCCTCCGATCGCAATCGCACCATACTTATTCGCGGCCCGATTGACCCTCGTGACTACAAAAACTCTAATGCGATTGATTAAATCCAGACCGTTGATTTGATCAATGACCCGACGGTCTATATGCCATCGCATCATCGCGATCAGCACTTTCAAAGGGTCCCCTCTGATTGAGTCCCTCCCAATTGACTCCACCCAATTACATCCTGACCCTTGATCCAATCGACGATCCGAAGGCCCATATTCCATCGCTCCATCACAATCGGCAATTTCATAAAGTGTTACACCCGCTCCCATTGTGAAACGCTGATGCGATTGACCTTGCCGATTACACCTCTGTCGTCGATCTGTCCATCTGATCGAACGACCCACAGCCCGTCGCTCCATCGCCATCGGTGTTTTCACATAATGCATTGCTTCCTCTCCCCTTTCACTTACGATTCCGATTGACCCATGGGTCCCACCACGTAATCTTCCGCACCTTCATAATAAAAGGACCCTTTCCCTTTGTAAAAATCAAATTTCATTTTATTTCGTTTTACAAAGGACTTCCCCCCTCATCGCTTATTCCCAATCGCATCGGTAAAATTCTATTGCGTAATACACCCGCCCCTCCCTTCCGATTCCAATTGCGACTGTCCTCCTGGTCCCACCTGAAGGCCTTCCCCATTTTCAACATAAATTAATTTTCTCTTTTGCAAAGCGCCGAAACATTTAACATTATTTGTTTTCTACTCCATTATCCCTTTGGTCTACTCTTTTACCCTTATTACATTATTCCCATCGCATCGAAGGTTTTGTGCCTTGTTCCAAATATATCCACCCCTCTCCCACTCTGATCCCCGATTGCAATTGCACCATCGCATAGCATGTTTCAAATGCTCCATTATATGTTGCATCCCCTCCTCCCCTCCGATTCCAATTTCGATTGCGATGTGGACCCCACTTCCATTCCTTTCGCTCCTTTTATTCCAGAAGGGGATTTTCCCTTCATTAAAGGCATACTTTAGTTTTACTGGTTCTAAAGGAATTTCTCGGCATATAAAGAGATTTTCAAAACAAAAAGAAAGGAAACAGTCAAAGAGTCGAGAAACCAAATATGAAACAGTAAGACATCCTCAACAACGATATAAAGGAGATTTATTCTACAGGTTTCTTCTTCTCATTTGTTGGATGTAACATCGAATCTTCAGATAGCCCAAAAATGTATTGTTGTTCCTTATTCTCAGGGGTAGATTGTTGGTTCTCTTTTCTATGATCGGACTTCAGTTCTTGAGCTGGAAAATAGCTCCTCTTTTTGTGGATATACTCCCCTCAAATTCTGGTCTATTTAATGTAATTTTGAATCATTTGTAAAGGGTTCAGTAACTCAGAAGTAGGGTAATAGTGTGGAAATCAAAGAGGACGCTTTGTGCTCCATTGTAACAGTTTGACAGGGAATTAATAAGATATGCAGCTCTGATTTGTGGGATCCATGTGGTATGAATTTTAGCACTTGTTCTCTCCTTTGTGTTCATATGTATATTATTATGTGTACCATTCATTCATAAAAATTCTCATTGAATGCTTTCGAGATAGATAGGTAGAATCCATTTTTATGCTCTACCTTGGGAAATCATTCAATATTCTGTGTTTTCTTCTGTTTGAAAAGGATCCATCTCTTATGCCCTTTTCAGCTCCTCACCAGTCTTTCCATTCCATCATTATTTAAACTTAATTGCTAAAATTTCCTGCCTACCTTGCCCCATGAAATAACCTGTATCCCTGATTTAATTCCCCGATTCAAATTGTCCCGTTTATTCCATACATCCCTGAAAAATTCATTTCATTTAAACATTTCCCTATTATTATACCTAGAATAAAATCAGTTCATAATTGTACTTTGTTGAATATATTTTCATGGAGAGAGCCCTCTCTTGACCTTGTAGGGATAGCTACAAGGCTGAGCGTGGTTTAAAGGTTACCCTGATTTTCCTTTTTCAGCCTGAGGTTCAAATTAGGCGCTAACATTTCTGGTGACCATACTGGGGAAAAATTTTAGCATAAAAGATTCATCACCCCAGTAAAAATTTTCTTGTAAATGTCTGGACTCTGGATGATGAAGTTCAGAGTTTTCTAGGATGAGATATAATTTTGTAAAGTAGAAATTCGACCACACTGGCTTCAAGAAGATACACAAGGGCCAATCCAGATCCAAATCCTCCCCCTGTGTTTGAGAATCCTAATCTTATCCCAAGAATAGTCAGAAGACAAGAGGGATCACTAAGTCCTAGAACTATTTTCAGATCCCATACCTCGCCCAGTGAGTGGTTGTTTTTAGAAGATATTTCTTTTGATGAGAGTTTTGAGCTTTCTTTGTTTAAAAGTAAGTCTGAAACTGCACTTAATGACACAGTTTTAGATCCGGAATTTCTTGTAGATATCGAAGTTCAAAGGGAAAATACTTCAATTGATTATTACATTCTGAATTCCCCTCAGTCATCTATCATTGTAACTAATATCCCCGAGCCTTCAGAGTCATCAAGAACAACATTTCCTCTTCCTAATTCATCAGCATTCCCATCAGTCAATTCTCAGCTTTCATCTCCTCCATCAACACCTCCCTTAAATCCTAGTAGCACAAATAGTGTTGTAAATCCACCTCGATTCATGGCTGCCCAGTATGCACCCCTGTTTGTACCTCAGGTTCTGAATTATATGCCTGCTGATTATGAAAGTAAAATTCCTATCATTGATGCCACTCAAAGCATCACAGCCCGACAGCATGTGGATAAGATGAATGACTTTTTTGATCTACATGAGGTAGAGGCAGAGAATGTAACTACAAGATTTTTTGTCCAAAGCTTTGGTGGTGAAGTTAAAAAGTGGTTCAGAGCCTTACTAGCAGGCTCTATCCACACTTTGCAAGAGTTACATACACAATTATTAGACCGGTGGGAGGTAAAGAAAAACCCACTCCAAATTTTTTCTGAGTATGAAAATATTAAAATGAATGTGGGTGAAACTGTACAGGATTATTGTCTCAGATTTAATGTTGTATATAATGTTATTCCAGCTAACCTGAAACCTCATGTGGGATTAGCCTTGCTCAAGTTTCCAAATGGTTTCAATGCTGATACGGCATGTCAGCTGCGAGAAAGAGATCCTACCACTCTCGAATACATGCAAAAGATAGCAGTGAGTGTAGAAGCGAATTTTCTAGCCAAAAGAGTGCGGACTAGAGTGGAAAGGAGAGTCACGGTGAAAGAAAAAGTGTCTCCTTCAGAAAAAAAAAAGATGGATACTTTGATCCGAACAGTCGAAAAGATGGTTGATCAGCTGACAATTTCAGATAGACCTGAAGCACAAATAAGGAATCTGAATTTTAGAGGACAGTAGCCACAATTTAGAATTAAACAAAGAGAACAGAGAGCGCAGGACCAAGTAGCACCACAACAGCAAATCAGTACTCCATTGTAGTAGAATTACTTTCAAGGAACGGAGACAGATGATGATGATGATGATCCTGTGATTGAAGCCAATCATTTCTTCACTGCAGATGGTGCTCCCATCTTTCTCACAGAAGATGAAGAATATACAGTGACCGCAGACATTAAAAAGGATGAAGATTTCATTTTGGCCAATGATGCAGTGTTAGAAGAAGAGTCCAATGACTACCAAAGAGGGTACATGAACGCTTTATCATCCCAACAAAAGTAGTATTCTTTGAGGAACATAGATGTTCCGATCAGGCCCATTTAGAAGAGAAAATAGCTCCAATTGAAAAATGATTCTTCAAATACTCAGAATAAAGGGAAAGAGCCGGCCGATCCTTCCTCCAGCAAAACATCTTCAACGATTAACAATGCAAATGAGAAGAACCAGAAGAGCGCAGCAAAGGAGAAAATAGAGAAGAAAAATCCTCCCATCAAAGAGGTAGAAAAGGTTCCTTCTTTTAATTTAGAAAATGAAATTTCTAAGCTGAAGGTGTCCATTCCCTTGACTAAGTTGGTGAAAAATAGTGCATATAAACATCAGGTGTCTAGAATTTTGCAAATAGACTCTATTTCAGCTATGGTTAATGTTGAAGATGATTATCCTAAACTCATTTTTGGTCCAGCCACAGAAGATCAATTTGAAGAAAGTGAAGTCCGTCCTTTTTACCTGAGTCTTAGATTACATGAGTTCATCCTACATAATGCTATGTTGGACTCTGGAGCCTCACATAATTTGATGCCCAAAGCCATTATGGAGAAGTTGGGACTTGATATTACCCACAAATACCATGATTTGTATTATTTTTTCTCTGGTAGGGTCCATTGTATTGGTCTTATCAAAGACTTGGTAGTGTCTTTAGATCAAATCCCAGCCAAGAATGTCTTGATGGATGTAGTTGTTGCCAATGTTCCACCACGGTTTGGAATTCTTCTATCCAGGTCTTGGGGTGCGAAACTTAAGGGTACCATGCAAGTTGACTTCTCTTATGCCACCATTCCCGTGTTTGGTCAGTTGAGAAAATTATATAGGGAGAAGAAAATGAAATACATGATCACTAGCAAAGAGAAGCTAGTTCATCATCCCATTAATGCAGTTCACACAGATTTAGAGTCCTTTGTATTATATTTAGATGGTGGTTTGAATGATGAAAATTTTCAGTTAGTACAAGTTGATGAAATACCTGATATTTCAGAGAATTTTAGGGAAGTCCTCAAACAGGAAAAAGATAAAGTAGCAAGCACTTATGAACCTCCCACCTGCCAGTAGAAAAAGACAGCGAACAACAGAAAGATGCAGAAATCAGTGAAGATAAAGTAGAGAAAGAAGAAAAATTTCAACATGTAGAAGAGGAATAAGAAGGCCTTTGGAGCATGGATTTTTATGGAGTTGTTGGTAAGGACGGAGCTAGTATAGGAGTATGGATTCAGAGCCCTGTTTTTCAGCCTGAAAATGTCCCTAGTAATGTTAGAGTACGTGCTTATAAGTTGGATTTTGACTACTCTAACAATGAAGCAGAGTATGAAGCTTTGATTGCAGGTCTGAAAATTTTGAATAAGTTAAATGCAAAGAGGATTTTTTTATATGGAGATTCATAACTGATAATCAAACAGATGAAAGGAGAGTACCAAGCTAAGCATCCACGATTGAGGGCATACCGAAATGAAGTCCTAGACATCTTGAAGACATTTCCTGAGTACACTTTGACAGCAGTACCCAGAATACAGAATATTATTGCTAATTCTCTTGCTACTACTGCAAGGCAACTTGAAAATTCCGATGAACTCGAGCAACAAGTTTGAAATTTATGTCAAACATAAGCCTGTTGTTCCTGACAATTTGAGGTATTGGCAATTGTTTTGGGATGACAATGAAATCAATGCTTTTTTGCAGAGTAATGGAAAATTCAAAGATACCCCCATAGAAGGTGATTATGAGGTTGATGATCAAGAAATCGAAGTAAATCGATGGACATATTGCAGCTGAAAGACAATTTAATTCCTCGATGTCTCATACCTTTGGAGGAGCTTTTTGATTAGGATGATGTTGCAAATAAACCAAGCTTGGTGCCTACTGATAAAGGAGTTGAAGATGTGAATCTTGGGATAGCTGACAAGCCCAAGCTTGTGAAGTTATCAAAGGCATTGTCCCCTGAGGTAAAGGAACAGTATGTTAAGCTGCTTTCTGAATTTTCTGATGTGTTTGCCTGGGATTATTCAGACTTGAAGGTGTATTAAAAGAGCATAATTCAACATACTATTCCCATCAAGTCGGATCAGAAGCCATTTAGACAAAATCTAAGAAGGATCAACCCAAAGCTGCTGCCATCTATTGAAAAATAGGTAAACAGATTGTACAAAGCTGGTATCATAGTTCCAATTAGATTTTCTGACTGGATTTCAAATTTTGTCCCAATACGTAAAAAGACAGGAGAGATAAGGTTGTGCATAGATTTTCAGAATCTGAATAAAGCATCCTTGAAGGACAATTATCCACTTCCGAAAAAGGACCATATTATATAGAGAGTAGTTGGAGCATCAAGGATATCATTACTCGATGGCTACTCAGGCTATATTCAGATCTTGGTGCATGAAAAAGACCAAGACAAGACTGCTTTCACAACACCTTGGGGAACTTTCAAATATGCCAAAATTCCATTTGGACTGAAGAACGTTGGAGCTACTTTCCAGCGATCAATGGACATTGCTTTTGCCAATGAGAAGGATGTTTTTCTTGTTGTTTATTTAGATGATCTGACAGTGTTTTCCAGTTTTGATGATGAGAATTTGCACCACTTAAGAGTTGTTCTTCAGTGATGTAGGAAGTTTGGGATTTCTCTCAATCCAAAGAAGAGTCTCTTTTCCATGGATGAAGGCAAGTTGCTAGGGCATATCATCTGTAAACATGGTATCCACATTGATCCATCTAGAGTGGAGGAAATTCAGCACATAGACCTTCCCCGGAACAAAAAGGAGATTCAAGCATTCAATGGTAAGATGAACTTCTTGCGCAGATTTATACCCAATTTGACTGAACATCTAAGAGAAATGACTAACATGTTGAAGAAGGATAGCTCTGTCAAATGAAGCGAGGAAGCTATCATGTCATTTAATCTGGTAAAGTTTTCTCTGTCCAATGCCCCAATCCTTATTAGTCCTGATAATACTCAAGACTTCATAATATTTTCATTTGCATCGGAGCATACTATGGCTATGGTTTTGATGCAAAAGAGAGATCAGATTGAAAAGCCAATTTCCTTGTCCAGTAGGACTATTAGAGATGTTGCCTTGAGGTATAATATTATTGAGAAACAAGCATTGGCCCTTATAAAAGCATTGAAGGATTTTAGAGTCTATATTCTGCATTCACATACTATAGCATATGTTCCTAATGCAGCAGTAAAAGATGTCCTGATGCAAATTGATCCAGAAGGTCGAAGAGGTAAGTGGATAGCAGCAATGTTGGAATATGATTTGGAGATCAAGCCTACAAAGCTGATCAAAGGACAAGGTTTGGAAAAGCTAATGGCCCAATCAAATCTGCGTGCTCTGGATATAAACCTCATAATAGCAATGTCAGAAGATGAGGATGAAGGTTTGCTTGTTCTAGTTTCAGACATTTTTCTACAATCCCCATGGTATTCAGATATTGTTTATGTTCTTCAGCATCTTTCACCACTTCCAGGAATGTCTAAAAGCAAAGGTAGATCACTGAAACTTAAGTCTGCTAAATACTGTATTTTAAATAGTGCTCTTTATTGGAAAGATCCAGGAGGTATTCTCCTCAATTGTTTGGTTGAAGAAGAGGCTTAGAGGGTAATGCATGATTTTCACAAAGGTGATTGTGGTGGTCATTGGTTTTGGAAAACTACAGCTAACAAAGTGTTGAGATCAAGATATTATTGGCCCACGTTATTTTCATATTTATATAAAACAGTGATGAGTTTTCATGAATGTCAAATTTTCCAAGGAAAAAGGAAATTGCCTCCTCTTCCTTTGAAACCAGTTTCAGTAAATGCTCCCTTTCGGTAGTGGGGGCTCGATTTCATAAGAGAAATACATCCCACATCATCAGCACAAAATCGATGGATCTTGACAGGTACATGTTTCTTCACTAAATGGATCAAGGTTGTTCCAAAAAGGCAAGCTATAGACACGGTAATTATTCAATTCCTAGAATCGAATATTTTATCTCGTTTTGTCTGCCCTCACAAAATTATAGCAGATAACACAGCAGCATTCAAATCTAAGAATATGGTGGAGTTCTGCGACAAATACAATTTCGATTTGGGTCATTCAATGGCGTACTATCCACAAGGCAACATCCTGGAAGAATCATCAAATAAATCTTTGATAAATATAATCAATAAAATGCTGGAGGCAAACAAAAGGAACTGGCATCGAAAGCTCATCAACGCATTGTGGGTAGACAGAGTTAGCAACAAGAATCCATAGGTATGTCACCTTTTAAATTGGTTTATGGTACTGATGTTGTCTTTCCTACATCACTTACAGTTCCAGTCATGAGATTATTGCAAGAAGTTGGTAGTGAAAACGATGACAATCAGTGAAGAATCAATCAGATGATCCACCTTCAACAAACAAGAGAGGAAGTGTCACAGAATGCTATTCAGTTGCAGGAGAAGATAAAGAAGATTTATGACCGTAACACCAAAGCAGAAAAGTTTTAGTTGGATGATGTGGTGTTGATATGGGACGCAAGAAATGAAGACAAAGGGAAGCATGGTAATTTCGACAACCTGTGGAAAGGACCATACAAGATTTCAGCATACAGGGGACAAAATTCTTTCTTGCTTTCAGAAATGGATGGCCAAGATTGCCCTGGAGGACCAGAAAATGGTAGGCTCTTGAAGCACTACCATTATTGAAGATAATGGATCAGAAAATATGTCACCGTCATTGTATATTCAATGTTATTTTTGGTCAGACTTCAAGTACATAGTCATTGAATTTTGGGGCCCGAGGTGAAGGCTATAAGACTTGAATGATATGTGTATGGTTTGGTTTTATTTTAGTTTTTAGTCTTAGTCTTGAGTCAGAGTCAATTTGCATTGTGTCAGTTTTCAGTATTTTTGACTCCAGGCCCAATGGATAAGGCTACTTGGTCTACGGTGTTCTTGGCACCTCCAAGGAGCTACCATCCCCATTGGAGCCAATGCTAGTGTCATTTTAGTCATACTACCATCAGTGATCAAAATTGCTCTTTTGCATTTGCATATTAGGAGTCCCATACCATAAATTTTCATCATTCCATTAGGTCATGAATTCATTGATGGTAATGGTCTCTCATCAGTTTTCCCTCATGTGATACTTGTTGATTCTCTTCTCTATGGTCTTTAGTCGTGAGTCACTTTTACTCTCAAAATCATATTATTAGGTCATAGGGTTGGTCTCATTAGGTTCTAGGGTCTCACCATGGTCAAATTAATGAGCCAAGTGTCAATAAATATCAGCAAAGTCATGAGGAGGTCTAATAAACTCAAAGTCATAGCACTTGGGAAGATCAAAGAAATTTTTTATTTAGGCTGATGTCATTTTCACCTCAAAACTATGTTTTGAGGTGAAAACATGGTACTTTTTCTTTTATTATGATTTATTATGTAATTTCATGTCATCATATGTAATAAGTCACACTTCAGAAGTTGCTATCTCCACAAAAGTCACCACCCTGCCTTTTAGATAGGTTTTCCACAGCATTTTCAACATCAAATCATGTTCTAATTATATCCATCAGAAAGATCTTGGAAAGATATTTCCAACGGTATATCATACTCTCAAAACTAACTCCTGGATTGAAATTTATGCCTAAGTGAATAAAAGTCCCCTATACCCTAACCCTTCCCCTTTTCCCATTTCTTCCTAAAACTTTATTTCATTAAAGTTTTATGTTTTTCTTTATAAAACCCCCCTTTTTTCCCCTTCCGATTACATAATCGCACTGCAAAGTCTTTATTATAAATTCCCCCCATTCTATTAAATAAACCACTTCCCCACGTTACCCCTTAAACTTTATAACAAAGTTTAAAGTTTTTTAAACCCCCCCCTCTGTTCGCAATCACACCATACTTATGCGTGCCCCGATTGACGCTCGTGACTGCAAAAACTCCGATGCGATTGATTAAATCCTGACCATGTATTTGATCAACAATCCAACGGTCTATATGCCATCGCATCATCACGATCGACGCTTTCAAAGGGTCCCCTCCGATTGAGTCCCTCTCGATTGAGTCCGCCCGATTACATCCTGACCGTTGATCCAATCAACGATCCGACAGCCCATACTCCATCGCTCCATCGCAATCGGCGATTTCATGAAATGTTACACCCGCTCCTGTTGCGAAACTCCGATGCGATTGACCCTGCTCGATTACACCTCCGCCGTCAATCTGTCCATCCGATCGAATGGCCCATAGCCCGTCACTCCATCGCCATCAGCATTTTCACATAATTCTTTGCTTCCACTCCCCTTTCGCTTCCGATTTCGATTTACCCATGGGTCCCACCACGTAATCTTCTTCCCATTCATAATAAAAGGACCCTTTCCCTTTGTAAAAATCAAATTTCATTTTATTTCGTTTTACAAAGGATTTCCCCCCTCGTCGCTTATTCCCAATCGCATCGGTAGAATTCTATTGTGTAATACACCCACCCCTCCCTTCCGATTCTGATTGCGATTGTCCTCCCAGTCCCACCTGAAGGCCTTCCCCATTTTCAATGTAAATTCATTTTCTCCTTCGCAAAGCACCGAAACATTTAACATTATTTGTTTTCTACTCCATTATCCCTTTGGTCTACTCTTTTACCTTTATTACATTATTCCCAATGCATCGGAGGTTTTGTGCCTTGTTCCAAATATATCCACCCCTCTCCCGCTCCGATCACCGATTGCGATTGCACCATCGCATAGCATGTTTCAAATGCTCCATTATATGTTGCATCCCCTCCTCCGCTCCGATTCCGATTTCGATTGCGATGTGGACCCAACTTCCTTTCCTTTCGCTTCTTTTATCCCAAAAAGGGATTTTCCCTTCATTAAAGGCATACTTCAGTTTTATCGGTTCTAAAGGCATTTCTCGACATATAAAGAGATTTTCAAAACAAAAAGAAAGGAAATTATCAAAGGGCCGAGAAACTAAATATGAAATAATAAGACATCCTCAGCAACAATTTAAAGGAGATTTATTCTACATGTTTCTTCTTCTCATTCGTTGGATGTAACAACGAATCTTCAGATGGCCCGAAAATGTACTGCTATTCCTTATTCTCAGGCGCAGATTCTTGGTTCTCTTTTCTATGATCAGACTTCAATTCTTGAGCTGGAAAACAACTCCTCTTTTTGTGGATCTACTTCCCTCACATTCTGGTCTATTTAATTTAATTTTGAATCATTTTTATAGGGGTCAGTAACTCAGAAGTAGGGGAATAGTGTGGAAATCAAAGAGGACGCTCTGTGCTCCATTGTAACAGTTTGACAGGGAATTAATAAGATATGCAGCTCTGATTTGTGGGATCTATGTGGTATGAATTTTAGCACTTTTTCTCTCCTTTGTGTTCATATGTATATTTTTATGTGTACCATTCATTCATAAACATTATCATTGAATGCTTTCGAGATAGATAGGTAGAATCCATTTTTATGCTCTGCCTTGGGAAATCATTCAATATTCTATGTTTTCTTCTGTTTGAAAAGGATCCATCTCTTATGCCCTTTTCAACTCCTCACCAGTCTTTCCATTCATCATTATTTAAAATTAATTGCTAAAATTTCCTGCCTACCTTGCGTCATGAAATAAATTGTATCCCTGATTTAATTCCCTGATTCAAACTATCCCATTTATTCCATACATCCCTGAAAAATTCATTTCATTTAAAAATTTCCCTATTATTATACCTAGCCTAAAATCATTTCATAATTGTACTTTTTTTAATATCTTTTCACGGAGAGAGCCCTCTCCTGACCTTGTAGGGCTAGCTACAAGGCTAAGCATGGTTTAAAGGTTACCCTGATTTGCCTTTTTCAGCCTGAGGTTCAAATTAGGTGCTAACAGGGTTCATCTTTCTTTGGAGTTGGGGCATACACTTGAATCCCTCTTGAATATAAATATTATGTATTCACACTGAGGCATGCACCCCTTTCATGGATTTATAGTCCCAAGAAAATTCATTAAGGTTTTCCTTCAAGAGCTGGAATAAATTCTCTTCTTCTTTGGTTGAGAGAGATGAGCTAATCTTCAAGGATTTTTATGGGCCAAATTCCACAACTTTGGTAGCTTTAGAGGTTGAATAACTAAGTGCAGATCAAGCCATGGGTGGATTTCGGATTCTCTTACTAGGTCATTTATTGGAATGGCAGTGGGGGGATGGCTTTGAATGATGTGTTCAATGAGATCATCCTCATCGGGTTTCCCTCCTCTAAGTACAATATCTATAGTACAAATGGGGCAGGGTGTGGTACTGTACACTTCATCTTCTTATTCTTCATCCTCTAACCACAAAGGTAGGTCATGGTCAATGGAATGTTAGACAGGGGGATATAATACTAGGTTTTTGGACAAGGGCCAATTATTTATAGTCATGCTTGCCACCCTGCAGTTTATATAAGCATCGAGAATGCCCAACCAAGGTCTTCCTAAGATGAGAGGGTATCCATTAAACTTAGTTTTTGGCTCGATTACTAGGAAATCTAAGGGTTACTCCAAAGAGTCGATTGAGACCACAACATCCTCAAAAATTCCTTCCAAAGCTACTCTTGACCTTTATGAAAGTTGCAGAACAATGGTGGCATTTCTCAAAGGACCTTGGAGGTTGAGTTTAAGCATAGTTTCCTTGGTCATCACATTAATGGCAGCCCTGAGATAAATCAGAGTATGGGGTAATATGACACCATCAATGTGTACATCTACTACTAGACTTCCAAGGTCCAGGTATTTCGGGAATATCACCCTTCCCAAAATTAGGTCGAAAAGTTGTCCCACAAGATTGATGGTGGGGATGTATTTTTTATTTCTCCTATGTTTCTTAAAGCACTATTCTTTGATGGGCCTATTGTAAATAGGAACATCCTTAATGGCCTGGAGAAGGGGTATTTTCACACACAAATTTTTCAGTTCTCCAAGAAATTATATCTCTATAGGGGTGTGTCGACTAGAGTGGATAAGATGCTCAGGAAAAGGAGGTTGATTGGTCTAAGTATTTCCCTCTCCCTTTTCTTCCTCAACCTATGCATGTAGAGATAGAGGATTATTATCTGTGAGTACTCTTCTAGACCTAAGGTTGATATCAACTATTTCCACATCATAATATGGATAGTATGTTTCCCCATTGTTAACCTATTGTACCTACTTTTTCTTCGAGTTCAGATGTATTTCGGTAGGAATATAAGGTAACTTAAGTGGAGCAGAGTGGCTAAGTTGATGTTGAGGTTTGGGTGTAGTGAGAAAAGCAAGTGGTTGATTCTATTGGGGCCTCCACCCTTGTGTTAGATTTATCCACTAAGGGTGTTGAGGAACATATTGTTGGAATGGTTGGTTCATAGGCTTAGGGTGATATGGAGGGGTGTAAGGAAAATTAGGAGGTGTAGGGAATGATGGAGGAGTGAATATGTACCAAGACTACATAGGTGCATTTTGATTTGTATGATAGTAGGAGTAAATTGCACCTTGGATGCCCTGTTGATATGACAGAGGCCCTAGAGGGCTCCTTTAATTTATGAAACAGAGTTTCTTGGGTCCTCCTTCCCCACCTTGATATAAATATTTGAGCCCAGGTAGGGAGGGACACTTATCTGTGGCATGATTCTCTTCACATACTAAGCAAACCTCTATGATATTTAGTGGACATTCATTTCGAGGGTGTTTCCTGGTACATCTAGGGTAGAAGATAGCCAAGGCCCTCTCTGCTTCCTCTTGCTTCCTCTTGATCTGCATTGTTTCCATTTTCAAATAAAATGTGTGCAACATCTCACTTTTGAAGTCCTCCAACATATTTCCAATCTCATGCTTGATGGAGGTGGAAGAGGAAGGAGTGTTGATCATGCTTTTGCTTGCTCTACCTTTCTTCCTAGTTTCCCTAGAGTGGTTTCTAAATAAAAAAATGTATGTCCTAATAAGGTAGTTGGTAGATATATCCTCCAGAAATCATATTAAGGGTTTCTATCACCTTTTCTCTGATCCCTCGTAGAAGTACCAATTTAAGTGATCCAGGATCCAGGGTGTAGTTGGATATTTTATAGTTTAGTTGGAATATTTCTTCATAATCCTTTAGGGATTCATCACGTCCCAGAGTCATCCTAAATATATCCTCTCTGGTTTGTTTGGATCTGCAGTAGTCTCTACATTTTTTGTTGAAGGATTATTGCATCTGTGCCCAGTTAGTGATGATTTTCTCAAGAAAACCCAGGAACCAGCACAAGGTTGCATCCTTGAGGGTGGATGGGAATATTTTTAGCTTCTGGCCATCTAAGGCATAGTCATAAGTCCTTTATAAAATAGAAAACTTGAACACGAAGGTATCAGGATCCTCAAAAGTAAGGCCATGGAAATGTGGAAGGGTTGAGGGACTGATGTTCTTCATTATAGTTTCTCCATTTGTTTCCCTAATGGGAAGACTCCTTGGGTCTTAGTTTTAGCCATGTCTTGAAATGGTGAAGCAGGTAACTCAAGTGAATCAAGTTACTCTTCTTCTCGAATATGTTCTTCAAATTTTTTAAGTGACTGACCTATGGTCTATTCAACAAAACACTCATTGACGAGGAGTGAAGAGTGAATGTGTGGGGATGTGGGGGTTTTTTATAAGGATTTTCTTTGTTTATCCCTATTCCTACTAGGCATGAAAGTAAAAATATTTATTTATTTTACAATATTTTGGAACTAAATGTAAAATAAAAACAGAAAATAATGCTAAAGCAGAATCAAAACATCTACTTAAAAACCTCCCCGGCAACAGTGCCAAAAAGTGGTGAGCCCTAGTATAGCACCAAGAGTGCTTCAACTCCTAGAGGCTACTCACCTTTACTTTATCAACCTGAGGTTCATACAAAATTGGAAGTGACAATGTTATCTGTAGAGTAGATGAGTTGTACTCATGCCATCCTCTTCTCAGTTCTACAATGAGGTTTTATTGCTAGGGTTACTTCTAGGAAATGAATTATGTCACACTTCTGAATTAAATTTAAGATTGGAAATACGTCATGACCATTGCTTTATCAACTAGAAAGGAACTAATCTATATCATAATGACTCATCTATCTATTTGCAAGAAAGATAATTCTGCACCTAAGCTAATGCAAGAAAGGAAATTAAACTAAGTGGCATTCATAATTTGAATTGCTGAATTGAAACTGTAGAAAGGGAAACTAATCTAGGCACACATGTTGACCCAAATGACTAATTTAATTCTATTTATTTTATTCTTAACTACTGTGATTAAAAATTCATCTATCAATGTGTTTATTATACTTCTAAATGACTTTGTTTTGCAACAAGAGGAGGCACTGAGGTGACCTAAGAGGGTCCTTGATTCAAGGTTTCAGAGCTGAAGGTGTATTGGAGTTTGTGCTAGGCTTAGATAAGGTGAAGGAGAGGTTTTGGGATGAAGGAATGAGTGGTTGGAATTTCTACAAGATATGCTACAGGATTTCTTGTAGTACTACACGATGTCTTGAAACACTACGGGAAACAAGCTAAGGGTATTTTGAGGAAAAAAATTGTAAGGAAAGGGGTAGGAGAGTTGGAGTGAAGGTGGATATAGGTGGATGAATGGTAGCCAACCGCTTGGTCAAGCTCATAACTCTTCAAAAATCTCGTCTTTCACCCCCAAGTTGGCTCTGGGTGATGTAGTGGAAATTTCCAAAAATAGTGTTGAATGTGACCTGGATGAAAGTTGGTCGATGAAGGGAGGAGACTTAAGCTAATGGTGTTGGGAATTCCTCCTCTACTGCAATATTCAAAACTGCAAGAAAACTACCTGTTCATGCATTCAACACTGAAAAATATATCATGAAAATGGTGGAAAATGTTATCACCAAACTAGGGCTGATGGGCTACTCAATAGTCAACTAAGTATAATTGCTTCAAACCACTTATGGTTGGAACTTATCCCTTCCAACCTGAGAGGGCTCTCTTAAGACAATGTATAATATTTAATAAAAAATTCTTAGGACAAATATGGCTAACTCTTGAGTTTGTTATGAATGGTTTTTAGTAGGTGAAGGATGTTGCTTAATGGCTACCATTGGGAATGGAGTCAGAGTGAAACTCAATTACATAGAAAACATCTTTCATGGAACTGAGGCATGTGTACTCTCATAAAAAACATAACTTGAACATTAAACTAAATACATAAAGGAAGTTGAACCATGTTTAACCATGAAAACTAAGTGATTATACATAAAGTAAATTAAATTAACATTAAAAAGGTAGATAAAAAAAACACACATAAGAGTACATAAAGAATCTCAGGTCTAAGAGAAGCTTTCTGCAATTTTATATTACTCACTGGGAAATATTACAAAAGTAGCATATGGAATAACATCATTCAACCCTATCTAACTTCGAATATCCTCTATTTATAGAGTGAGGACTCACAAAAATGATTTTCCACATTTCTAGCCTCGAATTCCTACCTAAGAGACCTATTTCAAATAGGATTACATCACTGAGAGACCTCCTAAGTATATTTTCTATTTGGCGGAGTTTGAATACAAAATGGACTCTTCTTTCATTAAATAGTTCAATAAAACCCTTTAATAACCATTATCAAATGCAACTAGCTAATTTTATGAGTGTACTGGATGGCTGATGTGGCATTATGTGACGTGGATAATAAGCTAGAACTCTTCCAAGTTGAATTTTACATTTTTTACGCAAATTTGGTTGGTGTTGCAAAAAATGAGAGAGGTTTTTGTATATGGGCTTGTGCTAAAGAAACACCTCCTTAATATTTCCAAAATCATTTTCATTTCATCAAAAATTGAAGTTGAATTTGACTTCTAAAATAGTCATGTAAAGGAAACTTCAAGAGAGTTCGTAGCGTAGTTTTTGTAGCATTTTCATTTCACCAATTTCTGCACCCATTCTAACTTTTCTACTCATTGAAGGATATTCAATAGAAAAAATTACTTAGATACATGATTTTACCCACTCCCATTATTATAAAATTTTGAAATTATACCATAAAATAATCTTCAGCGAGTTTGTAGCGAAAACACGACTTTAAGCCTAGAGTACGCTACAAACTTGCTTGATATTTCTAGAATTTGAAATTTCCACCTTACCTCCAAAAACCTGTATATAGCTACGTGAAATGATGAAATGGATAATCCTTAGACAAAAATTGGCCCAAAAAATGTCTTACCCTCTTCAAGGGGCACCAGGTTCATCCACAACTATCATTTTCAAGCGTTTTGTCCTTAATTTTTCTTGCACCATTTCCATTTGAATTTCTAACACTTTGAATTTATTTTGCAACTTTCTCCTCTCTTCCTACAACCACATGTTTCTCTTCATGGTATTCCTCATCATCCTATGTAGTGGGAGTGTTGTTTTGAGCATATTTCTTGACCTTTCTGCCACTTCATCATAAAATTCAATTTTCTTGTTGACTTCCTTCTTGAACTATGTGAGCTCTTTCCTTTCCTTTTTAAAATCCTCCAATTCTAGTCTCAGGTCCATAGGCTGGTATCTGACTACAGAGCATCATTTTTTTTCTTCTTATGTGAAGTCATGCCCTCTATTTGAACACTGTCATACTTCAATTCTTGACACCTGCAAAAACTGTCGAAGACAACAAGCTACTTGCTTGGGAGAAGTGGGAGCTAACTTAAAACAACAAATAGATAAGAGACAAAAGCGAAAAGTGTGGGAACAGGATCAAACAACTTACAAGGATCGAAAGGTAAGTGATGATGTTCAAATGAATGAAGGCTAAATTAGGAAATTAAGGTCTGAGGGAAAACAAAATGATAGTGGTGTGATGATTACCAAGCATGCAATACATCGAATGATGACTTCAAAAAAATTATGTACATGATGATAACCGGACCTCTGACCACTAAAAAGGTGACAACATACCGATCCCTTCACTATTAGCAGAAAACCAAAGTTCGCAGCGATTCTAGTTAGTGGGATGACATATCCGCTACGGAACTATCAAGTGAGTCTGTAGCAAAAACAAGATGTTTTTCAGAGAAAACACTGTGGACTCAAGAAAAAGGTGCCAAGTTCCAAGAAATGACTTAATTAACCCATGCATTCAAATTTTCGAATTTTACCTTTGACAAAACCTTATTCACATGACAAATGTCCACTTAAACCTTTTAATACCATATAAAAAACACGAAATTTAATCAATTTCATGACTTTATTTGACCATAACAACCTAACCTAACTCAAAAAGACACTCCTAAATCAACCTAATTGTTATTAAGGATAAAAGTGGCTCCACTAGGGATGCTGTGTCCCTATGGTGCAGCAAAGAACCAGCAGCTCCAGTGCCTTACCTTGAAAAAAATGAAAATTTTGAATTTGATGAAATATTCTTCAAGATTTTATGGCCTTCTCCTTGGGCTCAAACTTGTTGAAAACTGAAATCCGAGTTGAAAACTAAATCTGTACATGCTGAAAATATGCTCTGAATACTCGAGCTTATTCACACACACACCTACCTACCCTATACTGCTGAGAAAGTACTGAATCAGATGACATAAAAGTGCGAGTGAAGCCAATCAAGTAGCTGCTAAAATAAAAGGATTGCTTGAATATGCACCAAAAAATCAAAACTGGAAAATATAATGGTAATTGATAATGGATCTGTTTCTCACAATGAAGAGATTGGCTGAAAACTCAGTCTGAAAAAATTCTCCATATAGTCTGCTACAGGATCAATAAAGATATGATATTTTTTATGAATATTTTCAAAATATTGAGCAAAGAAATCCTCATAGCTGAACACTTCACACTTATTTTCCATGTCAGCATATACTTTCAATTGTGTGTCATCAGATGTATTTTTTAAAACAAAAAAAAATATCCATCTTCATGTCAACAGAAAGTAGCTCATCTTATTGTTTTGGCTAGAAAAAACTTTCAACATGTTGCATATGATCTTGAAATTGATGAGACTGAATTTGAGCTTCAAAATCTTCAATATATTTTTCAAGCCCATTAGCCAATACATCTAAAAATCTTATCTTATTTTTAGGATTTCCTTTATATGACTTTAAATAAAAAGATAGTGATGAAGAAAGTTCTCACCAACTTCTATGCTAGAGAAGCATCCTATCAACTCCTTAATGGAAAGGGAGCTTTCCACAAAATCTATCTTCTCCATCCATGTTTCCAAGAGAACAAGCCAAAAATCTAAAAATGATTTAATAGATCTTACACGTAACCTTTCCAGCCGACTTTTACAGTTTCCTTGGAATGAATCATAGAAAATCCTAAAGAATACATCTTCTTGTTTGACTTCAACGAGCTTATTATAGTCACGAAACTTTGATATGTGCTCTAAAGTCAAGTTTAAACCTTCTCCATCAAACTTAGGGCCAATAGTTAAAGGATATGCATCCTTGGGAAAAATATTTGGAAATCCATAAATTTTTGAAAAGTCCACACATGCATACCTTGAAGAAATTGTAGCTGCATCTAAGTCTCTCATTTCCCAGTAGTGTTACCATGAAGCTAAGCATTTCTGAATTCGTCAATAACAGAGTCGACAAGGTAGAAGTACAACCTTCAAATTGTCTGATCCCCTACTACCTTCAAGAGTTCAATGGCTTTTATTTAGCACAAATTTTCGAGAAAATGTAGCTTCAGTCTCACGGAAAACGCACCAAAATTTTATCAGGCTGCTCAACAGTTAGTTCAGTATAAATTTCTCAAACAAATTATGGTTGGAACTTAGCTGTTCCAACCTGAGAGGGTTCTCTCAAGAAAATGTATAATATTCAATAGACAATGTTTAGGAAAAATATGACTAACTCTTGAGTGTGTTATGAATGGTTTTTAGCAGGTGAAGGATGTGGACTAATGGCTACCTTGGGCATGGACTTAGAGTGAAACTCAATTACATAGAAAACATCTTTCATGGAAGTTGAGTCCTGTGTACTCTGATAAAAAAACATAACTTGAACAGTAAACTAGATGCATCAAGGAAGTTGGAGCATTTTTAGCCATGAATTTCAAGTTATTTTACATAAACTAAACTGAATGAAAATTAAAAAGGTATATAAGAAAAACACACATAAGAGTACATGAAGAATCTTAGCTCTGAGAGAAGCTTCCTGCAACTGTATATTACTAACTGGAAAATATTACAAAAGTAGCATATGGCATAACATCATTTAATTGTTATATAACTTCAAATATCCTTTATTTATAGAGTGATGAATCATACAAATGATTTCCCACCTTTCTAGCTTCGAATTCCTACCTCGGAGACCTATTTCGAATAGGAGTACATCACTTAGAGACTTCCTAGGTGTTATCACTATTAAAATTTTCTAAACTTGGTCAGTTTATACTTGCTCCTAAGTCATGGTATTAGATAGAGTTTGAGTCATTTTTATGTTTTATAGGGTCTAAGTCATAGGTTACAAGTCTCATTTCATCACCAAATAAAGTTCACAAACCATTCTTTACTCTTTAGGAGTCTCGTACCACATTTTGAAAACCATATCTTAAGTCTTTAAAAAAAAAAAATTGAATAAGCCACAAAACCACGTTTTCGTATCGCGCTCAATGTAAAAAAATGCTTCTGCGCTATGAAAATGTTGGTCTTTTCATAGCGCAAAAACTAGAAATCACATTACCAACGCTACAAAATTGGGGATTCAAAATTTTTCGGTTTAGTTGTCACATCCATCAATTTTGGTTAAATTTTCATGATTGGGTGTCAGTCCGCAAATCCTCCCTCATGTATGCAACCATCCAAAGAAATTATGAAATCATTATGAGATTCGTTAGGGGTCATTTGTCATTGGTCCTTTTCAAATTTGAAAAAGGGGTGGTTATCATCGATTTTGTCTCATGCAATGAAAACACTACATGCATATCTATTGTTTGAAAGAGAAGCTCATGATAAGAAACCAGAGCTCTCCTTATGTTTTCAAGTGAGGCAGAATTTCAATCAAGCAAGGAAGAATTTCAAATCAAGTGAGGCTGAACACAACTGATGTTATGTCAACAGTTTTGATACTTGCTAATCAATTGAGTTTGAAAATAATTGTTGGCTAAAGCATGATTTCCAATCAAACGAGGTTGAACCAAATTTTCAAGCGAGCCAGTTTATCCAACAAGGAGGTTTATTATAGATTTTCTGAAGACACAGGGTTTTCAGGAGGAAGATGACAGAAGAAAAAAGAAATCACAAGTCTGATCACTATCTGAGAACAGAACCTGAAGGTTTAAAAGCTCTCACAAGAGATAAATCTGTTGAGGAAGCCTTCAACAAGGTAGGGTGTTGGATGTTCTGCAAAAAGCTTCAAGGAGGGCATAATCAGGTTACCAAAGAGTTTGCTATTAACTTCATAGGGTCAAACACAAAGTTTTGTTTTCTAAATTTACCAATTTCTCCTAAAGTTATATCAAAAGTCACAAAAATTCCAAGGTGGGAAGATAGATGCTTCAAGAATTTTAGGTTTGAAATGCAACCCTGCAAAATGTTTTTGAAACCAAATTTTATGGATATTGATTTGAACAAAGTTGTGCCAAGAAATTATGTCAATGATGCATTTTCCAATCTACTCTACAACATCCAAAGGTTCTTCACCTGCGAAGGGAGATACCACAAGGTTTACACTTACCACTTTAAACTCTTATTGCATTTCACAAGAATAATCTCTCTAGACTTACGTTTCTTTCTATTTCGAAGTCTGGCCAAGATGGAAGACAAAGTACAAATGAAAACTTAGGCATGTGAAACCTCATTATTTCATCATGGTCTAGTTAAGTTAATATTTTTTCATGAGCTTCAGAAAGTGAATAGAGAATGGTCTGCATTTCATTGTTTGAGTGGAATAGGGGTTGAAGGAACAGGTGCTAGCCCTCAAGTCAAAGAAACATCTCCATCAAAGACTATTGAACTTACAGAAACAAAATCAAGGAGTTTTGTCAAGCTTAAGCCCAGGAAACAGGTTAAGGAACCAATAATAAATACATCACTGAATATCAAAAGGACTCCTTAATCTGCACAGAAGAAGAGAACTCATGTCAAAGAGACAATTCAGGAATAGTCAACTAGTAAAATAGCTCAGAAAAAGTTGACTAGGAGTCAAAGGTCAAAGGAGAAGGGTAAGGCTTTGGTCACAGATGGAAAATTGGAATTAAGAGGTGACTTGAATGATATATTACAAGCTATTGACATTGAAGAGTCTCCCCTGGTTCAAGAAGATTTTATCAAACTGGATACAAGTGGCAAATCAAAGAAAGTGAAAACATCCAAAAAATTATATTTTGAGGATGAAGCGTCAAAGTTTGTCTTTAAGCCTAGAAAACCCTTCACTATGAAGTCTAAGAAATTGCAGAAACCATACATGGAGATAGACCAAATAGGAGGTGAGGATGTAAATGTTTTGAGGAACCCATAAATATATCATCTCCAATGCTTGAAGAAGACAGAAACAAAGTTTTTAATACTCAGAGAGAAAAGAGTAGTTATGACGAGGTTAAACACAAACTCAGACTTGCAAACATTGAAATTGATAAATTGAAGAAGAAAGTGAGAATGCATGTTGTAGAAAGGTCAAAATTTGAGAGGTTAAAAGGTCTGTGGGAACTAGAAAATGTTTCAAACACTGAGTCAATCAATAGTGAGGATCAATTCTACATATGGACCATCCCTACAATCAAGGAAGAAAAGTTCATAAGGATGGTTAATACTAAACTAAGAGCTAATAATAGAAGACTGAAAATGTAGGTTGAAGATCTTGAAATACAACTAGAAAAGCCTGAAGATCAACCACAGCAAAAATGAATGTACACAGTAAATGACATCTCCTAACACATTTTTGAGGTTATGTGGAAAGATTTCATTTTTGAAAGCAGTCTAGAGTTCATTTTTGTTGATTATGAGAGCTTATATATAACTGGAAGGATGGCAGTAAAGGTTTGAAACTTAAAATTTTGGAAAAAGCTATGAAAATATAGACATGGTAGTTTCGTAGCGCGCTACGAAACTATTGTAGGTGTCATGCACAGCAGTTTCGTCGTGCGCGACGAAACTGTTGTAGGATGCAGTTTGAAAAATTTTGCAAGGTTTCAAAGGGTGAAAAGGCTTGTTTTTTAAACCTTGATGCTGCTAAAGAATGTATAAAGATCACAAGTGAAGATCCAATGGAAAAACACAGAAAAATGAAGGCTCCAAGTGAATTTTTCAAAGGTAAAGTTCTACGCTATGAAAACAGCAGACAGTTTCGTAGCACAACAATGTTAACAGTTTTGGCACTCCTTCAAAAGTTTGGTTTGGGCACAGCTGGAAGGGTGAAGTCACATGAGTTTAATAAGACATTGCCACATGTTTTTGAGCACAATTTGGTCAGCAGATGGTTTGAAGAAACATAAATGAAGCACTATAGCTATTTTGCAGGGAGCATGTTCCTATCTTTCAGGGTAGATAAGAAGTAAATCAATACAGTCTACAATAAGGGTATGGACATCATCGAGGTCAAAGTTTAGGAGGAGAAGCTTTCAGATAGAATATTTAATGTTTAGATAAGGTTGTTAAGTTATAATAAAGAGTTTTAATCCTAGTTGTATTAGGACTCTAGAATAGGCAGTTTAACTATCAGATGTAATTAAAAGTTTGCCTTAGCAGTTGATAGGTGTCAAGCTAGGAAATTCGAATTTTTCTGAAGTGTTTGGAGAGAATCCAAGAATGTAATGATGACTCTGTAAGAGACAAGAAGTAGAATTGAATAGGGTTGGAAATTTTCATTAACAAGCATACTGTTTTGTCGTAGCAGAAACTGTGTTTTTATATTAATATAGATATATTGGTTTCATCACTCAGGATTCAGAAAGGGTTATTGATGTTTGATATTCTTATGGTTTTACTCTTTCAATTACTTGCAGTGGCATGAATGTATGTTACTTATAATTCACTGATGGTGCTCTAACTTCCTTCATATGTTCATGAACTGTGTTTATTTTATGTCCTACTGTTCTTTTGATGCATCTGAACCCTGAAATTCCCTGACTTCCATATGAAGTTGATACTCATGTTTTGTGAAAACACACTTGACTCCATAAGCCCAATAAATTTTTGTTGATTAGCAGTACAACCAATTATCGATTTTAATCCATTTTACTCATAGAGTTAGCCATCTAATACTTATTTGAAAATCATAAACCTATTGAGAGAGCCCTCTCAGGTTGAGGAGGCTAAGCCTCAACTAAAATTTTGGTTTGAAACAGTTACTTAGATTCTTCTTGATCAACAACCTATCAGGGTCAGATTTTGAGATAACACTAGGGATATTTTTTGTTTGGCAGAGTTTGAATACAAAAATGACTCTTCTTTAATTAAATAGTTCAACAAAACCCTTTAATAACCCTTATCAAATTCAAACAACTAATTTTCTAAGTGTATTGGACTGTTGATGTGTCATTATGCCACGTGGATGCTAATCTGTAACTCTTACAAGTCAAATTTTACAATTTGTACATAAATCTTGTTAGTGAAAATTCTAAAAAATATTCCTCAAACATGATGACTTTGCAAAACATGAGAGTGGTTTTAGTATATGGGCTTGTGTTGCAGAAAAAAATCCTTCATATTTCCAAAATGATTTTTTATTTGGTCAAAAATGGAAGTTTAAGTTGACTGCTAAAACACTCATGTACATGAAAGTTCAGGAGAGTTCCTAGTATAGTTTTCATAGCATTCTCATTTCAGAAATTTTTGCACCCATTCTGACTTTTATTCTCATTGAAGGAATTTCCTTAGGAAAAATTACTTAAATACATGCTTTTACCCACTCCCATTAAGACAAAATTTGGATATTATACCATAAAATAATCTTCAGCGAGTTCATAGCAAAAACTTGGCTGTAAGCCTAGAGTACGCTACGAACTTGCCTGATATTTCTAGAATTTTAAATTTCCACTCCTTACCTCCAAAAACATATACAAGGCTATGTTAAATGATGAGAGGGAGCATCCTAGTTTAAAAATTGGCCCAAAAAATGTCTTACCCTCTTCAAGGGGCAGCAGGTTCATCCACAACTATCATTTTCAAACCTTTTTTCTTTAATTTTGTCTGCATCATTTCTATTTGAATTTATAACTCTTTGACTTGATTTTGCAGCTTTATCCTCTTTTCCTGCAACCACCTATTTCTCTTCATGGTATGATTCATCATCATATGCAGTGGTAGTTTTCTTTTGAGCATCTTTCTTGATCTTTCTACCACTTCATCTTAAAAGTCAATTTTCTTGCTAAATTCCTTCTTGAACTCTGTGAGCTCTTTCCTTTCCTTTTTAGAATCCTCCAATTCTAGTTTTAGGTCTATAACTACAGAGCCTCCTTTGTTGGTCTTCTTATGTGAATCCATTCCCTCCAATACAGTGATGCCCTGCTTCAATTCTTGACACCTGCTAAAACTATATAAGATAATAAGATGCTTGTTTGGGAGATGTGGGAGCTAACCTAAGGAAACAAATAGATAAGACACAGAAGTGAAAAGGTTGGCACGGGATCAAGAAAATTACAAGGATTGAAAATTAAGTGATGATGTTTGAATGAATGAAGTCTAAATTAGGAAAGAAAGGTGGGAGGGAAAACGAAATGATGGTGGTGTGAAGATTACCAAGCATGCAATAGATCGAATGATGACTTCAATAAAATTATGTACATGATGAAAACGTGACCTATAACCAATAAAAATGTGACAACATACCAATCCCTTCACTGTTAGTAGAAAAACCGATGTTCATAGCGATTTTATTTAGTGGGATGACATATTCGCTATTGAACTGTCAGGTGAGTCTGTAGCGAAAATAGGTTGTTTTGCACAGAAAACGTTGTAGACTCGAGAAATAGGTGCCAAGTGTCAAGAAATGATTTAATTCACCCATGCATTCATATTTTTTAATTTTACCTTTGAAAAAACCTTAGTCACATGACCAGTGACCACTTAACCTTTTAAGACCATATACAAAACATGAAATTTAATCAATTTCATGACTTTATTTGACCATAACAACCTAACCTAACTCAAAGAGATACTCCTAAACCAACCTAATTTTTATTAAGGATAAATAGAAAATATGAGTTTAATTTAAATAAACTTACCTATGTACTTAAAGCAGAAATCTACCTCCGCATCTACAATATGTCCGTGATAAGAAAATTAACCTATCTAATTTTTCCAATAAATCATAAACTAACAACAATTTTGGGTCTTTGGTGAAGATTACCCTCAAACTCCAATGGAAGAGGTGAGACAGGAGGCTTTGACACACAATTTTGAGATTTTCCATGCTACTGAACATGAAATGGAAAGGGAATAACTACTGCAACATGAAATGGAAACACAATTACAAAAGAGAGGCTGAGGCCAATGGATTGGTCCTTGACCCACAAGCTCAACTCCTTGAAACTAACTCAGTGGAGAAAAAAATATTCATTTTATTTCATAACCAGTCTTGTACATAACATATGAAAGTCATAATTGTTTATTACAAGAGCTAAGAGTGCTTTAGATACATCCAAAAATCGAATCCTAGTGAGCTCTTACTCTGCACTATTTATCCCAAATGGTAGCTACCAATAGCTCCCTAAAAAGGAGGTGGTTTGTCCCCTTGGAACTTGAGAGAAGTGGATATTGGATCCCCTTGATCTTCCACTTGCTTGGCTGCCTCTGATTTTGAGTTTTTGGAGGAGAATCTAGAGGATATATTGGTTTCCTTGACGAGTTAAGGAGGTAGTCAACCCTCCTAGAATAAATCCTTGTTGTTTACACCGAGCCCTAATTGTGAAATCTTCCTAAAAAATGGCATATGCTCTTTATTTCCGTGCATTAAATCACATTAGACCTTCGAAGCATGACAAACCTTAATACAACATCTACACTAAGAAACATGTGACAATAATGCAATTAAATGTGATAAAGAGAGAATAATTAGGCTAAAAAGGTAACAATTAACCCCTTAAAATGTACCTAATGATGTTTTTGATCAATTATTTGTCAGATTTGTAGTGCAATAAGAGTCATGGAGCACTGATGCTTGTTCTTGGTGGCAATGGGATCCACGAAGATTTGTTGATGACATGCTCAGTTAGAGATTGGTCTGGGATCCCAGTATTGAGGGGTCTATTCCTGGTGGGTTGACATAGAGGCATAGTATCACCCAACGGATTATATGGGATCCTAGAATTGGGCCTTGGTTGCTTTGGGCCAATAGCCTGGTCTATATATTTGGATTTCTTAAGGGCAATAGATCTTGCAGTAGAGTTTTTGTAATATTGGTTTTTCTAGTATCCTTTATGACATGGTTAGGATGGACTTTCAGAGTTGGGAGCAAATAGGTCACAGGTGCAAGTTGGCATCATCGGCAAGCCCTGAGGGCTTTTGGAGGGGTTTTGAGGAGTTCTTATGAGTTCTGATGGTATACTCTTGGTATATTCCACCATCCACATAGTTATCCTTTTGTTCCATTTTGTTTCAAAAACATTTGAAAAATTGAGTTATTAATGGGCCTAACTCAATTAATTACGCCTAAGGTGGAATTTCAGGAGGAATTATTAGCAAAGAACCTTAGTGTAATAGCTCATTGGAACTGCAACGATAATATATACCAGATGGGATGGCTAGGAATGATTTTCAGTGACCCGAGGAAACAACATGGAAAATTGACCATTTTCCAAAATTAGAAAGAATATTTAAATTAAGGGAAATGTGCTCAATGATTAAAATAATAAGAAAATAAGAGCTTCTAGAGTAGTCCATCATATCTATTAAAAGAGGAGGAAGCACCACTAGAGATGATCTTGGAGATGATATTGTTTCTTGTATGTGAGGTTGAGAACCTGATTCTCTACTCCATTGATAGTCCCAGGATGAAAACCCTCGGGTGATTTAGAGAGATTTGGCGAGCACCCAACTCCCCTTGGTGAATTCATCCAGAATTCACAGGAATGCTCAGTAGTGTAGTTCAGTTCATTTTAGAGTACTAGCATAGCAATGCAACAAATTATCTTGGAGGCTAGCCTCATCTGAGCTATTTTGGTTGCATGTGCATGTAACCCTAGCTATATATGATAATAAAATCTGAGATTATTTCTTCTCATTATGTGGTTTTTTTCTATTCTATTTTGTTGATTTTTACATGGCTATGTTCTATTAATGCATGAAATTTTTATATGGAAAATTTGTTGAGTTAAATTTTGAAAAATAGCAAAAATTTGAGTTTTGGATATTACACTATGAGTTTTTTTTGTTACTATTTGGGCTTAAAAACTCCCCTGCAACATTTATGTGTCTAATGAACAACATTTTCCACCTGCATTTAGACAAAAAAAAATTATTTTTTATTTAATATATTTTTGTCTACTATAAGGATATGGAGGACCACCAGAACCATTTGTGAATTGTGTTGCAAATGTTAAGGACACATCAACTATAGACTAATTATAACAAGTGTGATTTTTTTAAAATTCAAACTCAATATCTAGGACATATTATCACTTAAGAAAAAATAACAATTGAACTTGAAAAATTACAACTATCATGGAGTTTTCTACTCCTAAAAAATGTGGCTGATAATATTAGATATTTTATGGGGCTAGCTAGATATTATCCTCACTTTGTTGAAGTTTTTTCCAAAGTTTCTTACCACATTACCTCATTACAAAAAAATGGGAGAGTCTTCTGATGGACAACAAAGTGTCCAAATATTTTTGATCAACTGAAACTCCTACTCACTACCGCTCCTATGTTGCGGGTAGCAGACCGAGAACAAGATTTTGTGGTTTGTACAGATGCATGTGAAGAATGAGTGGGAAGGGTATTTATGGAGGAAGGGAGAGGGGTGTTGGTTACTAAATATCCCTATGAAATATTAAGGAATTCTATAGGGTAATATGCTTGGGTGGTGGTTACTAAATATCCCTCTCAGGGCTTTCTGGTGCCCAAGGCAGACAGTCAAATTAGTTGTAAATTTCATAAAGAAGTTGCATACATGTTCATGCTAAAGTCCATAATCAACAAAGTAAGATGGAGAGATACCTCTTTATCGGTAGCGAATCCTATGGAGAACAACCAACAGTGAAGTATAGATCCTTCTCCACCAACTCCAAATCTAGATCCTGCAATCAATCAAAGCATCTGTGTAATCTCTACAATGGTATAATTTTTTATTGATTAAACTAGCATATAATAAACATGAAAAAATTACAGATCTAATCCATTCATATCATGCTACATAAATGATTTAAAAACAATTGTGACACTGATGCATTGAATGGAAAAAATAGATATTGTTCTATTGATTTATCAAAAGGAGGATTACAACCATTGGTTGCACCAAGCCCTCCTCAGTCTCCCAATTCCTCTCCTTCTTTCTCTATTTCTGAGTGTGATGGCTCTCAAGGCAGAAAGCTCTCAATGAACTTCGCTGATCTTCAAACCTCACACTCCAACAAGGAAACTCTGCTCTACATATATTCAATCCTTCGACCTTAGACCAAGAGCCCATAGCTCTATTTTATAGAAGATGGAGAGGGCAAACATTGCCAACCTATTCAACTAGTTTGTAATGGGAAAGATAAAGATGTTTCCATGTCTTTCCATGCTTTTGCCTCCTTTAGAAGTCTAGTTGTATTTGGCAAGGCATAATAAAAGGTTTGTGCCTTTTAGTTTCTATTTTATACTAGTACTTTATGAGAAAAAGCTGGAAGTGCTAGTCACTTTTCCGTAAGATCTTTTCCCTTTTCACACTCAAACACAAATAAATTTGCCCCTTGGGTAAGACAGAGCATTACCCTAGGTACTAAAATTCCCTTTACATGTTTCAAGTGCGTTATAATGTTGTTTAGCTGCTTCTGGGGTGCGTTATCTTGGCAGAAATGGGTCTTCTCTAGGTCATTTTCTTCCTTCCATGTTACCTTCTCCTCTGAGCTAATGAGGAGGTCATTTATCCTGTAACAGATGCCCCCTAAAGTGTGAGGTCAGACATGAAGAAGATGGCCTAAATAATTTATAACAAGTGTAGCAGAATAAGAGGAATTGGAGGACTGAGGAAAACCTGAAACAACAACATATGTCAAAAAATATAGTATCTGTCTTGAGTTGGGCGTTCCCATGCTTAGTAGATAATCAACACGATTTCTCTAGAATAGAGATATGAATAGTATGTCCACTGATAAGTATAACGCGGAAGTGTCTGTCATAACAGGATCAAACTGAAAAGTTGTCTCCAAAAAACAATATCGCAACTTGGGGGAGGAAACACAGCTGTAATGGTGTAACCCTCGACCCAAGGTCTTGGTCGCCACTTCACTAAACTGCATATTCCCATACATGTGAATAAATGAGTCGTATTTGAACATGCAGGAAATCATCTGATTACTAGTAAATAACAAAAACTGTTAACAAACGCGAGGGCAGCCACCGATAATGATGATGGTCCCCAAGATGTAGAGTACAATATAGCGAGTGTGAATAAAAGGATTTGATGTTGAACACTCGTAGGATCATTCGATCGGGAGCCAATAATGAGAAACCCCAACCAAACACAAGATGACCTACCACTGATGTCTGCAAGTATCCAGGTACTGACGTGTTTCTGGATCAACTTCCTAGATAAGATGTTGAAGTCGATAGGAAGAGACCTATCAATCGGTAGGCACTGAGGCGTCCTACATCAGTTGACATGAAACGGGAAAATATTATTTTGTATTGATGGAAATAATCAAGAGAAAATGGTAATAATTGACAACAAATAAGTTTTGGCATATGATGACTTTGGTTGATACAAGGAGCAGTAGAGAGCGGGATCCTCTTGAACAATAGAAGGCACTCTAACAGGGTACTAGGAAGTTTAGGCTTATTGAACAACAAAGAGTGTTAGGATTCACCAATGCAGGAACATTGGGAGATGAAGGCTAAACTCATAGATGGTAGGGTTCAGCTAAATGCGAAAGATTTTTCTAGGAAGTGCCATGTTCAAGATTTTGTGCTGCCAAATCGACCTTTAGAAAATGTAACAGAAGAAGTATCCATGATGTTCAATTTTTTTCCCCATCTGATTAAGTTTAACGAGTCCAGACGGGTAAACTCGGTGGTTTTTTCATATTTAGAGAGTCTGAAAAACACCATAAAAAGACAATTCCAGGGGGTACCTTTGTCATGTTGATAACCGGGCACGATGAAGGGAGAATAGTAAGCCCGAAACAGTTCATTTTCCGTGAGTTAGTACATTGAATCCAGAACAATGAGAAAGTTATGTTCGATGGAAATCTACCTCAATTTTTTATGAGTACGAGGAGATGTAGTACACTCAATGTTCTTTGTGAAATTTTAACGAGTCTAACAAGGAAAAGCTCGATGTTTTCTGTGAAATTTTAATGAGGCACACAGAAAAAACTTGGTTACTTTTTCTGTTTAAAGAGCTTTGAAAAATATGAAAAGAATGGCTCATATGTCTCTATCGTAGTCGTTTAACAAGCTCGACAAAGGAAACTCGGGGTTTTTTCAGTTTTATGAGCTAGGAAAAGTCCATAAAAAGAAAGCTCGAAACTGGAATGAAAATGGTAAAATCTGCATAAACATTTAAAACCCATCAGAGCATCGATAACATATATAAAAACCAATAGTTGTGACGAAATATAGCATGCATTTACCTCTTTCTATCAGACTAGCGGAGTGAGTTTGACCTTTAGAATGGCTATAAGAAGGCCACAGACCTTAATTTTCACTTTGTTGAGTGTTTTGATAGAGCTCTGGAGAAAAAAAGTGGTGAAACTTCAGCTGTCGATTGTGGACGATCCGGGTGAAATTTTTCCATTCTGCGAGATCTAGGTAAAAGCTTGAACCTTTCTCTGTCATTTCATTGTGTTTTTAAGTCTTTTTGCTGGTTCAAAGTGTCTATTTTAGTAGGCCCTAAAAAATTTAAACGGCTAACACGGGTGATGAGTGCTATGCTTGTGTTAAACGCTCTTCCCGTGAAGAAACAACAAGTTAGCACACATTGTTGGGCACTATAGCCCGCGTTAGCCAGAAAAGACATTTTAGAAACTCATTTTTTAGCATCTTCAAATGTTCCAGACAAAAACTAATCCAATGAAATGGTTGCTTCTGTAGGTATAAAGCTATTTACCATGGGCATTTTCCACGAGAGGGAGCATGAGTGGGAAGAACGTGAAATGGTTACCGATGCAGCTACCTTGCTAGTTCTCTGTAGATGTGGATTGCTAAATTATGCTCGTTTAGAGCTGATGAGGGGATAGGAGGACCTTCTGAGATGGATAATTCAGTAATGGGATGACCGCCAACATGTCTTTCACATCGGGGGTAATGAACTCTCGATTGAGAAAGATGATATCTATTTTTTGACTTGACTGTCATGATGAGGGCCAAGGCCCAATCTGACAGGATCCAGGGCTGATCATCGTACTACTGTCGATTTGATCAATATGTAGAACATAAAGAATACTGTGGCAGTGAGTCACTGGGTGCCTATTGCACGGGTGGAATTGAGACTGTTGAGGTCTTTACTATGGATGATAGTTCACTTGGTTGGTGCCAAGAGTCAGCATGTGGCCACCAAGGCCCAGGTGTTGTTAGCACTATATTGTATGCATCCCCAGGTATTTGACTGGTGAAGGGGTTGTCCGTCGAATTCGTGCAGAGTTGAAAGAATGCAAGACTCGGACCCAAAGAGATTTTGGGTATGGTACATTGATTGTCTCATTCATACTAGAGCGAGTGCCGACCATGAGGCCAAGAATGGTCACAGATGCGTTGGGCCCGCGGGAGCCAAGACAGGCTTGTTGGGCAACTTTGATTACGTGGACTAGAGAGTGTCCAATCCATCATTTTTTTGATGAGGTATTCTTCGACTGGATTGAAGACCAGATCATCATGATTGAAGATTATCCCTACGCAGGGATGAACTATACAGGAGATCCAGAGTTGGTATTTCCCCCCGACACTCAGTGGGGCCTAGAAGGTAAGAAAGAGCGTGATCAATGCAGTCTTGAAGTATTTTTTAGTATATTTTAAACGTTTATGCAATGTTTTTGTTTAACGGGTAAAAATTTATGTTGACGTGAAGCTTTGTTACTTGACACAAATGTGGCACCTATCCATCCTGTTGGAGCCCCTCATTATGCAAGGCGGGGAATTTAGCTACCTAGGGCTGGTGCATCAACAGACGTTGTAGAAGCCCGTGAAGAGGGTGATGACACACAGATTTTGCAGGAGCTTACTAGAAACCTAGAGGGTTTAAGTATGGGTGTGTCGCCTCTGCTCATGAGAGAGATCCTGAACCGTCTACAACGACATACCGTGGGTGTGCCGAAGATATACATGGTGCCTCTGAGGAGGATAGCCAGAGAAATTGTCTGCTATTTTGAGCAGTAGGATCAGTAGGAGGAGTAGATAAATGTGTAAATGTCATAGCAAGGCTTTAGCGAAGCCAAATTTTTTTAAAACACTCGAGTTTCGGGAATTTTTTTGATGTAATCTAAACTGGACACAACATATATATATATATATATATATATATATGTATGTATGTATGTATGTATGTATGTATGTATGTATACATATTTTGGTGATTTTTATATCATGTGTTTTTTAATGTTTATGTATTTCTGAAGTAAAAAATATATAATCATGTATGAATCTTTCTATAATAAGTGTGAAAAATGCCAATCTAAAACATAATTTTCCAATGAATCAGCTAATGCATTAAATTCTCTAGGAATGTGCTCAAACGAAATGGTTTGAAAGTGACATTCTAAAAGTCGCACCCTTAAGAAATAACATAACAAGACAGGATGACAGACACGATAATGATTGTTTAACTGCATAACTATGAGTTGGGAATCTAACCTGACCACTAGATTGGAGATGTCGCGAGAGGCAGCCTTTGTGAGGAGTTGCATCACCGACATATACTCAGCAATGTTGTTGGTGGCATTGCCCAGGAAGATTCCCCCAGAACCAAGGAGTTCCGACTCAGATGTGTAGAGGACCCAAGCAGCTGACACAATGTGCCTAGTATGATGACTAGCACCATCCACATATCTGACGTATGATAAGGATGACGAAGGCATCTATGTAAAAAAGAAAAAGAGTGTGTATGAAAAAAACTCAAAAACCCAAAATATCTAGAGACATCAAAACAAATGAAAAACTCATATAAATAAAATTACAAAGCATATGCCTAGTGGAGAAGTAGGCAAAGTACTTCTTCAGATAGAGCCCGTTGTGGGGCTCCGGGAGTGGAAATCCATTATAGTCCTGAAGTTCATAAGCTCCTTTTGAGAGGAATTTGGTGACTATGTAAGGACCAATCCATAATGGTTGAAGTGTTCCTACCCCTAAGAGGTCGTGTCTCTGATCGTAGAGTAGAACGAAATCACCCTCTTGGCAAGAATGAGGCTTGACATATTTGTCATATTGAGCTTTAACTCGTTGTTGGTGAGCTTCAAGTGCTAGTGTGGCATCTCGACGAGTTTCTTCCAAGTGATCGAGTGAGAGAAAGTGCTCTTTTGTGGTGGTGGTGCTGGGTAAGAGTTCAACAGCGAGCCTAAGTGATGGAATCCAACACTCGATTGGGAGTACTGCCTCCAGGCCGAATGCGAGTTGGAATGGCGTGAAGCCTGTGGAAGTTTTGACTGATGTACGGTATGACCATAACGCGGAATATAACTTCTGATGCCATGTGGTTTTATGATTTACGACTAACCGACGAATCATGGTTTTGAGGACGCCATTTATGGCTTCGACTTGACCATTCCCTTGCAGATAGTAGGATGAAGACTAATCTTGTTGAAATCCTAGCATGGAAGTTAATTTTGTCATCATATGGTACTGAAAATGTGATCCATGATCTATGACAGTTGAAAGGGGTGCACCAAAACGACAGATAACCTCATTGAATAGGACCAGAGCGACGGTTTCTCCATCGGCCCTAAAAGTGGGAATGGCTTCTGCCCATTTCATAAAGTAGTCGACTACCACGACAATGTAGTTGTGTCCATCGACTGAAGTGGGGTTGCATGTAACAAATTCTATTCCCCATTTAGCGAAAGGACCAATGGAGACAACCGGGTGGAGAGGGGCGAGGTGAGCATGCATTTTCTTCACTAAAATTTGACACAGATCACACTTTTGGACAGCTATGATGCAGTCTTTAAACGAAGTGGGCCAATAATAGCCTGCTCGCAATATTTTCTGGGCAGTATCTATGCCAGAAAGATGACCGTCGCATGCCCCCACGTGAAAATCATTTAAAACGCATTATACTTCTTCAAAAGTGAGACAAAGCCAAAGAATAGTATCGACACCACGACGATATAGAGTATCGTTGAGTATTAGTTAGTGTTTTGCTTGGTGGTGAATACGAAGGCATTCATCGAACGTGAGATTTGGGCGGAAGCGTTGAGTTTCGAGGTAGTCCAAAATGTCTCCATACCAAGGATCATAAGATTCGACTAAGAAAACAGATTCATCACGAAATGGATCATGAGCTACATCTCCTGGGTCGATTCTAGGAAGTTCTGACAGTAATTCGACGAAGACTAGAGATTTCTTTGCTTTGGCAGCAATGAATACCAAGTCAAATTTTTGGAGGATCACTATCCATTTGGAATATTTTCCTCCAATAACTTGGCAAGAAAAAATGTGTCGCATGGGATTTTCCAAAGCAATAACACTAATCTAACATAGTAATATATAGTGTCGGAGTCGGGTGACAGCGAAGACCACCGCGAGAGAGAGTTTTTCCACATGTGAATATCGTAGTTTGGGTTCGATGAGACCTTTTGACAAGTAATTAATCACATTTTCACTATCTTCCTCATGAACTTGAACCAAAACCATGCCAAGTGAGGATGGTAAGGCTGCCAGGTAGAGGAGAAAGTCGCGTGAATAATTGGGGGCACTAAGAAGTGGGGCAGAAATGAGTGCTCGTTTCAAGGCGTCAAACGACAATTGAGCTTGGTCATCCCATAAATATAGTGTTCCCTTCTTTCATAAGCACATCAAGCCTTTCATCATCTCGGCATAGTTCACTATGAAATGACATAAAAAGTTTTCCTTCCCTTGCAAACGTTGGAGTTGCAGAATGGATTTTGGTGCAGGTAATTCAACGATTTCCTTAACCTTATCAGGATCAACCCTAATCTCGTGCTTGGAGAAAATAAAACCTAGAAGGTGTCAAGACTCAACAAAAAATACACACTTATGTGGATTTAGATGTATATTGTAAAAACTACACCGAGCGAAGATTTGTTTCAGATGTGCGAGGTGGTCGGATCACTTCCTGGAATGAGACGGAAGGTCATCCAAGTAAGCTTGTGCAATATGCCTAATGTCGTGAAAGGCGTAGTCCATAGCCCTTTGAAAATTTTCTCCCGCATTCTTCAAACCGAATGGGAGTTTACAATACGCAAACGTGCCCCAAGGACAGATGAAGGCGGTTTTATGATGGTCATCTTTTTTTATCGCAATCTGGTTATATCCTGAGAAACCATCCATAAAGGAAAAAGACTCACATCCGGCGCAATCATCAAGGATCTGATCTATGAACGGGTAGGATAATTGTCTTTGGGACAAGCAGCATTCAAATCGTGATAATCAACACAAATTCAAATGGTGCCTTGTTTTTTCTATATGGGGACCGAATTGGAAACCCATTCTGTCAAAGGAATGGGATAGATAAAACCAGCGTTCAGAATTTTTTCAACTTTAGTCTTAATGGTGGTTGCTTTGCACAGGTGGACAGGTTGGATTCTCTGCTGAATAGGTTTGGAATTTTCATAAACCTTGATTTCATGCTCAACGATAGATGGATCTATGCCGGGCATTTCATCTTAAGACCAAGAAAAAACATCGCGAAATTATTTAAAAAGGGATGTCAAGTGTGCAACTTCCTCTGGATTGCAGTCTGTTCCAATTTGAATATTTTCCATGATACCCGTTTTGACTGAGATATCTATGAGCAAGGTTTTAGAAAGGTTGTCCAAGTTCCCTTCCGAATCAATATTTTGAAAAGTCATGTAAACAGAGGAGATGATCTTAGGTGGGTCAAAAGATGGGATTTGAGTAGTTATCGCGTCCAAATCGAACATCGAAGTGTGATGGTGGAACTTTCCCCAAGGTCATTCTTCTAAAGACATGATATTTCAAATAGCTTCATCCGTAGGCAGGACTTCATCGAGGAGATCCCTAGAAAGAATCGTGATGGGTGGGAGTTTTGTACCATTGGTTGAAACCATAGTTGTGGAGGGTTCAGATGTAATCTAGATGGCTTGATAAGCCAACTCAGCTGGTGAGAGCGGAATCTAATCTCCATAGGAATCAATTTCTGAAGGGACCGGTAGGATCCATGGGTCAATAGAGCTATCCAAAGTGGTATATATCATTGCAACCGTATGTGGAACCTCAGGTGGCGGGAGAGGAAAGCAACCCATCAGGGAATATGCCTTCAGAAGACCGGTACCAATACTGACGTACGAGTCAGGAACACCTCCTATTAGGGGTACAGTGCTCCTTGGTAATGTGGCATAATCAGGGGTGAAAAAGGATAACTAATCCACTGTGACTATATTCCCATCCAATGGAAAGAGGATGAGTCAGAAAACTGAAGAAACAATGGCAGTCATTTCATATGACCAACTGCGACCCAATAATAGATTATAGTCGATATGATGATCTACGACTTCGATTTCCACCATTATATTTTTCCCACTAAGGGAAATGGGAAAGCTAGCAAGGTAACCTTTTAGGAGGAAAGTGTGGCCATCGAAAGCTTTAAGGGAATTCGACGGTGGAGACAAAGTGGGAGAACCCAAAGCGAGCCAGCAAGTAGTTGACATAACGCAGGTCGAAGCACCTTTGTCTATGATAGTATGATGGATTGGTCTCCCTTTCGACACAACTTGTACTTGGAATGAAAGTTGGTGTAAGAGGCGACATTTAGATTTCTCCATGTCAAAATAGCTAGCATAGAGTCCTCGGGGGTCAATCCCATTGATGGCCGAAAGAAAGGCTTTCCTTTGTGCTGGGAAAGTTTGTAATACTTTGAGAGAAGACATAGATGACGATGCATGCACCAAATCTTCTACAATATTATAGTTTTGGGTGGAACGTGTAGAGGTGTTATGATTCGTGCGTCGAAGTGTCCTTTTGGGGGGATGAATCGCGGGGTCAACAGTGGGTTGTTCGATATGAAAATTGTTGGGCGGCAGTGGATTTGAACTGGTACCAGGTTCTTGAGTATCAATGACAAGATTTACATAAATTTTGGCTCATGTTTGGAGTTCAACACTTTCTACGTCATAAATGGTGGACGATCCTTCACCGGAAGGATGCGCACCACCATTGCCCCTTTGCGGGGGTTGTGGTGGATTTGCAATCATGTGTTTTTATTGTTGTTGTGGATTAGGGAAGGGATTATGAAGGATAGTAGGTGTCCCCCCAGAGTCCTTGTTTGTGATAAAATCTATGCATTCTTATAGCTAAGGACATTTGTATGTCAAGTGGTCCTCCATACAGATTCTGCAAGGAAATTTCATGGGTTTCTCTTTCCCTTTGTCATTTTTAGCAGTGTTTTTCTGATTGGGATTATTCTGATGATCTGACTGCTCTTCCGAAGAAGATGAATTTTTCTTCTTCTTCTTGTTTTTTCCACTAGGTTTTTGTGAAACTTACACAGAATTTACCTTAGCGGTAGGAAGAGTAGTGGATTGGTTAGGGGCGGTGGTAGCCAAAGATGGCTGGGAGGTTTGCCCACTAGGTTGTTTTATGGCTATATTGGAGATTGCACCAATGAGGCCGTCAACGTGTGCTCCAGGTTTCTGAGTAGCGGGAGGATTCGAATTACCAAGGGCATAGGGGAGTAAATCATATAGCGTGCCAGATTGTGAATAGATCAAATCTAGATGTTGTGCATGACGAATGGATTGATCTTCCGCGACTGCACCAGACAGACAAATGTCTTTAGCTAGCTTTGGTAAGAGTGACTTACAAAACCAATTAGATAATAGATGATCCGCGATTGGCGCTTTGACTAACGTCCTCCTATGTCTCCATTCATGAATGTGATAAGAGATGTGGGTGGTAGTGTCTTGACACAGTGAGGTTAAGAGCTTCGTGCCGGTTTCATATGTAATAGGTAGTTGAAATATTTTAAGGAATTTCGTAGCTAAAGCACCAAAAGTGTTGACGTATCTACGTGGTAACTCAATGTACGATTTGGTAGCATTGCCTGTGAGAGTGCGGGGAAAAATTCAAAGCCATGTACTATCATCCGCCATGGAGTTAGAGACAGACCATAGATGAAAGGTGGTGACGTGCATGGCCGGATCGTCCCCTAGTTTCCTGTCGAATTTAGGGATGTCAGACTGAATCTTGTACAGTACTGGAGGCCAGAGTTGGTTGTGATTGATGGGATCATTGGTCAATTTGTATATCTCGAGGATGTCTAGAGCTGCCAAAAACGAAAATTTTGTGTTTGCCCCCGGGTCCAACCAAGGAAGAATAGGCTGACTATTTGGACCATAGGGTCTGCCCATGAATGTGTTACCAATAGGATAGGTAGGACTTTGTTGATAAAATTTCCCTGTGGGTGGGGGTGTAGGAACGTATGGCTGCTGTCTGTATGGTATATTGTACTGGGGGGGTAATGGTTGGTTGCCCCTAGCGTAAAAGTTTCCCCCTTGTCCAAATGGATTTTTGGGTTGATTTTCCCATATGGATGCAATAGAGCTAGACGAAGGCATGCCATTATTCACATTTTTAAGCAACGACATAGATCCTATACCAAAATTTTGACCACTTAAGGGAACAATGTTAATAGTGGGTTGTCCCATTTGTCTGGATAATTACAGGGGAACCGAAGTGCCCCCACTTATCTGTGTGTTGATGACACTTTCCCCTGGCATGATAGCCAAGAGGTTTGAACTCAGCAAAGGGTTCCAATCGAAAGGGTTGCTAAAAGGAACCGAAGTAGCCGCGCTCATGGGAGCGGGTACCGTGGGTCCTTGCATAGTCACCATAGGAGCAGGGCCCAAACGATTCAGAGACCCACTAATAGTTGTGGTGACCATAGGGCTGGGACCAGGCATAGGCTGGCTACTGGGGTTACCGATTAGCGGCGTAGAACTGACTACCGGTGGGGAAGAAGGTGGCGAACCTGGGTTGGTTGCCATTAGCATCGACCCCATGGGTGTCAGTTGTGAAATGGATGTTGGTATAGCCGAAGACATATCTTGGCTTGGTGTAATCTGAACTAACACTAGCACCGACGGATCAGTGAGTGGAGGATTACAAGGAGGTACGACTCCTTCCGTAAAAGGATCCTCTGGAAATTTCGTGTGGTATGGTGCTATGTGAAAATCAGGGGTTGTCACTGGAGACTGCTCTTTCGAAGAAGGCAGGGGCTCACCGAGACTCAACTCCTCCTCTGGTGTCAACAGAAGGAGACCTCGTTGTCGTCAAGACAGACGGTGAGGGTCGAAAGACGCCAAAGTGACCTATTTATTTTTATCAATTTTTTATTATTTGTGATGTATTATAAAGCCTTAGTGATAGTAACCACACACCTAAAAAAGAAAAAGGAAAAAATGACTTTCTAAAATCAATCAACAAGCAGCCAGAATAAGGTGGCCCCGTCTGAGTACTACTGTTTGCTGGAGATGAAACCCATTATTTCAATAGCATACATAGAGGGTTAGTTGTAAACATAGTTACAGTTACTCTAGAGCTTTGCATGAACCTCAGAAAATAGGTGTAAGAACTCTCGTGAAGATGAAGACCCTCCCAAAGACCGAAGACAGACTAGGTCCATTTGTTTTAGGTACCAGGACAGCCCATCCCAGTCACCTCATGTAAGTCCCTAAAAATTTTGGCCACTAAATATACCTCAAATCATGGACATCATCACGGGGGTCATGGTCGTAGACATCACGCTATATGGGCAGAACACCTAGATCCCGAATCTAGTTTCGAAATCCCTAAAGGGAACCCCAATATATAGCATGCCCACTGAATGCACTCGAAGGTGGGCTACCTTCTCATGCACCCTGGTGTTGTCTCGCGCTTAACTCCGGTGGTAGTGGAGTGGTCTTGATAATATGAGTGCAGTAGGATTTCACTTATTAATGACTCTAGTCTCAAGTTTTGAGATCTTGGGTGATTTTATCACTTCTCCTACCCCAAGATCCTAGCCTGAACTACTATTGGTGTGACCTCAGAAAAAATTATATGATTAATTTTATTATCGCTTGATTCTTAGTGTACCTGATTATTATTCTTGCGGAGGGGGAGTGGACGTATGAAAGGTGATGAGACTCTGACTCAAAAATCATGCAGAAAATGTGCTCTAAATATTCAATTTCAGTGAAGATTTTTTCTACAAGGAGAGATTTTTTCAACATCCATGCACCAAAAATTAAAATAACACAGTTCATCTTTAAAGATTTAGACATCTATTTGTCCTCTCTTAATAACCTTTTAACCAAAAATTTTCAAAAATAATAAGAAAACTAAAAAGAAAATTTCTTCTTTCAAAAAGCAGATGCGATTGACATTTTAATTTTCAAAATAATAACAAAAAGAAAAAAATGCTAGCTGGTAAACAAACACAAGGATCTAGCAAGACAAACTATTCTGATGGCCAATAACTCCATAGCCAAAGGGGAAACACAACATGGGTGTAAAAAGTTGTTTTGGCTATGTAACATAGGCAAGAAGAGGCTACAAAGCATTAGTAATGAGACTAACACACCGTATCTAAGAAAATACCACGTTATAACACTCTGAAACACGTACAGGGGAAGCGTTAGTCAGGGTAAAGTTGCACAGATGGCTAAGAAGGGTCTGATCTAGACTCTGTGAGCTTTCGAGACATTCACTGAGCAGATAAGTTGGTTGTAAGGATATGTGAACAAAAGGAAAAATGGAAAGTGCTAGGAACAATCTGGAAACTTGGGGTTAACTCCCCAGCGGAGTCGCCAATTCTGCTATAGGGAAATATGCTTGGGTGGTGGTTACTAAATATCCCTCTGAGGGCTTTTCGGTGCCCAAGGCAGACAGTCAGATTAGCCGTAAAGTTCACAAAGAAGATGCATACATGTTCATGCTAAAGTCCATAATCAACAAAGTAAGATGAAGAGATTACCTCTTTATTGGTATCGAATCCTATGGATGACAACGAGCAGCGAAGTACATACCCTTCTCCACTGACTCCAAATCCAGATCCTGCAATCAATCAAAGCACCCATGTAATCTCTACAACAGTATAGTTTGTTATTAATTAAACTAGCATATAAGAAACATGAAACAATATATATCTAAGACATTCATATCATGCTACATAGACGATTGAAAAACAATTATGACATTGATGCATCGAACGGAAAAAAAAGATACAATTCTATTGATTTATAAAAAGGGGGATTATAACTGTTGGTTGCACCAAACCCTCCTCAGTCTCCCAATTCCTCTCCTTCTTTCTCTATTTCTGAGTGCGATGATGCTCAAGGCAGAAAGCTCTCAATGAACTTCGCCAATCTTCAAACCTCACACTACAAAAATGAAACTCTACTCTACATATATTCAATCCTTGGACCTTAGACCAAGAGCCCACAACTCCATTTTATAGAAGATGGAGAGGGCAAACATTGCCAACCTATTCAACCAGTTTTTAATGGGAAAGATCAATATGTTTCCATGTCTTTCCATGATTTTTCCTCCTTTAGGAGTCTAGTTGTATTTGGCAAGGCCTAATAAAACATTTGTGCCTTTTAGTTTCTATTTTGTACTGGTCCTTTATGAGAAAAGGTTGGAAGTGCTAGTCACTCTTTCGTAAGATATTTTCCCTTTTCACACTCAAACACGGATAACACTGCCCCTTGGGCAAGACATAGTAAGATATTTTCCCTTTTCACACTCAAACACGGATAACACTACCCCTTGGGCAAGACATAGTGTTACCCTAGGTACTAATGCTCTTTTTACATGTTTTAAGTGCATTATAACGTTGTTTAGATGCTTCTGGGGTGTGTTATCTTGGCAGAAATGGGTGTTGTCTAGGTCATTTTCTTCCTTCCATGTTATCTTCTCCTCTGAGCTGATAAGGAGTTCATTTGTCCTATAACAAGGAACATGAAAAAAACAACTCTACATGTGACCTATAACTGGTAGTAGTAGTACATGCTCTGAAAATGTAGCAACACTATTTACTTGGAAAAAGATTTTTGTTAATGAATGATCACAGTAGCCTCACTAATTATTTAAAAAAACCAAAATTGAATACGCGGTAGGCGCAATGGAAAACCTTCCTGAGTGATTTTGACTTTGATATTAAGCATCTCAAGGGAAAGGAGAATCAATTAGTAGATGAATTAAGTAGGAAATTACATTGTTTATATTAAATTTCATTTAGTGAAGTTAAAAATGATTTTAAGGAACTAATTAAAGAAGTTTCCATGCGTGATCCTTAATATCAGTTTTTATGGTAGCAACTACAACAAGAAAACAACCAAGAATAACAGCTAGGATATGGAATTAATAAGGATAATTTGTTGATTTTAAAAAATATTCTTTATGTACCTAATCACTACATTATAAAACAAATAATATTAGATGAATATCATAAACATCCTTATGTAGTGAATCCTAACTACCCAAAGTTAATTACGACCTTAAGCAAATGTTTTTTTCTCCTAGTATGAAGGAAGAAGTGGCGACGTATTTAACAAAATTCCTTCAATTCCAGTAGGTAAAAGTGGAACATCAACACCCTCCCGGACTACTACATCTCTTTCCCATTCCTGAATGGAAATGGGAAGTTATTAAACTGGATTCTATTATTGTTTACCCAAAACAAAAGTACATAATGATTATATTATGGTAGTGGTTGATAAGTTGAGCAAAGCTCCACACTTTATACCAGTACATTCCACTACCAAAATAGTTCTCATCGATGCTATCTTTATACGAGATATATTTTGGTTGCATGGCATACCTAGGGTGGTGGTATTGGACAAAGATGTGAAATTTACGTCCATAGTTTGAAAGGCTTTATTCACAGGATTGGGAACAAAAATAAATTTTAGCACTCCCTATCACCCTTAGACATATGGACATAAAGAGAGGTTGAATCAAGTGTTGGAAGATATGTTATGAATGTACATTATGCAACATCCTGGAAAATGGGAGGATTATCTTCATATTGTAGATTTTTCCTACAATAATAGCTATCAAGCATCGCTTAAAATGAGCCCTTTCGAGGCATTATACGGACGAAGGTGTAAGACATCTGTTAATTAGAGTGGCCCTAAGGATAAACTGATTTTGGGACTTGAGATGTTGAAAGATATGGAAGCTACTGTTAAAAATATATAATGGAATTTAAAAGTAGCTCAAGGAAGACAAAATATTTATGCCGAAAAAAATGCATTTATCGAAATTCCAGGTTGGGGATCATTTTTATGTTCATGTTAAGCCTAATAAAAGTACCTTACAGTTGCAAAGTTGTGCTAAATTAGTCCATCACTTTTGTGGACCCTTCAAGATCCTCACGCGAGTAGGGCCGATAGCTTATCAACTGGCAGTACCGGACCATATTCGGGTTCATAATGTGTTTCATGTTTCATTACTTAAGAGGTATATATTGACCCTAGAAACATTATTAACTGGAGAGACATACACGTTGAACCAGACATAGAGTTTCTAATCTAACCCATACGTATCTTGGACCAGAGAGAATTCATGCTGCAGAAGTGATCTATAACCCAAGTTAAGATCCAGTGGAAACATTTCGTCCCTAAAGAGGCCACCTGAGAAGATGAAAAAACTATGGAAAACTTGTATCCCAGTATCTTTGAAAGGTTGGAAAACACCATCACAATGTTTTCTTGAAGGGGTGGGGGGAAGATGTAATGCCCCCTTGTGAATCATGTAAATATTTATTAATTAGGTACTCGATGAGGCAGTAAATAGAGTTAATACTTGTTAATATTTTGGAATGAGTTAACTATAAGATTCTGCGGAAACTATTATGCTAAGAGAAGTCACATGAGAATGGTTAGAAAACAGTTACAAGTGATAGTTACTACCCAAAAATTTATTTCGTAAAATAAAGAGGCAACAAGAAATTTTTCATGAGGACCGAGACAGAGAGAGAGCAGTAAGGCTAGAGGCCAGTGAAAGAGAGATAAATTGTTGCAAATACTGAAGGACATGAAATCCTGGAAAGGGATGCCCAATGGGATTCTTTCTTGTGAAATACTATGTCTGGTGGGATTCCTGACCCGCTAGTTTGATTCTAACCTGGTGTAAGTGAATGGCTAAGGGATGAGATGCAATCCATGACTGATCTCTTCAACGGGTGGAGGATTCTATTTTCCTCCGCATCTTGTGGTGGATTTATTAAGATTCAAATAAGTGATAAAATATTTCTTTAATTTGCACAGTAGTAAATCATATTATTAAATGAGACATTACGTTTAGGATTTTAACATATAATGTTATGGAAATCGAAGGATGTACAAAAATGTTAACAATATTTATAATACATATACGTGTTATTCAATTATTTTAAAAACTCTTTTGTTGTAGAACGTGGTTCTGAGCACAAGCCAAGATTTATGGAATAAGGGAACCAATACTATAATTTCATACTTTATTGCTGGAATTGTAGAAATGTTTCATTTTTTTCCTGAGCCAAGCCACCATTGCTAGCAGAAAAGGATCGGTCCTTTTGTGTACAATATTTACAAAGAATTCAATCAGATATGAAGATTCATAATATTTGTAGAGGATACGAGAAAGATGCATTGAAAAAGATAAAACAGAAGGGATTAATGAATGTAATTTCAACTATCATGAAATAATATCCTATACAACAGATAAGCATAATAATACTATGAAACAGGTGCGGAAACCATCAACCGAAAACTAGGGAACCCTTAACTAGGAAACCCTTAAATGTAAAACCCTTTCAACCACAAAGAAAATTTGGTTGTACGCATATCCCTTTATACAAATACAAAAATAGCAATGAAAAAATAAGGAACTAGTTTTTTTGTAATCAAAATGCACACATCAACAATATCGCTTCATAAATAAATGTACAGATCTTCATTCGGTACAATACGAAATAAATTGATATAACTTAATCAATTGGTCGTATGGCATAGAAATCGCACAGGGTGGAACAATTTGAGCATTCAAAAATGGATATGGCCAAATAAAACAAGCAATTCTTCATTTTGAATATATTCAGAACACCAAGCTCAACATAGGGTGGGAAAACCTTAAGACCAAAAGAACTATAACATTTAGTCCCTGAAGGAGGAGGGCATTAAACGACCAAATAACTTAATCAGAATCATAACCTCCTGGGAACACTGAACCACTGACACATGATGGGATGAAAACCCATTTCGTAATCTTGAATAATGGTGAAGGAAATCAACGAAAACACCGGTCGGGCTGGGAATAAAAGCCTGGATAAAACACAGATCATATGAAGGGTAAGAAACATTGGGGATTCCCTAGACTAGAACATTAGAAAGGAAATTAACATTATAAATGGAAATCTTCAAGCTAAACGTTAAGACTGTACTCAGACAGTTACCTTTGAGCTTCCAGAGTTAATTGCTGAGAACCCTGGAACTCTCCTCGAGCTGAAATTAGTACATTCTCTAAAGTAGAAATAGTCTTAAACGTATACAGGAGCATACCGACCCCATATAACAAAGATAGAAGCAACCAAAAGACCGAAATAACACCAGAAGTCAACTGTGTATTCAGCTGAGGAACCAAAACGTGAATCAGTCAAACCCCAACATGCCTAAGATTCCAACTTAAATAAACTTGCACCAGTTGAAAACATTAGTGGAATTCTTAACACAAATGCGATGGCTTTGCTTGGTAACGGATTCAAGCAACAAAAATAGAAGATTTTAATATTCATCCATTATTGTAACCTGTTTTATTTCTTCAGGTTCAGTTATGTTAGTAGGAATGACAAAAAAATCCACGAAGTACATTGAAATTCTCATGTGAATGAACAGATTTATTAATAAATAAATAAAGTGAATTAAAGTACTTAGGAATGAAACACTTGAATATGGTATTCTTGACAAAGATCATTGGTAAATGAGATTTGGATAATTGTTTTATAAAAAGAATGATAGATAATATTCTAGATAACATTTAATTGATATAAGAGAAAAACCATTATATTTATTATGCTGATAGGCGTAACCCCCTATCGGAAGGAGCATGTTTTGTGATTAGGCTAATTAATTTTTTTGATCTGATGGTCTGGATTGAAAGATGCCGGTATATTATGGTCGTCGCCACTCAATCAATGGATCAAATCTACCCCACTAACTTCCTTGCATATCTAAATCACATGTTTAAACTGTACTTAAATCAATTTTTTACAAATCTTAATTAAAAATTTACTGTGCCATTTATTAATTGCCACCTATCAAGATTAACAACTAGAAGGAATCCGAATCATTAAATCTTCTCCAAGTGTTGAAATCGTTCTGCAACCTGTCCCATGCCTTTCCCACGAGCCATAGTGGCAGCAAGCGGTGCATGTTGGTGCATGTCGAAATCGTTGTGCAACGTGTCCACGAACCATAGTGGCGGCAAGGAAACGTTTCTTTTGCTTTCTCCTCCTTTCGATTCCGTACTAACTGCAGACGTCTAGAAGCCACAGGTAACACAATGGACAGTCAAGCCAGAGGACGAAGTCGACGAAAGTTCGATGGACGGTGATTTGATATGTTGAGTGTGAAGGAATGGCACAACCAGAGCCATAATTAACTAATGGTTAATCGAAACGCGTGGGTGCAGGTATGAGGAAGGCGCAGTGGAAGGTCTAACGGGTGAGCGTTGTTTTAGAATAGACGCGCTTCCTCATCCATTGCTATAATGGGGTCTTTGAAATGATTCCTATTTGTTTATTTATTTTCTGTTCGAAGTTTTTCTTTGACAATAAAGAAATAACGTAATTCTCAATCTCCTTCCCAATTCATCCCTCTGCTTATTAAGATTTAATTTCAGTTGCAATTTGTAAGTAATTCATTGATGTTTGACGGTGCTTTATTTGTTTATTTCTTTCCGCTTTCAGATTATTTTCTAAAATATAGAGACTGTGCAACAGGCAGAGTGTTCATCACTGCTATGGAGCGATACTCTTAAGGTAATATGCAGTTCCTTCTCAAATTTTTATTGCTTGTGTTCTTACAGTCGATAACATTTAAATCATTTTATACGCCTATCGGCGTATATCAACCACATTAGTTTTTACTAATGTGGTTGTGCTAGTTAAGATGGAAAATATGCTAAGCTTGAATAAGCATAAAGCATCCCCAAAGAAAGACTGACTTTTATGGAAAAGTCTAGGAAGGTACGTAAAAATGACAAAATCCATGAAGTACATTGAAATCCTCATGTGAAGAAACAAATTTATTAATAAATAAATAAAGTGAATTAAAGTACTTAGGAATGAAACACTTGAATTTGATGTTCTTGTGAAAAAAAAGAAAAAGAAAAATATTATTGGTAAATGAGATTTGGATAATTATTACATAAGAAGGATGCTAGATAAGATTCTAGATAACATTTAGTTGATTAAAGAGAAAAACCATTAAATTGCTTAACTAGGAAAATATACTAAGTTTGAATAAGCATAAAGCATCACAAGAGAGAAAGACAAACAAGTGCATAAAAATGACCACAAAAGCTGGAAGCAGCTAAATGAAAATTTATCATAAAAAAGGTACTGGTAGATTACAGTTAAAAGTTGGGTGGTGAAATGTGAGAGATTCCCAAGTGAACTTTAACTCGTGATTTTGGTTGGAATTCTGTTATGACACTTTATTTCAATTATTTCATTCCACTCGGTCATATCTTCTTAGTATGAATAATCATGGGTAGGTGTTGTCCTTTAAAAATATGTTAAAGAAACTTACGTTATTTATTTATAGAAATTTGAATTTACTGATGAGATTCTCTGCATGTACTCTGAGATTGGAATGTTTTAGTTAAAAATTTCAGTATTATAACGATGAAATGATAAAATTCATGTTGTAGGATTTTCAGTATTGTAATGATGAAATGATAGATTTCTATTGTAGTATTTTCAGTATTGTAGATGGCTAACTATTAGTTTTTCTATTATATAAATTCCAGAAATGGTAAATGAGCATAGGATAGTGTGATATAAAATTTCTGATACTGCGAATAATTAAAAACAAAGATTTCTAACAAAGATTTTTATAACAGATTACTAGGTTATGTAATCCTTTGTTCATATGGTACAAAAATGAAAAAAAACAAAATATTGTAACCAGTATTTTGTCTTCACAATTACTGTAAAGTTATAAATAATTGGTTTCGTTTCTTTAAATTTCAGCATTGTGATTAAGTGAACAAGGTCAGTATTGGGTAATATCTTGGGTAATCTCTATTATAACCTGCATTATTGGAAAAGAGAAATTAGAGAGATGTATGTGAGAAAGAGCAGGATAAGTTAATTTAGAGCAAGTTAAAATGAGGAAGTAAACTTGCTAGTTAGATGATTTAAATAATAATTAGAGTTGGTTGATTTGTCTTCTCCTAGATGGAACATCTAGGCTGGGTTTATAAGAAGAAAATATTGAATCGATTTTGACAGAAACTAGAAGAATTATGTAACTAGTTCTTTTGGGATTTGGAATTATCCCAAAAATAAAGCAAGAATTCAAGAGTTAAGATTCAAAACAAAAACTTAATTAAAGAAGGAAGAATTCAAGGATAGAATGATATTTCTAAAGCCTAGAATGATATTGCTAAAGCCTAAAAAATTGTCATTAGGTAAGGAGGAAACCAGAAATTGGGATATATTTATCCCTATTGCTTCCTGACTGAGATAAATTTAGATATTGAAATTAATAATTGTGTATTGTATTCTTACCCTGAGGTTTATGGTAATTCCGGACCTGACGGATTTAAACTCTAGAAACCGAAATAAAATTTTCATTGTAATTCAGAATGCTATGAACAGAAAACTAGAGACAAATCGAGAGGTAACAAACAATAATGATCTATGTAGAAAATCCTTTCTATATTCCTTGCAGGAAAACATATAAGTAATAGCTTTAATACTGGTAATCTAAACAGATATATACATAATCTTTCGCAGAAATATTACACTAAAGAAAGAACAAGAATTCATAGCTTAATCATAACAAGAAATGGGAATAATAACAATCAGATGTAGCTAAGACATTCATGGTGGGAGCGATTACCAATTAAACCATTCACTCGTGGCAGTAAAATAAAAAAGAAACTTTATCATAACATTTATGTAAATATGATTTCCATATGCATCGAAACAGAGTCTTTACAGAAATCAGAGCGTGACCATACAACAAAAATTACAGCGGTTAGAACGTGGTTATGAATTAGAAATATATACCAACTAGAAAAAAAATAATACCCCCTCCCCTCTCTATGTTTCAGATTCACTTATTGTGAGTGGAACCAGAAATCCCACGTAAGGTACAGGAGTAAATTTGGGAATTGAAATCCAAATTCACATGGAAACAAGTTCGGAACCTAAAGAAAATTAGACACTGTAATAAACAGGAAACCATCCTTCTAGAAGGCGGCCTACATAAACTAGATGGAGATTTTCCCCAATTCAGCAAACTAACGGTATTATCGCCACAGAGAAAGGTATTGCCCACATGTATTCCAATAAAACTGATAGCATAAATTCCAGTGAAATGGAATAGCATAAGGTATTGTTCATTACTAGTTTTTTACCATTATAATAATATTAAAACAACAGAAGTTCGAAGATAAATGTTACTATAATTTTTTTAAATAAAATTTAAAAATATAAAATTAAAATAATATAATTAATTATGATGGTGATAATGGTGGTGGTTAATGTCCATAGAGACCAATTTTTGGTTAATAGGACCTAAAGAAAAGAGTTATTTAGTTTGATTTAAGATTTTATACCTATGCTTAAAAAGCTTGGAGAGAAGCCTCCCGAGCTCACTATAATTTTGACATCTTAAAACACTAGGAAGGTCAGTATTGCAACAAGATTATGAAATTGAGGTATAATGTGGTTGTATGCAGGGCACTCTAAGACGAAGTGATTTTCATCCTCGATGTTCATATTCTCACAGAGATGGCAGATCCTTTCCACCCATGGTGTTTTAGGAACTGTCCAATGACCTGTTTCACTATGGAGCTCATGAGAGTTCGTTCTAATCTTGGCTATATTAATTTTCTTCTTTGAGCTAGTTAAAACAGATAGATACTTTTAATCTTCTAGGGTGGGGTTGATGACCTCCTTATAATATCTTAATTTTCTTTTAGCTGCTAGATCTTTCTCACACCACATTTTTTTTTCTAAACTTAGAAGTAACAATTTTTTTAATGTTGTTAATGTTTTGCAATGCAACATTCTCGTCGATCTCCCAATGGTTTAACCAGGCCGTGGTGTCTTTATACCAACCTCGTTTAAGTCTTAGGTGGTTTTGGCTGGAATTTAAAGCTAGCTTCGGAAGTCTATGGTCTCCTATGCTATTGAGCTTGTGTTTGTACAATAGAAGACTAGTCATAACTAGGCTCTCGATAGGGGGAAAGACCCACTTCTATAAGGAGAATAGGATAGGGTGTATTGCTTTTAATTTTAAGGTTATAAGTTATAAAACGCTTCTGGATTTGCACAATCTTTCTCCAGGATTCTCTAGAGATGCTGCAACCTCAAACCTCACATCCATATAAGATAACAGGAGTGACTAAAGTTTCAAAGAGGAACTTCTTTCTATCCCACATTAAGAGGTTTGCCGTTTTACAATATATATTTAAAAATTTACCTCATATATAATAACATATATTTTCTTATAGATAAGAGAATTATAACATGTTTAATATATCACCTCGATAACTTCACATCAAGAAATTCTTTAACAAAATAAGAATTCACCATCTATCCAAAACAATTTAAACTACACATATATTTTTAATAAATATCATTACTTAATTTATTTTGATTTACTAAATTTTCCAAAAACTTTGAAGTTTATGAATTCTTAGAAAGCTCTTTTCAAATTTTGTTTACAAAACGACGCCATTGAGTGAAGGGCCAACTTTGTATTTTAAATCAATGGAAATTGCTTCTAAACTAGAAATTGTACCACATGTTGCAAAGTAAACGCTGTAAGGTTGTGGTATAGGAAAGAATAACATATAAGAAAGAAGAGGTAGTAGGAACTTTCTCGGCTCCAACTGATCCTCGAGAATAAGGGGTGGATAATTATGTTTACTGGACCTCAAATCAAAATATCCATATTAAGTAATTGATGTGGAACAACTTCTTTGTTATTAATTGCATGCAAGATGTGTTTTTTTCATAATGGATGAGACATTTTGGCCTAAGTACTGAAGACCTCTAGATGACGAAATATGCATGTTTATTTTTTTCTGCATGAAGGATGCACTTGGTTTTTATGACCAAGTTGGGCAGACTTCACCCTTCCATGAAATTATTTGTTTCTATCACATTCACAATGTTGAATTCCTCTTATACTACTCCTATAACTCTGACTCTACTCTACAGCCATAATTATTTAATGGAATAAAAACTTATCACTATGACATGTTGTACTTCATAAGAGACTACTAAGAAGCTTAAGTATGGTAAATCCACCTTCACCTGTCATTTGAACATAGAGCATAGAGTTATCTTAATAGTTAATTTTATGGATAAGAGACATTTGGGCCCTTTTTAACCCTTGGGGACGATTAATTAGTCTCAGTTATTATAAATTATCTACAATCATATTTCTATAATTCCTTTTTGAACGACCAATATTCCACTTTTTGGAACTTTTCACCTCAGTCAGAATAACAAACATCATGAAGACCCAAAAGTAGGAAGAAAAAATAAGCTCATAATCAGGGTATCTAGCGACTTCTTTAAGGATGATAATTCAAGATTTTAGTGCCTTTTAAAGATCATTTATTTTCCCATCAAATAAAAAGAAACAATCAAATTTTGTAGTGACAAGAATGGGAACAAATTTTAAATGTAATAAGTCCCTTCCCTAGTGATAGTACATTTTTGTTTTGAAAATAATAGATTCCTCCCCAAGTGACCCTTTAGAGATACCTTTTTTTTCAACTGATTGCAATAGGCAAGTGTATTTTGTCTAGTATTTTCTAAGTCATCGAATTTAAGGGCAGACGTAAAGAGACTACTAGACAAAAAAGAGTAGATTGCAATAGGTAAGTGTATTTTGTCTAGTATTTTTTGAGTCATTGAATTTAAGGGCAGAGGTAAAGAGACTACTAGAAAAAAAGAGCAGAGTGACTGAATGTAAAATGAAAATAACATTGAGGAATATCTTCTGATTTTCTCATGTGGGCCTTCTTCAATTGATGAGGTAGTAGGAATTTCTCCTACAGAATAAACGATGGAGAATTATGTTGAGTGAATTAATACTCTTGTAACTTTGATGACTCCTTACAATTGGAATGTATCTCTTCCCATAACTCTATATTAGGTTATAATTCTATATTTCTCTTGTTTATGAATAAAGTGTCTCGATATCACTATTATCTGTCTCTTACATAGTTTTTCTATTAACTCTAAAGTTTTTCAATTTTCAAAAACAAATAAAAACAAATTTGATTATAAATAAGTCATATTTTTTCCCCAAGTCTTTTGGGAGAATTTCAATTCCTAAAAAATGACTCTAATCATGAACGTCTTCCCTCACTCCCCATAAGGTCAACCTCTTTCCTCACTTCCCCATAAGGTCACCTGGCAAGGTTCTCCTCCAAATTTAAAAATATCATTTCAAGATTAGTTTAACATGTACTCATAGATGAGTTATCATCTCTGTTCATGGAAATGTACAGAGAGTACAGTCAGTGGGCATGAACCGAGAATATTCACTAACCAGAAACATTAATATATAGCAGTATACACTCAGAATTACACAAGAAGGTAGAAATAGAGCAGAAGAACACATCTGAGAATAATATCCATATGCAAAAATCAAATTGCACAACCATAAATCACCAGATGTTAAAATTGATGAAATCCCATACTAGAAGCCCAATAGAGACTATGAAGTACTCAATTTATTTATTGACATCATTGATCATGACCTCCTTCACTCAACAAACCTCAGTTATCTATCAATCTAGATAAAGATAACCATGGAATCTCAAGCAATGAACTGAAGGCTCGGAGTATAACATACGTAATGAGTGGCATTTATCATGATAAAGCTTAAGATTTGTAATAGACATCTCCATCACATATTACTCCCGTTGGCTCGCGGTTCTCATCCACAACAGTATCAGTATCAGTATCAGTATCTTGTCCCTTTTCCTGGTTTCCCTGATCCTGTTGATCTTTCAAGCCACATTCCACATGAATATCGTAGTCACATTTTTTGAAATAATAGGACCATGCACTACCATTTATGTTGCATCAATCATAGATGAATATAGGCCTTTGTGTCAGTACAAGTTGGTGTTCATGCTTGCTACACTTAATCTCCTTGGGAGATTTCTCAACAAGCTCTTTCATCTCATTCTGCAGCCTTTGAAAATGAGCATCAGTGAATGGATAAGCCCTGGCTCCATGAGTGGACACTGCACTTCTGGAATTATTTGTCACATTTTTCCCATCTGGACCAACAACGATCAAAGATGGTATGCCTCTAACACAGAAATAGCATGAGAGATTCTTCTTAGTTTTATCTACAAATGGAAGAGCCAACCATGGCATGCCTTTGTAGTAGAATGCAAAAGCTTCTTGATCTCAGTCCATAGAAATGAAAATAATCTCAAAATATTCTCCTCTTTCTTTGATTTCATTGTAAACCTTTGTAAGCTCTAGAGTGAAAATTCGGCAAGGAGGACATAAATGGGCAGAGAAATAAAGACCAACTATCTTTCCCACAAGCTCAGATACCAGTACCTGTTACAAGAATCAAAACGTATAAATGATTAATACCATCCACAAGACTAGAAGCTCTTACAACTCTCCGTGTCAGGTTGTAGCTTAGTACTTGGGACAGGGCACAGCCATGGAAACAACTAGATTCAAAGCTCCTCAGATGTAGAGTCCCTTTTGTGTAAATTAGGGAAGGAGTGTTATACAATTTCTAAACAGATTTAGACACTTAGCAGTTTCACATTGTTTCTTTAATTCCCCAGCATGAAAGTGCAAACTCACTAACTTGTGTATACCAATAACCTAGTTCTGCCTAAGAATCATATCATACTTTTAAGCAGATTCAACCAGCTAATTTATAAAGTGCACATCCCAAATTGTGTCTATGAAGATTTCCTTTTATTCTTTATCCCCATCTGAATTATTTTGGATAATGATAATATGAAATCCCATACTATAAGCCTAGCAGAGACTATGAAGTACTCAATTTATTTATTGATAGCATTGATCATGACCTCCTTCACTCAGCAAAGCTCAGTTATCTATCAATCTAGATAAAGATAACCATGGAATTTCAAGCAATGAACCGAAGGCCAGGAGTATAGCATATGTAATGAGTGGCCTTTATCATGATAAAGCTTAATATTTGTAATAGACATCTCCATCACAGATTACTCCTGGTGGCTTGCAGTTATCATCCACAACAGCATCAGTATCGATATCCTGTCCCTTTTCCTGGTTTCCCTGATCCTGTTGATATTTCAAGCCACATTCCACATGAATATCGTAGTCACATTTTTTGCAATAATAGGACCATGCACTACCGTCTTTGTTGCATCCATCACAGACGAATACAGGCCTTTGTGTCAGTAAAAGTTGGTGTTCATGATTGCTGCACTTGATCTCCTTGGGAGATTTCTCAACAAGCTCTTTCATCTCATTCTGCAGCCTTTGAAAATGAGCATCAGTGAATGGATAAGCCTTGGCTCCATGAGTGGACACTGCACTTTTGGCATTATTTCTCACATTTTTCCCATCTGGACCAACAATGATCAAAGATGGTATGCCTCTAACAAGGAAATAGCGCAAGAGATTCTTCTTAGTTTTATCTCCAAATGGAAAAGCCAACCATGGCATGCCTTTGTAGTAGTATTCAAAATCTTCTTGATCTCATTCCATATAAATGAAAACAATCTCAAAATCACCACCCGGAACTTGCACCTAGCCCTAATTTCTTGCCACCATTATTACAAGCACAAAAACTAATATGGGGAGTTCAAAGCAGTTTGAAAATGAGTAATCATCATGGTAAGCACTCTACCTGGCCATATATAAATTAAATATTAGCCTCATCTGTATCTAAAGAAAATAAATTATATCTATGGTGTGATCGATGAATAATTCCATAAGAAAATGGATGGTAGTAAGAAGATCTCAGTACCTCACCTGGTCACCTCCATGCTTCATCACAAAGTTGCACTCATTATAAACCAAGAGTGACTCCAGGGTTTATGCTTCTTGTTTGGCATTGTCTTCAGCTTCAATCTCAACCAATCGATCTTTTGTAAATGGGTAAGCTTGGATTCCATAGTCTCGTATATGGCCCACTGCATCTGTCTCTACTGTTTTCCCATCTAGACCTAAAATGATCAACGTCCAATAGTCCTTTGAGTGAGTATCCAACCATATTTATGGTTGGCTATTTCTTACACTTTCACAATTCAAAGGACTATACATTTTATTATCATTGCAAGACATTGAACATAATGAAATTTGAGCAAGTGCTGACACCAAAATAAAATATGCTCTCAAACAGAGTGAACCTACATGATCAATACAATGTTACATGACGAAATATTGGTAACATTTCTTGTGCAGAATCATTGAACCTAGAATAATAGGCTCATCATGTTAAGGAAAAGATTTAGTGAGGAGATGATTCAATGTGCTTAAACATAAACAAAGCTTCTACTCAAGTATAAAGTATTCTTTTCAGGTTCCATGCATTGAAGTTAGGTACAACATTTGAGAGGAAGAGTATGAAGAAGGAGATAGGTTAGGCAGTTTGAAGTGGAGTTACAAGTTCCATGAGGCATACATTAGATCCAATTTGCAAGAGAAAATTTTAAAGGGTTGGATACTTATTACACATACACAATACAAAGGGCTATAGATGTTATTACCATTGCAAGCCATTAACAAAAATTTCTTTATTGTGGGGGAACATGGGAACTTTGAAGTTCATTTGCATAATCCTTGTTATGCTAAGCCTGAAAATTTTGTCTGCAATGAGAAAATTGTAAAGGGTTGGATACTTATTACACATACACAATACAAAGGGCTATATATGTTATTAGCATTGAAAGCCATTGAACAAAATGAAATTTCAGCAAGTATTGACACCAAAAGAAACTATGCTCTGAAAAAGAGTGAACCTACATGATTAATATAATGCTATGTGACTAAATATTGGTAACATTTCATATGAGGAATCATTGAATGTAGAATAATAGGCTCATTACGTTAAGAAAATATTTAGGTGAGGATATGATTTTCAGGTGCTTAAAAATAAACAGAGCTTCTACTCAAATATAAAGTATTCTTTTCAGGTTCCATGCATTGACTTCAAATACAACATTTGTCACGAAGAGTATGAAGAAAGAGGTAGGCTAAGTAGTTTGAAGTGGATTTACAAGTGCCATGAGGCCTACATTAGGAAGTAGCTACTTCAAAAACAAGTGTCCAATTTACAATAATTTTATCCATATCTAAAAGACATTGTGTCATCTCATTGCTGGAAAATCATTGCCATTGGTCTTGGCTATTTGGCAAAACACTGCCCAGAAGACTCCTGCCCAATGTTGTGAAGAGATTTATTCTGGAGGAATAGGAGAAATTAGAAGTTCATTTAGATAATCCTCGTTAGGCTAATTTTGGAAATCTCCTCCAGCATGAGAAAAATGTAAAGGCTAGTCTTAGATATGGTCATATTGGTGGCCTTTCAAGCATTTTTGAAGCATTGTTGAATAGGCTGACATATGATAATTAACCTAATTCCACTGAGTTTTAAGCATAAATCCAAAATTACACAAAGCAATTTAGTTTTGTGTCGGAAATGAAAATCCTTTTATTTCCGACTCTACTCCCTTCTTGATGGTGTTTGGAAATAACTGCAACATCTTGCACTGATCTCTGTAAATAATTGGCGGCCCAGGGTACATATTTTGCCCACAGAAAAGGAATCTGAATTCCATTCTGATAAAAGAAAAGAGGCCTTTAATCTGCAGGTAACCAGGCTGCTACCCCATTCCTCATCAATTAATGCCAATCCGCGTCGGCCCAATTCACTTAGAGTTTCCTTCAGTTGTTCATCTCTGGGGCCCAGTGCCAACCCTTTCTCATCAATGTACTGACTACATTGTTCCCCAATTATATCCATGAAATATGTCCCCTGCCAGTCATCCACCTACAGGTATTCTATCCCTTAATTCTGTTATATTTATTCTCTTCATTTATTCACACTCTTAATCCATCTATCAACAGACAGTTGAGATGGCCGACGGTAGCAGTGGCTTGTCTCTGTGGATGCGTACTGGGCTTGTTAAGTAGTGGTCACATGTTGCGCTATGCCATGACCAGGAGCCGGCGAGAAAAAGGATTTTTTCCTTGGGGTTTCACGTTTCTTTGGTACAACTTCATGTGCCTGGGCAGCCTCTTCCACCACTGCATAGCCCTCTCGCCCTTCTTTTATAAAACGGATATCATCGAGATGTTGTGATTCTCACTCTCGATCATCCCTGGTTCAATTCCCACGAATGACACATCCAACCCTGCGCGGCTCCTTCTTCTAGCTATCTATGGTGGTGTCATCTTCTCGGTCGTAACTGGTTCGCACGTTGTGCTGGAAGTTCTCTACACGGGGCCTATGGTTTTGGGAGCTGTAGCGAGAGCTTGATTTCTATGGAGGGTTAATACAGAGGCCGCCGTGAGGCAAATGTCTTAGGTGGCAAGAAAACACATATGGAAGTGGTCTACAGTGGTGGTCGTGGGAATGTTAATGATGGGTGGAGGTATCATGGGGGATAAATGGTTGTGCCTACTCTTTGGCTCAAATTTTAGTCTGTTGTTTTGAGCATTCTTTGGCTTTAACTTCACTCTCTTTGCTTGTTTTCCGATTGTTCTGCTTCACACATTTGAGCAAGTCAAAAACCCCAATCTGGCATCTGAGCAAGTCAAAAACCCTAATATGAAGCAATCGTGAATAATTTCATTCACGCGGTTACACGTTGTCCCGGTATGTGGGTACCCGATCCGTTGTCCTTTATAAAAAGATCAGTGGCCACAATTAGTAGAGACCTAACAAAGTCCTCAACAAAGGATGCCAGGTATGAGCTTGATCTTTTCTGTCTGACAAGCCAGATCTGGGTGCACTTGGGTGAAGAGGAAATGAGCTGAAGAAGACGATGCCATGTCAAACAGGGGAGTTACATATGAACCCTTTTAAGATCCGTTAGTTAGTTATAATCATCCAAAGACAGAATCTCTTCCAATCGTCTAACATTAGAATTGATGGTCCACAAATTAACATGGTAACAATTTGGAAAGTTGTTTTCAAATAAGACACCTTACGACGTATTTTTATTTCTCTTAAAATATTTATTTTTATTTTAAATCAAATATTTTGTAAATTTTTAAACATGTTTCTCTAATTATCTTATTTTATTTGTAATTTTTTTTTTTGTAAATATTATTTTATCTATATTATTTATAAATTTTTTGAAGCCTTAAAATATTTATTTTTTACATATGGCAAATGTATATTTGTTTAATTTTGTTTATATAAATAGATTAGTTTTTATACACAAGTATTAATTAAGTGTTTTTTAATATTGATTAACTTTTTATCATAAAAGTTTGTGCTTATTAATTTTCTAATTAAAATTTAAAAATAAAAAATATATATTTAAATCGGTTTTTTATAGTTTTTTTTAAATTTATATGTATTATTAAAATTTATAATTTTTACACAATTAATATTAATATTGATTAATAACTTTTACATTAATTAAGTAAATTCACAATAATATTTTTTATTTTTGTATTATGTAAATTCATAATAAAGTTTCTAGATTTTGTATTGATTGGATTTTTTTATTTTATTTTATTGAAAATAATAAAAATATTAATTTTAAAATTTTATTTATTTCTATTTCATATCAATATTAACATTGAAAATCTACCTACATACAAAATTTTAAACATTTTTAAAAATTTCAAAGTTGTAAACACATGTTTGAGCAAGGTCCTTAACATAAATGATTTTTTTTTGGTTTGTTAATTGTTTTTTTAACACAACATTAAAACAATGTAAACTTGAAAATTGGTATTACTTTAATTTTTTTTTAAATATTATAATAATTGAAACTTAATCATATAATATATATTTTATATTTTTCAATAACATTATTGTTTAATAAATTATTTATTGTGATATTAATTATTTTAGGGTTTTCATTATTATATTTGTTATGATCAACATTATTGATTAATAAATTATTTTCATCTAAGACTTTTGTGATCTATAATATAGAAAAATGTCTTTCTGATTAATTACATTTGACCAAATCCTAATGATATGATTAATCAGAAAAACATTTATCTAAATTATTTTCATTTTTACATTAATTATAAAAGTTCATTATAAAATGTCCAAATTTTGGATTGAAACAATTGTTATATATGTTTCTTTTCTTTCGTAAGTTTTACTTAAAATAATGAAATATTATTTAATAAAAATATTATTTTTTTCCATTATGGCCACTTTCAATTGTATCCTTGTTCTCAATGTTCAATACAATTGAGATGAATTTCAAAATTTTCTTGTTTTTTCTTGTGTTATATTGATGTTAGGATGTGAAGTTAACAAAAATTTCATGATCAATCCTAATTGGCCAACCATATAAAAATCTGAATACAAAAATTTTACATGGAAATACATACTAGAGAAACTGAAAATTAAAAAATAAAAGAAATATGCACCAATCACATAAAATATGAATACAAAAATTTACATGAAAGCTCAGATAAAACTACAAATTCCCATTATGATATAGATGCAAATTCCAACTTCAAATTGAAGAATAAAAGAAATATGCATCTTCTTCATACTTGAAAAAATAAAAAATGTTTTTTCTAATATTTTATCTTTCTATTTTATTTATGTTAAAGAGTGAGGGTAAAATATTTTACATCTTCTTCATACAGAGTTGTCATATAATATAAGTTGTCATTATCAATTAAAAAAATAGAAAAATATTTGTATTACCTACCTTTCAAACAAAATTATAATATTTTTAATAAAATTATTAAAGGTATTTATTTATTTACTTACTTACATTGTTTTTTATTTAAAAAATATACTATTCTATGAAACAATATTCTAGTCTTGGAAGAAACAATATGAACTCCTTGTTGAATATAGCTAGAATCACACAAAGCTCTGATATTGACTATACAATCCTTATGAGTAGTAGAATAAAACTGTGAACACAATATAAACTCTATATTGAGTATGGATAGAATCACACCAAACTAAAGCCATAGAGTAGAATAAGAGTATGAACACAATATAAACTCTATATTGAGTATGAATAGAATCACACAAACTCCAGATTGAATATAAATAGAATCACACCAAATTAAAGCCATAAAGTAGAATAAAATTATAAACACACTATGGACACACTATAAACTTGATATTGAATAGGGATAGAATCACACCAAACTAAAACAGTAGAATAAGAATATGAACACCATCACAATAAGTCCTCGAGAGCAGTAGAATAAGACTATGAACACAACATAAACTCCATGTTAAGTATAGATGGAATCACACAAAGCTAAAGTCGTAGAATAACAATTTAAACACAATCACAATAAATTTGAAAATGCATTAACCATGTCTCGAATTTCGAAGTCATCCTAAATTCTATAATGGAAATAAGTTCGAATTTCGAAATCTTCCCAAATTCTACATTGGAAATAAGTTCAGGGGTATTTTTCCGTTTAGTTATAAGTCTACAAATAATACATTTTGAGTTCAACCTATAGGAACACGATATTCCTTTTCTCTTGCGTTTCCAAAACACAGGACTTCGTGAACGGAAAGTCAGCTGATCAGAAAATGGAATGATAGCATTTTGGAGTGGAAAGTATTGAAGTTCTATTGCATGCGGGATATATTGGGAAAGATAAGTCGCGCAGTGACACTCTTGCCACTGACAGTCGTTCAGTTATGAATATTTTTTTAGTATTTTTTTCTCGCTACCAAGAATAAAGAAATTTTTTAGTATTTTTTCTTTGGAACCAAAAATAAAGAGTTGTGAGTTTTCCTTCCATTGCTTTGGTTATTCAGTATTGGAGTTTTAGATTGACAATGCGGAGAATGGGGAGAGTGAATGCAGGTACTATGAACTTGAATATGTTTGTAGGGTTGACTGCACTTCTCTTCTGGGTCTTGTTATCATATGGTACAACCACTACACTTCTTTGAGAGCTGTGTAATCCTTTTATTTATTTCGATTATGGTTCAAGTTTGAAATTTCAATTAATAATTACTTTCTTATTATTTTTCAGATGCCGGGACTCTAACAGAGGCTAAAACTGATGCCTCTCCATCTCCCAGCTCGTGCAGTAGCATCTCGTGCATTGACAATTACGATTGCAACGAAGTATATCCCTGCTGTAACCCAAATCCCCCTAATAGCACCACTTTTGTGTGTTGCTTCCCTGGTACGTGTGAAATCTATTGAAAGTGTTGTACACAAGGCTATTACGTGTACATTCAGCTGTTATTTAAATAATGGATGGGACTAAGTTTATAAATAATTTTGGACGGAATACATTAAGTATCTAAGCGATTCTGAGATGATTTGGATGACAACGTCTTGTCCTGTGTCATTGTCTTTAATGAACAGTAATTATTCATTTGTTATGGTGAAATATTTAATTTTTTATTTCATAATAACCATGGAATAATTTATTCAAATCATGGACTAGAAACCCTGAAATCTTACTATTTGATTGGTGTTAGGACCTGTATATCAGAGAAACGCTAATTTTCAGAGATGTTTTTTAATTAATTGTATTTTACAATTAAAAAGTTTTTAAGAAAATTATAGTTTTCTGTATATTTTTTATCTAATATAGATGGGATTTGTAGTTGGCTTTTTCAACTAGATATTAGATAGCAACAAATTAGCAGGATTTTGGTTTGTTAGAAGGATGAGTGAAGTGTTAAGTTTTCGCGTAGTTTAAAAGGGTTGTGTTTTTATCCAGAATTTGGCAATGATTTTCAGAAAATTTGGCAAAGATTTGCCTAGAATCTTGTTTACAGTTGTTAAACTTCAGTATTTTGAGTGCCCTAAGTGTTTTTGATAGTGCTGAATCCATTTCCAGCATCAAAAATGGATTCTAAACACTCCAAGCAACTAATTTTTTGAGTTTTACTTAACCAGATTCGGGCAGCCATCTGGATTATTTCATGGACTCGGTAGACAACTTCTTAAGTTTTCACTTTTAAAACTCACAAACAATGGAAAGTTATTTTGAAATCCTTTTTTACTAAATGCTACACATTTTATATTTCAAATTTAATAATGTGTAAAATTTCAAACATGTTTCATGATTTTTGAGTTGTAAAATATTTATTTGTTACATATATGTTGATACAAGTTCTTTTATATAAATGCATTAATTTTTTTTTTCTTTTCTTTTTTCTATGTAAGATTAATTCTATTAATAAAGCATATAGTACAACTAGTTCATGGCCTCCATGATGCAGGTCATCAGAGGCTTCATAGGTTCAGCAAGATAACAAAAAATGGGTTGCTCGCATGGGGAAACCAGCTCGTGCAACGTTTGTAAGCTGCCTCGATGGAGGAAACCAGCTATAGCATACCAAAACCTATTGCATCCAAAAACAGCAAAAATGGCAAAGGAACTGAATAGAATTACTTGGACAATGCCATCAACTCTTGAGACCATAATCCTCCGAGGGTGGTTCTTCTTCAATCCTGCACCAATATCCATCATCATCATCCGGAACGGGGCATCTTCGAACCGCTACTGCACCTGCTTTGCTGCCGCCACCCTGCTTGCTTTTATCCTGAAGGAGACTCGAATTGCAGTCGCCAACGTTGAAAGAAGCACCTCTATCCACATTTTGAGGGGGCTGCACAGGGTTAGAGGGGTCCGACATTTTAGAAGGATGCGCAAGAGGGGGAGAGGGGGTGGCGGGTCAGGAATTGCCCCCGAAATTTCCTTAAATGAGACCGAGAAAGTCGCTATGACTAGAGGGCGATTGGTATTGTACTGAAAATGAAAATGGGCAGTGGATAGGCTGTAAAGGGAGGCAAAAACAGCAGGACGGGAGCAAGGAGGCGACAGAGAAGCAGAGGCACCGCGTCTGGGGGAGGAAGGGGGTTGACGCCCACGCCCACTGCGCGTTGAGGGATATTGGCCATGAAATCTCTCAAAAGACGACGAAGGACTGGTGGAAAGGGAGCGACGCTAACCAGAGAGGCGTGCTCTGGAGCTGCCCCGTCAACATCTCAGACGGTGCCTGAGCCTGGGCATGACAACACGAAGCGGAGTGGAATGAGCAGTATTGGCTGTGGGCGACAAGGAGGGGGAGGGAAAATTGAGTGCAAGCGAAGAGGAAAATTGCAGAGAGTAGAAAGGGCTATGCGAGAAGTCAAATCCAGGAAGAAAATCGACATAGCAGCCCAAATGACAGCACCTTCCAAGGGAGGTGCGAGAGCTGCGAAATTCGGCCTCTGGGGAGCAGCTAAACCTAATAGGAAGGAATTGTATCGGCATGGAGACCACCAGACGGAGCCGAGACAGAGCAAAGAACTCAGACGCAGTGACGACGCACGGAGACGAAGAACCATGGGGCACCATTTTGAAACGCTTGCAACCTCGACCTCCACACCGGCATAAATGCCGCACAGGGTGACGGCCTGGAGTATTAAACGCTCCAGGGCACCTTAACTGCTAACTGTGGGCGGCCATGTAGCCATGCCATGCGCCGCCCCGCAGGGTTATAGCCGTTGCATCAACTATTACCACCCACATCCGGGGATAAATGCATTAAATGTTATGTCGGTACAAGTTCCTTTATATAAATGGATTAATCGATGTTCATTACTATTAATTTTTTACCATAAAATAAAAGTAAAACAAAACAATTAAAAAAAAAAACTATTTTAATTTTATAAATAAAATTTTAAAATATAAATTTATAATAATATAAAAATTAATTATATAATATATATTTTATAAATATGTTGTCATCTCGGTGGGTAATTATAAATAATTCTTTTGACTATGGTTAAAAGATTATGTCATTTTTTTTTAAATAGAAAACATGTATGTGTCATACAAATGAGTTTTTTTAGGTATATAAGGATTATGTGAAGAGCCAGTTAAAAGAAACCACCTCTCTATTTTGGTAGTTTGGACATTTAGGGCGGTCAGGTGGTTACCTTCCCAAACTATTTTTTGAGGGAAGAGGCTAAAAGGAAGGTCAAGAAACCGAGAGCATTGATGAACTGGGTTGACTTGACGGAGAGGAATTAAAAAAAAATGCTAGCAGATTTCAAAAGGATAATGTTATTCATTTGTACTATCTGCTAGTCAGCTAGAGGAAATAAAACTTTCTTTAATACAGATTTTCTTGAAGTAATAAAACTTTCTTTAATACAGATTTCCTTGAAGTAAGTCTCGTTGGAACCAGATAGTTACATGAAGCAAAATATGTGCTGGAAAAAGTCCTAACAATGCCTTACAAGTGAAGCTGAACAATACCCTACAAGCGAGGTTGCACGGGGGGAGATTCAGTCGGTGGATTGATATCATTGTTTGGGAGGAAACTTCGTCTGTTTATGATTGTGTTCATTTGTGGTATTAAAAGGACACTTTTACTGGTATGGAATGATGTTTCTTATTTTCTTTCTAACAGTGTTGATATTATACATTTTGTTGGATGCATGTTAGTAAATGTGAAAGAATATATTATTTTGTATGTGGAAAATAAAACATTGTATATGATTGTTACTTGACATTAGAAGATGTGAGAAGGGTCGTGAATATAAAAGCTGTAAATGGTTCAGGATAATGTCAGCAGCTTAAATATGTGTGTTTCATAGAAAGATAATGAAACTTTGGACTTAGAAAATGTTAAAAATAAAATGATACATGGTAGATAATTTTGTACATCATAAGAGTAGGGTTGAATAATTGCATCACAGGTATCACAATTGTAGCTTTCAGGAGGAACGATCACAGGAATCAAACTGGAACGATATTCAACCTATGAACCTATAAACTGTAGCAAACAAATTGCGATAAGATTCAGAATTAGGCTTCGAACTGTAGCGAGAATATTGGGACGAGAATCAGATTCAGATTCGTGATAAAATTAAAAGAAAGGATGCAGTGTATAGTAAGTTAGGGTAACTACTGAAGAAGAGTTTGACACTGTCCATTACAAACAGAATATAGGTTAATAAAATGGAAATGGATGAACAAGAGATTCTTAGGATTGTCTTATGGTTGTCATATTATGGCTGCCTGAAATAGTCCCTTGGAACACTCAGAATCGTTACCACTGTAAAAGTATGATGAAAGCAAAAAGATAAATCTTGGCGTTCAATTCTAACTGGTTAAATATACATTGTCCATTGAATTATAAACCTATGAGACCTAACGGTCATGTGGGGAATTTCTTTGAGGGATTATCACAGAATTATAGATAGAAAACAAGCGAAATAATCCATATACTAAACAAGAGAAATAATTCATATAAACCACATATGGAAAAATACACAGTTTGCATGTAATATAAGTATATATAATTAACCAAAAATAAAAACAAACTTACACAGTAATGACCTGAACTGTGAACCAAGTTACACAGAAACCGGGGATGGTCTTCTATTCTAATAAAATTAAACATTAAAATAAGTTAAATCCAAATCAACACTGGGTCAGGTGATAAAGTCATTGCTCTGCGACACTTGAAAATACTAGAGTTTTAAATAGAAAGATGTATTGGTTGAAGCCTTACAACGGTATCCAGGAGTATATAATACTGGTATCAGTAAAATATAGCATTAAAACTTACCAAACTTTGACCTTAGGTTTAGTTTTTCGATTTCTCCACAAGCCAGTTTCTAACCTGGTGGGGAGGAAGTTGACAAACGAATGCCATCAAAAGGAATTCTATCACCACGAGCATCACATTCCCCTCTGTTGGAAATTTAATTCCAACTGCAATTGCAAAGAGAAGGATAAAGACTTAAATTTTGATGGAGAGGATGCAGCAGCAGAAGCAATTTTTATTTCGGTTCGATCTTCACTCTACCGCACATTAAAGCCACTTGTAAATTCATTTTTTCGTTCATAGCCATAGCTTCATTCTGCAAATAAATCTATGGTTCACACACCACGCAACCCTGTTTTTAAATCACACCATGCCGGCATTAAAAACCACTCACTAACCATTTTATTCACAGGCCAATTCAATTTTATTTGAATAGTCCACGTCAAAGGTTGTGGAGCCCTCCATGTCCACGATGCATAAACTCTCCACCAATCACATTCTTATCGCACAACCCAAGTCGACATCAGCGCATCCAAAATTGGATGCGATAAGCAATTAAAGTAGTTTATTAGAAGTTTTTGGAATTCGCGAGCACATCCGCGGTCAGCCAATGGGAGCTCGTTCACAATGTTTGGGTATACAGTCACCCATCCCCCAAATGGATGCGATGACCTATTAAAACAAGTGTTTGTATTGCGTTTTAAAATCCGCGAAATGCATAAAGGTTTAGAACTTAAGTTTAATGTTTTAAAAATGTTTTTCATTTTCCGCAACATAGTTTTAAGTTTAGAACTCAGGTTATAATATATAGTTTTATTTTATATATATTATAAACATTATATGTTTTAATATATATAATGTGCAATGTAATATACACTTTGTGCATTGTGAAAAATAAAATAAAAAAGGACTCGAAGGTAGAAAACAAAGTGTATGACTATGTATTAAAAGATATACCTAGAGATTGAAATACAGTGAGAATATGTCGTGTGTTAAAAACATAGTATTAGAACAAAGTGACTGTGTGTGCATGCCAAAAGGCAAAAGAAAAAAACAGAGTAATATACTGTGTGTGAAATAGTGAGGAATTCAACTGTGTCTTGTAGCAACCAGCAACATCTTTGTTTTCTAAGCTAGAACAACAATTATAAGGCAATTTTTTTTTGTAAGAGTCAGTGTTGTTTTAATAGAAACAGAGTTTTTACTCCATCCACCTCTCTGTGTATGAATTTTCTTACTATTTCTATGTTTGTAGAGGGATTTTTTTAATTCCTATGTGTGTTAGGAATTGGTAGAAATTACAACATGGTATCAAAGCTAGTCCAGGGTCTTTGCATTTGCCAAAGAAGCTGAAGGAGGAAGAAGGAGTTTGTTGAAGTTTTCTCCAGCAATGTGAAAGATCAGAAAAGCTAGGTATTTACCAAAACAGAGTTTTGTGTCTTCTTTTAAAGAAAGCAGTCCAGAGAACTGAAAGACAGAGTTTGCCTCTTAAGCAGAGAGACAGTTTGTTTGGAAACACAGTCAAGTATTTTAGCATAGTTCAGTAAGATAGCTATGGCAGGAGCCAACACAAGCATGAGTATAGGAAATACTCAACTCCCACAGTTCAATGGGAAGAACTATGACAATTGGGAAATTACAATGAGAGTCTTGTTTTCCTCTCAAGATTATGGGAGCTAGTTAAAGATGGTCTAGAAGAACCAACAGATGAACAAGCATATAATGTCTTAATATAGGAAGAGAAATATTTGCTAAAGAGTAATAGGAAGAAGGACTCAAAATCCCTCTTCTATCTCTATCAGGCAGTGCATGAAAGTATATTTCCAAGAATTGCAGCAGCAAAGAGGTCCAAGGATGCATGGGATACCCTCCAGACAAACTACCAAGGTATGGAGAAGGTAAACACAACAAAGCTTCAATTAATGAGAAAATATTTTGAAGTCATTTGCATGAAAAATTCTGATAGAATAGACTCATTCTTCACATTGTTGATTGGGTTGGTTACCCAAATGAGATCTCATGGAGAGACAGTAGAAAAGTAAAGAATAGTGGAGAAAGTATTGATGAGCTTACCCTCAAGATTTGATGTGATAGTCACAACCATTGAAGAGACAAAGGATCTCTCAAATTTTATAGTTGATGAGCTTCATGCATCATTGATGACACATAAACAAATATTGGGTAGAATTACAAACTCATATTTGGAGCATGGATTCAAGACCCAAATGTCTTTTGGAAGAGGAAGAGGTCAAGGTAGAGGAAACTATAGAGGAAAAGGAAGAGGCAGAAGCCAAAACGTAGGAAGAAACAACCATGCACATACTAATGGAAGGGGCAGCAATCAATGTCAGAATCAAAGCCAAGGCAGTATCCAACAAGGTGGAAAAAATCAAGCACATGGACAAAGGTATGATAAATCCCAAGTTCAATGTCATTATTGTAATAATTATGGTCAGTATGCCAATGAAAGTAGGAAGAAACATAGTGACATGGGTAGTAGGCCCAGTGGTAATTTTACCAAAGAAAATATCAGTCAAGAGAACTTGTTCTTAGCATGTAATATGGCTGAAGAAAAGAATGAAGATATATGGTTTTTAGATTCAGGATGTAGCAACCATATGACTGGAAAAAATTTTATGATTTCCATGTTATATGAAAATGTGAAGTCGCAAGTAACATTAGGGACAGACAGTAAGGTCACTGTCATGGGAAAAGGAAAAGTAAGTGTCTTGACAAAGAAAGAATAAAGGAGATCCATCTCATATGTTTACTATGTGCCTGGTATGAAGTGTAACATATTGAGCATAGGACAGCTCATTCAGAAAGGGTACAATGTTTTCTTTGAAGATGATGTATGCACCATCATGGATAAACCACCAAGCAAGCAAAGGATTGCTCAAGTGAAGATGAAAATAAACAGAATGTTTTCTCTCAAGATGAGAATAGATTTGAAGAAAGGAGTTGCAATGGCAGTAGTGACACAAGAGACATTCCAAGGAGAAGCAAAAGATGAAAATTGGTTATGGCATTTGACATTTGGAAATCTCAACTTTGGAGGTCTAAATTCGTTGCATGGAAAATGAATGTTAAACGGATTACAATTGATTGAAAAGCCAGACAGTCTATGTGAAGGTTGTATCTTGGACAAACAACACAAGGAAAGATTTCCATCAAGAAAGAGCATAAGGGAAAATACACCCTTAGAAATAGTTCATTCAAATTTGTGTGGACCAATGCAAACACCATCATTAGCAAGCAGCCAGTATATGTTGACCTTTACTGATGATTACACATGAAAAACACGAGTTTATTTCTTGAAGTTGAAGAGCGAAGTGTTTGAGAAATTTTGCCACTTTAAGGCTCTAGTAGAGAACCAAAGTGGGCAGCATATTAAAGTCTTAAGAACAGACAGAGGAGGAGAATATATCTCCAAATAATTTTTGAGTTTTTGCAAAGAAAATGGAATTCATAAACAATTTACATCAAAGTATACACCACAACAAAATGGAGTTGCTGAAAGGAAAAATAGAACCATCATGGACATGGTAAGAAGTATGCTGAAGAAAAAACATTTTCCAATTGAATATTGGGTTGAAGCTCTACATTGTGCAGCATATGTCTTGAATAGATGCCCAAAAAAGAGTGTTATGAACAGAGTTCTGGAAGAGGCATGGATTGGCATAAAACAGTTTGTCACCCACATGAAATTTTTTGGTTGTGTGGCGTATGCACACATTCCAGATCAGCTAAGGAAGAAGTTGGACAGTGAGGAGGAGAAGTGCATATTTTTTGGATACAGTGAAGAATCCAAAGCATACATATTATATAACCCATCCACCAAGAATTTTATGATAAGCAGAGATGTACAATTTATTGAGGGAGAAGCTTGAGATGGAAGCATTGAGAAAATAGTGAATGTAAAAAGTTGTTTGTCTCGTGATGATGATGAGGAAGAAATAGCTAAAAGACATCCCTCGTTAGTAGCACCACCTCCACCAACACAAGGACATCAAGGGACACCACAAGAAGGAAGAAGAACACCCTTGAGCAGTGATGACAGTGCTTCTCCAAGAACATCACAAGGAGCAGATTTGAGTGCTTCTATAAGCACAAGTTCAGCAAGTGAAAGAGGAACTAGATTCATAATTCTGAATAAAATTTATGAGAAAGAGGCAGCAAATGAAGGTATGAACTCTTTATTTGCATTATATTGTCATGTAGAAGATCATATTCATTTTGAAGAAGTTGTGAAAGATAAGAAATGGATAGATGCTACGGATGAAGAAATGAATGCCATACAAAAAAATAAGACATGGGAATTAGTTGATCTCCCAAAACACAAAGAAGTGATTAGAGTAAAATGGGTCTACAATACCAAAAGCAATGTTGAAGGTAATATTAAAAGGCACAAGGCTAGACTTGTTGTAAAAGGCTACAAGTAGCAACAAGGAAGAGATTGTGAGGAAACTTTTGCACCAATTGCAAGAATGGAAAGATTCAGAAGAGTGTTGTCCATAGTAGCACAACAGAAGTGGAAAGCTTACCAAATAGATACGAGATCAACATTCCTAAATTCAGTATTGGTGGAAGAGGTATATGTTGAACAACTTCTAGGACATGAGAAAGCAAGCCAAGAGCACAAGGTATGCAGATTGAAGAAAGCTCTATATGGGCTGAAACAAGCACCAAGAGAATGGTACAGTACGATAGATGTCTATCTACTGGAAAATGGGATTGAAAAATGTGAAGGAAAACCCACATTATACATCAAGGAGAAAGATGGTAAGATGCTCATTATTGTTTTATATGTTGATGATGTTATATTCACGGGTAATGATGCTTACCTTATTGAGAATTTTAAGATAGTCATGAAAGATGAATTTGAAATGACTGATATGGGATTGCTAAGATACTTCTTAGGAATAGAAGTAGAGAAAAATGAAAATAAAATTTTTATTTCTCAAGTAAAGTATGTTAAAGAAGTTTTGGAAAGATATAACATGCAAGATTGCAAGGTAGCAATTATTCCTACAATGATGGGATTGAAATTAAGCAAAGAAGAAAACAGCAAGGATGTTGATCCAAGTTTGTACAAGAGCATAGTTGGTAGCCTTATGTATTTGACTGCAACTAGGCTGGATATTATGCATGTTGTGAGTTTAATTTCTAGATTTATGGAAAGGCCAATGGAGGCACATTGACAAGCAACAAAAAGAATTCCGAGGTACGTGAAAGGAACAAAGAGGTATGGTATTTTATAAACCACTTCATAAAATTTTGAATTGATTGGATATACTGACAGTGATTGGGTTGGAAGCATAAATGACAGGAAAAGCACCTCTGGATATGTTTTTCATATGGGATCAGGAGCCATTTCATGGGATTCTAAAAAACAACCAATTGTGGCTTTATCAACAGCAGAGGCAGAGTATGTGGTAGCTCTGGCAACAACATGTCAAGCGGTATGGATGAGGAGAATGTTAAGAAGTTTGTGTCATGAACAGGTAAAAGGCACAACAGTGTATTGTGATAACATCTCAGCTATAGCTTTATCCAAGAATTTAGCGTTTCATAAGAGGAAGAAAAACATTTATGCCAAGTATCACTACATCAGAGAGTTAGTGAGCAATGGAGAAATTGTTTTACATCATTGTAGAACAGAAGAGAAATTTTTTGATATATTAACAAAACCATTGGGACAAATTTTTTTTAATTACTTAAGAAAATGTCTAGGTGTGGAAGAAAATAGCATTTGTAATTAAGGGGGAGTGTTGGAAATTTAATTCTAACTACAACCACAAACAAAACGACAAAGACTTAAATTTGGATGGAGAAGGATGCAGCAGCAGAAGCAGTTTTTATTTTGGTTTGATCTTCACTCTACCGCACATTGAAGCCACATGAAAATTCAATTTTTAGATCATGTTCGTAGCCTGTTTTTGTAAATAAATCTATGGTTCACACACCACACAACTCTATTTTTAAATCACACCATGCCGGCATTAAAAACCACTCACCAACCATTTCATTCACGTGCCAATTCAATTGATTTTAATAGTCAACGTCAAAGGTTGTGGAGCCCTCCATACCCACACTGCATAAACTCTCCACCAATCACATTATTATTACACAAACCTAAGCCAACGTTTTCTCATCCAAAATTGGATGAAATAAGCAATTAAAGCAATTTTATAAAAGTTTTTGGAATCCGCCAGCACATCTGTCGTCAACCAATGGGATCTCATTCGCAACGTTTGGGTGTACATTCACCCATCCCCCAAATGGATGTGATGAATTATTAAAACAAGTTTTTGTATTGCATTTTAAAATTCGTGAAATGCGTAAAGGTTTAGAACTTATGTTTAATATTTTTAAAATGTTTTCATTTTCTGCAACATAGTTTTAAGTTTTAGAACTTGAGTTATAATACATAGTTTTATTTTATATATTTTATAAACATTATATGTTTATAATATATATAATGTGAAATGTAATATATACGGTGTGCATTGTGAAAAATAAAAAGAGAGGGCCCGAAGGCAGAAAACAAAGTGTATGACTCTGTATTAAAAGATATAGCCAGAGAGTGAAATACAGTGAGAATTTGTTGTGTTTTAAAATGAGAGTATTAGAATAGAGTGTGATTGTGTGTGCATGCTAGAAGGCAAAGGAAAAATACATAGTAATATACTGAGTGTGATAACTGAGGAAGTGAGTTGTGTCTTGTAGCATCCAGCAACATCTTTAGTTTCTAAGCCAGAACAACAATTCAGAGGCAATTTTTTTTTGTAACATTCAATGTTATTTTAATAGAAACAGAGTTTTTACTCCATCCACCTCTCTATGCATGAATTTTATTCCTATCTTTGTGTTTATAGAGAGATTTTTTTTATTCCTCTGTGTTAGGAATTGGCAGAAATTCCAACAGCCTCTGAGAGAGGAAGAAAAAATGTTAATGATAAAATAAGTGAAATCCTTACACAAATAGGGAAAACAAAGTAATAGTATGAGTAATATACCTGGAATTTATGAAGTAAAAACCACATAAAAAATCAGCCTCAAAACTAGCATGCAACACCTTAAGAAAGACACAGTACCTGAAGTGCCCGAAGTACCCAGTCTAATGGGGGAAAGGATGGTAGCAAACGAATAGAGAAGCTCAAGGTGACCTTGCACACCATTCCATCAGAACTATTTATAAGCAGAAAACAAACCTGCAGTCAAATGTACCGAGCAAAGGATTACATAGGGACCAACAAACATGCAAAGGAGAGCACATCAAGAAGGAAGATAACCTACTAAAGAACCAAGAACCAGGATTTATAAAATTCACACAGCTATGTTTCACTAGAGCCATGCGAATCGAATGACCCTTCTGTAGCGCCAAAGGATGATTTTCATTTACCTCAACTATGCCCTTCAAACTTCCACTGTCAATCTTAGGGTTTAATTCTAAACCGTTGATCTGACTGACATATTCATGCACCATTTCTATAGATGAGGACACGTAAGGATCTCTCAAAAGATATAACCCAACCATGATTAAATGGTGCTAGGATAAACTCACTTAGGTTTGGGGTATGGTCGCCAACAACCATCATCATCTTGTAAAACGTTGGGAACACATAAATTATCATGCATATGGTTAATGAATCATTGTTTTAGTTTACTAAAATAAATCCAAAAGTTGTGTATCATGGCCTTTGACTATACCAATGCTTAATATGAAGCACAATATAAATATAACATGATACCAAGGATAAATATCCATGAAATGGATCTAATGTTATGATAGTTGGAGTATTGATCCTTAGACGTAGTAATTCAAATATTTATTTAGATATAGGTCCTTTCAAGTATTGATATGCAGAATTATGTGTGTAAATGTTTTTTATTTTGGATGTACTTTGGGAGATGTGACAATTGGTATCAGAGCCCAGTTTAAACATTGGGGCGTAACTGATTAAATGAGTTAAAATTAAATGGAATACAATGTATATGTAGCATACCTTGTTCTATGTTCAGGGAAGCAGTACCAACAAAATGAGGAGAATTGGATCTATACCAACAAGATCTACTATTAGAACATGATTAGTACCATCTACTGAAGCTAACCCCAAAATGTGGGTACAACTAGGAGAAGAGCTTGAAAATGTTACTTAGCGCTATTTGAGACAATGCATGAATTAAAGAACGAAATGCTAACTCAGTTAAGAGTAGAAAAAGAATGACTGATGCAAGAGGAGGACAGAATTATGAAAATCATGTCGAATCGGGAAAATCACTAACATCTATATCCAAGCCCAGAACATGGAAATAGAACTGGAACACATAGACAAAGGGATAGTCACCAAGATTCACAAGGTGATTAGGAGAATAATGAAGAAGAATATGATAATGTTTTAGACCACAAAGGACCTAAAAGGCACAAAATGTAATTACACGAAGGATTAAAAAAAATAAACCTCCCACATTTGACGATGAGCAGGAGGAAGCTGTTTAAGCTTGGCTAATTAATATGAATAAGTATTTCCATATTTATGAATAGGATCATAACATGAAATGTTATCTAGTTATCTATCAGTTATAGTGTAAAGCAACCTTATGGCGGGAGGAGGTCAAAACTGTGAGAAAATTTTATGAACATGAAGTAACCTGGGGGGAGTTTCAAAAACATTTTAAAGAAAAATACCTAATGGTGTGATTTTATGATGAAAAAGAAGAAATAATTTCATGATCTGCAGCTAGGACAACTATCTAAGGACTAATTTATAACAAATTTCACCTCGCTATTAAGGTATGTTCCTTATCTATGTGAGCAGAAAGAGAAATTTTATCGATTAGTTAGCAGTTTTCCTTTATTTATGATGGAATGTTTGGAATTTTACAACCCCAAAAATATTGATGAATTGATTAGGAAGACCTGGATATCTTACTTGCATATGAAAAAAAAAGGATACAATAACAAGTGGTGGGAGGAAAATAAGGGGCATAAACCTTCACAGAATGTAAAGGGATCGAAGACAACAAATGTTAAAGGATCTTATAAAAATCAAATCAATCAAATTTTTTGGAAGAACTTAGCAGAAGTTAAAATTTCCAAATGAAGTGAAAGATAATGAAAAGTTGAACAAACTAGAACTAGAAACAACAACCAAACCTCCATTACAATGTTGGGGATATAGAGTACCACTCTACGTTAAGAATTTCCCACTATGAAAAGGGGTAGAGCCAGTGTCGTAGATTCAAGAAGCTTCAACTGTGGGGGAAGTAACATGCATATTTCCTAGGATCAATGTTGCATTGGAAGATCACCAAGAAGAGTATCAACCCATTATGGTGGAGTTTGAAGGTACAATATTTGACAAAGTTGTGTCCATATTAATTGATCCTGGATCTATTTTTAGTTATATAAGTCCTAATTTGGTGGAGAAATGACATTTATAAACCATTAAATTTAAGAAGCCATGGTTAGTTCAACTAGCCACAAGCACTAAGAGAAGGGTGATAGAAAAGTTGGATATATAACCAATAAAATTGGTAGATTATCCCATAACAACAAACTTAAATGTGTTGTCTTTAGGATCATATGATATCTTAATTGGTATGGATTGACTGAAGCAACATTGGTCCCTTATATATTGTAAGGAGATAACGATTATTTTCTTAAATGAGGAGGGAACGAGACAAGAGATACAGGGAGTTGGGAGACCCATGAAATTAAGACCAATTACAACTTCCCATCTAGCTAAGTGTATAAGGAAGGGGTGTCAAATTTATGCAGTACAAGTGGGGTTTTCCAATTCTAAATAAAATATTACTACTCTCGAGAGTCTGCTCATAATGCAAGATTTTGTGGTTTTCTTTCAATATGACATACCCATATTACACCCTAAACTAGATATAGATTTCACTATTGAACTTATTACATGAGTTTCTCCATTGTATAGAACATCATACCACATGAGTGTCCCTAGGTTAGTCGAACTTAAGATGTAGTTGCAAGACTTGTTAGATAAGAAGTATATTTTCCCAAGTGTTTCACCCTGGCGGGGGGGGTGGGGGCAGTACTATTTTTTAGAATGAAGGATGGCACTTTACGATTATGCATAGATTATAAACAATTAAACAAGCTAACAATTAATAATAAATAAACCTTTTCCACCATTGATGACTTATTTGATTACGTGAAAGGGAATATGGTGTTTTGTAATATCTATTTGTGTTCATGGTATCACCCACTTAGAATTAAAGAGGAAAACATCTATTAAACAACCTTTACAACTTGGTACGGGCACTACGAATTAGTAGTTTTACCCTGTGGGTTAACTAATGCTCTCACAATCTTCATGTGTTTTATGAACAATATATTTCATAAATAATTATACAAATTTGTACTAATCTTCATTAATGAAATATTATTATATTCTCGAAACTTGGAGGAACATAAAAAACATTTAGAAATTGTTATGTACACATTGAGCGAGAATCAATTGTATGCAAAATATAGTAAGTGTAAGTTCTTCAAAGAGAATATTCAATATTTGGGGCATATTATAACCAAAGATGGAATTGTTGTAGACCCATAAAAAATAAAAACTATAATGAAGTGGCTTATTCCTAAGAACGTGGTCGATATATTGTCTTGTATTGGTTTGGTTGGTTATCATAGGTGGTTTATTGAAGTATTTTCAAGGGTTTCTTATCACGTTAAATCCTTGCAGAAGAAAGGCAAGATTTTTAAATGGAAAACTAAATGTTAAAACAACTTTGACCATATAAAACATTTTCTTACTACTTCCCCCATTTTTAGGATCATTGACTGAGACAAGGAATACATTGTTTTTACATATTCTTGCAATGAAAGCATAGGATGGGCACTAATGCAAGAAGGTCGACTTGTTGGGTATGAATCTTGTAAACTCAAAGAAAATGAATAAAAGTGTTTAGCTTACAATTTAGAGTTAACAATTGTTATTCACGCCCTAAAAATGTAGCGACATTGGTTTCTTGGGAAAAGGTTTATATTAATGACTCGCCACATTATGCTAACTAATTATTTTAAAATACCTACTTTGAATGCATGAAAATATCATTGGGTTAATTTCCTAAACGAGCTTCAATTTCAAATTAAGCATTTGAAGGGAAAAGAGAATAAGGTGGTGGATGCCTTAAGCAGAAAACTGAATTTTTTGAATGAGATTTCGTTCAATAAAGCTAAAACCATTTCTAATGAACATGTTAGAGAGGCAACTCAGAGGGGTCTGGAATATCAATTTATTTGGCACCAAGTAAGAAACCCAAATAGTAATGAATGACAGTTCGGGTATGAAATCTATAAGGAAAACTTGTTAATATACCAAAACAAGATGTATGTCCGTAAAAAAAAAAGTCTTAAACAATTAATTTTAGATGAATATCATAAAATCCCTTATGCTTCCAACCCCAGATATCATAATGAACTTCTAGCTTAAGAAAGGAAAATTGTTGGCCATGGATGAAGAAGGAGGTGGCTAATTATTTTTCTAAATGTTTAGAATGTCAACTGGTGAAGGCAGAACACCAACATCCAATTAGATTTCTTCACCCACTGGTTGTTCCTGAGTGGAAATGGGGGACCATTAAATTGGAATTTATTATGAGTCTACCGAAAACAAGGAAAAATAATGACTCCATAATGGTTGTAGTTGATAATTTGAGTAACGCTACTCATTTCATCTGAGCACAATCTACCTTCAAAACAGTTTAATTTTCCGACATATTTATGAAATAAATATTCTAGTTGCATCGTCTACCAAATGTAGTGATTTTAGATAGAGATGTAAAATTTACATCTACATTTTGGAAGGTTCTGTTTACTTTATTGGGTACTCAATTACATTTTCGTACGACATACCACCCTCAAACAAACGAGTAGAGAAAAAGAGTGAACCAGGTAATTGAGGACATGTTAAGAATGTATGTAATGGACCGACCAACCAAGTGGGAAGACTATATTCATTTAGTATAATTTTCCTACAATAAAAACTATCACACATCACTCAAAATGAGCCCATTTGAAGTGCTATATGGGCATAAGTGTAGAACACCTACTAATTGGATCGAATCAGGGGAAATGCTAGGACCATACATGTTGAAGGAAATGGAAGAGGGATTAAAGAAGGTAAGAGGAAACTTAAAATATTTCTAAGATGGAAATAATATTCATGTGGATAGGAAGTGGACATATCGAGAATACTAGGTGTCTGAGCACGTATTTGATCTAGTCAAACCTAGGAAGAGTACTCTTCGTCGGGGAAGTTCCACCAAATTGGCCCCTCAATTTTGTAGTCCATTTTAGATTCTAGCCTAAATTGGATGAGTGGCATATCAATTAGCCCTTCCTAGCCACATACGCATTCACAACATGTTTCATGTCTCTTTATATATGTGTGTGTGATCCTGAACATGTTATTGACTCGAAAATCATACAAGTACAAAACAGTAAGGATACATTTGTAATAATATTTCTGGAATTTTTTAATATATGTTATATACAAACTAATAAGGGTTCTAATAGTGGATGTATAAATAGAACTAGACAGAGAATTCCTGGTCAAACCTCTCTGTATACTTGATAAGGGAGAATTAATGTTGCGGAGGTGAACTATCAACCAGGTTAAAAAGAAGTGGAGGTACTTTATCCTAGAGGAGGATAGCTAGGAAGATGAGAAATTTATGGAAAAATCATACCCAAATATATTTTTAGGTTGTGAGAACATTGAGATGGTGTTTTGCGCGAGAGAGGGGAAATTCCATCTCCCTTGGTAATTGTAAATTTCTCTTTTGACTGTGATTAAAACATTTTGTTATTTTATTTTTAAAATAGGAAAAAGGTGTCTGTGTTGTACAAATGAATTTTTTACATATATAATGATCATGTGAAGAGGAAGTTAAAAGAAACCACTTGGCTTGTTATTTTGGACAGTCAGGGTTAGGTGGTTACCTGCCCAAATTGTTTCTTGAGGGAAAAGACTAAAAGGAAGGTCAAGGAACTAAGAGGGTTGATTATCCTGAGGGGACTTGAGGGAGAGGAATATAAAAGGCCAGAAGATTGTAAAAGGACAACAATATTCCTTTATACTTCCTACTAGTAGACCAGAAGAATTGAACCTTTCTTGAATACAGATTTCCTTGAAGTAAGTCTGGTTGGGACCAAATGGTTACATGAAGCAAAATATGTGCATAAAATTCCTGAACACAATCCTACAGGCGAGGCTGCATAGGGGGAGATCCATTTTGTGGATTGATCTCATCGGTTTGGAGGTCCTCGATTTGTGATTGTGTTTATTTCTAGTAATAAAATAACGCTCTTACTAGTATGGAATGATGTTTCTTATTTTCTTTCTAAGAGTGTTGATACTGTACATGTTTTGGATGCATGTTAGTAAATATGAAACAATATCTTATTCTCCATGTGGAAACATTAGGGGAATTTTGAGGTCTACAATGGGTCTCCTAAGAAAAATGTACAACCAAAATAAATTTTATAAGAACCAATAGGATTCAAGATGATGATGTCAACCATAGGGTATGATTCACCATTATTGGAGTACAAAATTAGAAAGATTAAAAAATAATCAAATAATAAAACTACTTTTTCAACTCGTATTTTCAACTTATCTCACTAATTTTTTACTCAAATTTCGAGTGGGATTACTCATTATATGAAAAATTTAATTACTCATCCAAGGAGTACCCAAGTTGCATACTTTTGATGGACCTTCCTACACAAAAAATAAGAAATACATAAAAAACGTGATTGCAATCACACATTTTTATGTATTTATCATTTTTCATGTATAAGGGTCCATAAAAAGTATGTAACATGGGTACTCCTTGGATGATGAATTAGATTATGAATCCAATAAGTATCATCACTTGAAATTTGAGTAAACCCATAAGGAGATAAGTTGAAAATATGAGTTGAAAAAAATAGTATTCTGTTTTTTCCCTCTAAAATTTGATGATGTAATCTAATCATATTTGATTGTTTCCACTATTATTTTATAATTTCTTAAGGAGGATCATTTTAAACCTCAAAATTCCCTTAATGTGAAAACATTGTATATGATTGTTACTTGACATTAGAATTTGTGAAAAGGGTCATCAATATAAAATTTGTAAATGATTTAGGATAATTTCAACAACCTAAATATATGGGTTGCATAACCAGAGAATGAAAACTTGGCCTTAGAAATGGTTAAAAAGAAAATGATACCTGGTAGATAATTTTGTACTTCATAAGAGTAGGGTTGAATAGATGCATTACAGGCATCGCAATTATAGCTTTTGGGAAGGCCAATCACGTGCATCTAACTAGAACAAGATTGAAATTATGAACTGTAGCAATCAAATTAGGACAATCTTCAGAATTAGGCTCTGGAACATAGAAAGCAGATTGGGACGAGAATTAGATTCATATTCATGATAAAATTAAAAGAAAGGATACAATGCATAGTCACTTAGGGTAATCCCTAAAGAGGAGTTGACATTCTCCATTAAAAACAAAATATTAGGTTAAAGAAATATTTGAACTAAAGAGTTTGAGGGTTAGTTTATGGTTGACATATTATGGTTGCCTGAAATAGTCCTTTAGAACACTCAGAATTATTACCACTGTAAAAGTACAATTAAATAAAAATAATAAATCTTGGTAGCCAATTATGACAACTTAGATATAGATTTTCCATTAACATATAAAACTCTGAGACCTAATGGTCATGTGGGAAATTTATTTCAACGAGTATCACAGAATTATCCATAGAAAATAAGAGAACTAATCCATATAATAAACAAGAGAATTAAATCATATAAACTGCATATCGACAAAGAGACAGTGTGCATGCAATATAAGTATATATAATTAACCCAAAATAATAAAAGGATTACACAATAATCATATAAACAGTGAACCCAGTTACATAGAGACCGGGGATGGTCTTCTTTTCTAATAAACTTAAACATTAAAATAATTTAAATAAAAATCAACACTCGGTCGGGTCATTAGAGGAAATTTCAGCCTAAAAGTGGCCTCCTAAGGAAAATAATAAAATAATAGTTAAAATAATAAAATATGAGTTATGAATTTTTGAGGGAAAACAAAAAACTACTTTTTTTAATTGTATTTTCGACTTATCTCCTTATTGGTTTACTCAAATTTCATGTTTATACACTCATTAGATGTCGAATTAAATTACACATCCAACGAGTACCCATTATGCATACTTTTGATAGGACCCACATAGATAAAAATTGCAGATACATTAAAAAACATGTTAAAACATGTTTTTTTAATGTATCTACAATTTTTATCAAGGTGGGTCTTCTCAAAAGTATGCATAATGGGTACTGGCTGGATGTTGAATTTAATTCTACATCCAATGAGTATCTAAATTTGAAATTTGAGTAAACATATAAGGAGATAAGCCAAAAATACAATTACAAGTGGTCTTTTTTCTTTTCCCTCCAAAGCATTTACATTTTCCTCTTTTTAAATTTAAAGCATATTGATTGGTTTACATATTATGACATGGAAATTACATGAAAATTTCAGGGCACTTCTAGGCTGAAATTTCCTATAATGGACAAAATCACAGTGACCCAACACCCGAAAATACTATACTTTTAAATAGAAAGATGTATTGGTTGAAGCCCTAGAATGGGATCAAGGAGGATATACCAGCATCCAAAAAATATAACATTAAGAGTAACCAAACTTTTGCCTCAGGTCCTTATGGGGACTAGGGTTCCATATTTCTCTGCGAGCCAGTTTCTAACTTGGTGGGGAGGAAGTTGACAAACGAACTCCATCAAAAGGAAGTTCATCACTATGAGCATCACATTCCCCTACTAGCGAGGAATAACAAAGTTTAATGAGGACATAAACAAATCCCTTACACAAGTAGAGAAAAAAAAGTAATAGTATGAGTATGTAGTAATTGTTTTGTACTTGGAATTTGTGATGTAAAAAACCAATAAAACATCAATCTTGAAACCAACATGCAACGCCATAAGGAATACATAGTGCCGAGATCCTCACAAATAGAAGTGGGCATTGTACTCGGTTAAATTGGGGAAAGAATGGTAGCAGATGAATGGATAAGATCAAGAAGACCTCGTGCACAATTCCATCAGAAATACCTAGTAGAAAATAAACCAAGAATCAAATGTAATAAGCAAAGGATTACTAAAGGACCAACAAACTCACAAAGCGGAGCAAGCTAAGAAGGAAGATAACCCATGAAAGAACCAAGAATCAAATATTCAAAAAATTTGCAGAGCTCTATTACAATAGATCCGTGGGAACTGAATGACCCCTATGTAGCGTTGGAGGAGTTTTTTTTGCCACCTCAACTGTGCCCTTCAACCTTCCATCGTCAATATTAGTGTTTAATTCTAAACCGTCGATTTGACTAACATATCCATGCACCATTTCTACATATGAAGACACATAAATATCTCTCGAAAGATCTAACCCAACTATGATTAAATGGTACTGAGATAACCTCATCTAGGTTTGGGGTATGGTCGCTAACGATCAGCATCAGCATGTAAAATTTCGAGAACACATAAATTATCATGCATATGGTTAAAGAATCATTGGCTTAATATATTGAAATAAAACCAAAATTTTTGTATCATGGTGTATGACAGTACCAATATTTAATACGAAGAATGATATAAATACTAGCATACCCCTATAGCGGGGGAAAGGGAACGCTGAAACGAGAAAAACAAGAGAGAAAATGTGGAAAATATGTAGGGAATGTATTGCCATGTGTAATTCTAATAATTTAGATGAATATTATTGTAAAATTGATGGTGAAAAATATCCCACTATTAGAGAATTCAAGATCCATTGATAAAAAAAAAACTGCACTTTAGACTACAGTGTACTAAGCCAGAATGAATTACAAAATTAGTAAAATTAGTCGGTTTCTAATATACCTTAGAACTCGTCTTAAAAAAATTACAAGAATTTACTTTTAATTGATTAGGACAAAAAAAAACATTCCAAGGGAATGGGTTAAAAACAAAAAATGAGCTAAATAAATCATTTGACTAGCAACAGATCTTTCCATAAGCCAACTCCACACAAGATTCAAGGCCTTCAAATGACAAGACATAGCACACATTCAAAAATAAGAAGTCAAGCTAGATTAAAATAAGGAAAAGGGAACATGTTTGAGATGATTATACCCAATGCAACAAAATTTCAATGATGTGATCTAATAGGGAACTCCATTTCGTTTGTTAATACTCAATATTTGTTGATGATATGTTTTATATATGTAGGATGCTCTTTGGAGTTCTATCATTGTTGGTACTATGAGACATGAAGATTTTTTTTTAGTTTTCTTCATGAGATGGTAGAAAAAATGGAAGACTGTTTTATAAAAATAAAAATCATTCACCTATTGAAAATAATCAAGAAAAGAGTAATTACAGTAGAAATAAAAACAATTTGCACCTCCTTTTACAAAAAACAAGTTTTGCCTCCTTTTACAAAAATAGTGTGAGTAAGACGTGTATGCATGTCAACGTCACAATAAAAAGTAAGAGCACATTCATTTCACACAATAAACACCTCAGATACTTAATGAAGCCATGATTGTATGAGGAAGATCTTATAATCTACCAAAAATCTCATTTGAATTAGACCTTTTGATTTATCTAAAATCTTTATTCAGCTGCCACAATTAAATTCAACCAAGAGCCTATATAGTCCTCCAATAAGGGACATATGCTGAAAAAATTGATTATATACCCTATAGTCATTGCCAAGTTCTACTATATTAGGGAAAAACAAAATAAAAAAACATAGACCATACTTCATTCAAATCCTTAACATTACTAAAAATAGTTGAATGCATTAGAGTGATTACTGGGACATATGGCTCAAATTCATCCTCAGCCAATGGGGAAGTTCTTATGAAGAATTATCAGTTCTTAGCTAGTGGGTGTTGGAGTGGTGCCCGTAAAGTTTCTTTAAAAATACTGCATTGCTAAATTTTTGAAGTATTGGCTTCTAAAAATAAAAACCAAGTCAGCAGAACCAAAATCCTTCCACTGAAGGAAAACAAGGTGGGAGTATGATGCAAGAAATTTATTGATTCAGTGATAGGATTAATAGCACCTATAGTAGATTTCAGATACTATCCAAGTACTTCAAAATGGTTTCCAATGCCCTCATTTAAACAGATTTTATTTTCAAGTGAAGTGGGGGGATGTGATGAAATTCTTGGTAATTGAAACTTCACTCCTTATCAGGACCACTATGATTCACTTAAACATAGCCTACTGCTATTGGGTCTCAAATCAAAGAAATTACCTATATCTCTTTTCCTTATGTGATGTGAATATCAAACAACTCGAGACATCTGTTGTGATCCATATTCTTAGTATTACATGAAAATTTGGAAATGTATATTTTTCATTATTGTTGTTGGAGGGAAGGGATTTTGAGCTGGGTTGAAATGAATGGAATTCGGTCCTTTTAGTTTTGTTATTTCACATTTTAATACTATGAGTGAGGATATTTTCCTATGTCAATTTGTTGACACTTCTGCGAATCATCATTTTTTTTGTGGGGAATGTTTCTTTATGAAATGAAAATTTTTTAGTGGGGAATGTTTCTTTATGAAATACCCCGAGGACAAAGTTTGCATTGCATAATTGGTCTGAAGGGTATCTATTCTAATCTATGGTAGGTTCATCAATTTTTTTTGGGAGAATGTTGCTTTGAGAAATGCCCCGATGTCAAGGGCTACACTACATAATGCACTCTTCATTTTTCTTTATGAAATGTCCCGAGCTCAAAGGTTGCACTGCATAATTAGTCTGAAGGGTATCTGTTCTTATCTATGGGAAGTCCTTTAACCATTGAATTTGAGTGGATCACACCATAGCGAGATTGGAACCCTTGTTGACAACTTAACACCTTGTTATCCTCACCATTTTAGTAAGGCCCCGCTAGTGAGGGGAATCATGAATTAACTTTAACTGTTCAATCTCCCATTCTTCCATTTCATTAATTTTTAAATATTATCCAGACATGGAAACTATAACATCCTAACCTTAGTGCTAAAGGAGACACAACAAATTAGACAATCGTGGTAGTTCCTGACTTAATAAGAATTGATATGAGGACCAAATGAAGTGGATGAGAACCTCGTTGAGCAAGTCGAGAGGATATCTGTGACAAATTGAAAAAAGGAGACAATAGAGAATTGCAGAGAGCACAACGACACTCCATATCATTTATTGAAGGAGAAATGTATATTTATACAAGTCAGAAAAAGTTATGCAGAAACTGAATCTAGAAACTGATTACTAACTAATTTAGAACTAATTCTAAACTAACCAAACGATTAATTATTTAACACTCCCCCTGAATCTTGAGGGTTACATTGTTTATTCCTAACCTTTAACATTGAAATTCATTCTATATATCTAAAGTCAGAGAGAAGTCTCTTGACTTTCAACTAGATTTGGTTTTCTTCTTCTCTTCTTCCAAATTCTATAGCCTCTAAATTGTTTCATCATTTTCGTCTCATTGTATTCTTCAAACCTCAGATTTTTCATTTACTGGTGCATGTCTTTTACTATTCCAGGTTGTCTAAGCATGTCATGGACATCTTCAAGAAATGTGGGTTGCTTCCACATATTGTCTTCTGTAGTCCGCTTTTCATGATCAATCTGCTGCAACATAATATTAGAATAATATCTTATTTCTTCAAAACTCCAATGCATGAAAATTACATTGACATGTTCATCATGCATGTCATATTTAACATTCATATCTACATCTTCTGTGTAGATCTCATCCAGACATGGTGTTGTAAGCCATGTTTCAATCAACTTTAACTCTTCTCCATAATCAATCTGTGTACCTTCACACTTGAAATTAATGTTATAATTAAAAATATTTGCAAAAAGAAAATAATATCTTATTTCTTCAAAACTCCAATGCATGAAAATCACATTGACATGCTCATCATGCATGTCATATTCAACATTCATATCTACATCTTTTGTGTAGATCTCATCCAGACATGGTGTTGCAAGCCATGTTTCAATAAACTTTAACTCTTCTCCATAATCAATTTGTGTACCTGCATACTTGAAATTAATGTTAGGATTAAAAACATTTGCAGAACGACATTCGTTCTGGTCTTTTTGCTCTGAAATGAGAGCTTTCTCCTGTTGTGTTTCCTTTTCTGCTTCTGCCTCTATCTTTGTTTCTGCTTTCCCTTTGTAGACTTCTTTCTTTTCTTCTGTCTCTGCTTCTTTCTCTGTTTCTTCCTTCTCTACCACTTTCTCTTCTCGACTATCCTATAATGCTGCAAACTGCAGGTTGTCTGCCACTATTTGAAGTGGGGTTATCTCACCAAATAACATCATGTCAATATCGTGTTTTTGCTGCATCAGCCATCATTAGTCAATAAATATTCTTTATCAAAGTTTACATCAGCAAGTTGTTTTGAGCGATTCAGCATATCCTTATCAGAAAGCTCTGTTGCTGATATCACCAAGTTTTCATCATCAACAAGCTTTGTTGTTGTATCATCAAATCTTCATCAGCAAGCTCTGTTGTTGGAATCAACAAATCATCATCAACAAACTGTGTTGCTAGAATCATCAAACCTTCGTCAGCAAGCTCTGTTGCTGGAATCACCAAATCTTCGTCAGTAATCCATGTTGCTGGTATCATCAAATCTTCGTCCACTTGTCGCTGTGTACAGTGGGGTTCACAAGAATCTTTATGCTCTATCTCTACCTCTTCTACACTTTCTTCGCAGACATCATCCACATGTGACTGAGCACAATGGGATTCAACAAACTCTTCATCTTGTTTTAGATCTGCTGCTACAGATCCACCTTCATCTTCAAGTTCAATACTCCCCCTTGTACCAAAACATCTCTCAAGGGTATCACAATCCTCCTTGGCTATCTTGGAATCTGAAATCAAGGGAAGTATACTTTCATCGACTGATTCTTTTATGTATTTTAACGCATAGGCATCTTTTTGCCTCTTTATTTCCAGATCTAAAAAGATCTAGAACATATTTTGTTTTTTCTTTAGACTCTTGGCTTTTCCCATGACCTCGTTGTTTTTACTTCCACAAACAAACGAGTCTACATGTGCATCAAATACCTTTCTTCCAAAAACTTCCAAAATTTATGTACCAAGACAATACTTTGACAAGGCTTTCGCAATTTCACTTTCTCACAATTTCAAGTTTTTTTTTTTATTCACCATACAAATCAAAATAATTAAAATAAATTTTGCAAATGTACACACAACAGTCCTCTCGCTACCATCACCTAATTTCACAAATTCAGTTTATGTGATGTGCTCACTGAGTGACTACATTATCTCGAGACCATATAACTAAATTTCACACCACTCGTGTTCTTTTACATTGAAAGAGTACGATATAACAACCAATATTTTCCATGGAATATCACATGTACAACCCCACAAAAATCTAATTCACATGCTACTAATTGTTCAAAGTTTTTCTTTGTAGCATCAAATACGTGCCTCTGATTCTACAACTAGTCCTACTCCTGATCCTTCTGTCATTGCCATTAATGAAACGATTTAATTTACAAGGTACAACATGAGAATATCATTTGTAATTCACACATAAAGTTGTAGTTGGACAAATTTTAGAACATCCCAAATTTCATTTGTAATTCACACAGAAAGTTTCATTTGGACAGATTTTAGAACTGCCCATCTGTCCCTACAACGACATTTTTTTCTAATCTCCCACACCCATTTCACTCCACGTTCCTCTGCACATCAAATTTCCTCCATCAATCTCTAAAATCTATGAAACCCTAAAACCAAGCACCAAAGGTGAGATGATTCAGTTATCACTTAGAAAACCCTATTCAGCCTTTCTGAATCTTCTCTTCTCTGAACATTGTGAACATATACATGCATACAAATGTGAATACAATTGCACAGAATCAGCGATAGAAGACGAAGCATTAAAGAAATCGAAGTAGCTCATACACATTGAGTTTCTTTTTGTGAATGAAATCAACGCAACGCTCAAGCAAAACGTATATTTCTGACAGCAAAAGTGCAGCAAAATGTTTTCTTTGGAAACAACAAAACCCTTTGCATGATAGCCAAGATTTAACTCATCCCCTGGCAATTCAAAAATGCAGAACAAATATAGTATTTTCTGCACATACCAAATCTGAGAACAAAATCCCAACCTTGAGGTAAGTTCTGCAATCGGCGGTCAAGATTCTTTCACTCGAACGCAGCAGCAGCAACATCCCTTTCTCTCCAATAGAGGAATAGAGTCACATAGGCAGCGGCAGCTATCTCCAACAAGCAAATAGCAAATAGAAAACCAGTCTCGCTCAAATGCTTCTTCAGTGGCTTCACAACTAACAAAGAATATCGACAAGATCAGCTCTCAGCTCTGATACCACGACAAATTGACAAAAGGAGACAGCAGAGAATTGCAGAGAGCACAGCGGCACTCCATATCATTTATTGAAGGAGAAATGCATATTTATACAAATAGTTATGCAAAAACTGAATCTAGAAACTGATTACTAACTAATTTAGAACTAATTCTAAACTAACAGCAGAAACTGAATCTGGAAACTGATTACTAACTAATTTAGAACTAACTAATTTAGAACCAATTTTAAACTAACCGAACAATTAATTCTTGAACAGCCTGATGAAGATTCCCTCTCTCCCAAGTATGTCGAACAATATAATGTTTGGTGTGTGTTTCTATATCCAGCCAGAAACATTCCATGAAATGCTCGGTAAATTTGGTGCGACAGTATTCAATGGCCGCAAGAAATAACCTACTATCTCGACCTTGAGTTACCTCACAGCTTCTCCATGCCTTCCACTTCGACCAATTCAGCATATTAACCATTACCACCAAGCCAGAGTCAAAGTAGATGATATTCCACTCAATTCAAAGCTAACTCTGTAATGGAATATGACAAGATTTACTCTTTTTTTGAGCTGGTGATCCCTAAACCTAGGCTGATGTGAAGTGTATAGGTGGTCAATCTCTGTGCAGTTTTAAATGTTGATCGAAAATGATATTGGAGGTTTCCGTCACCTACAATTTCTCCTCTTGCCATGTTACTATGCACGACATGAATGTCCGAAATGCCAAGTGGCGCAGTTAAGTTTTGAACCTATAACGTGAAAGTTTTGAACTTATGAGTTGCTTGAAACGCAGATTTGTAACAACATTTCGAATGCTTAGCATTCACAAAACCATATCGCACAACTGTTGAGAAAAAAATAATCTGTTTTTAGCCCTAGATCTAGTCTGGTTTGGTCGATAGGAACGTTTTATCATTTGATAATTTCTATGGTTTGTATACAATCACAAAAAGAATGCAACAAATGAAGAGGTTAGAAAGAAAAGAGACCATGTTTTCTTACAGTCATACTGTGAATGAAACTGTCTTCCAGCGACATAGAATTTCCAATTTATGACCTAGCATCTGTCAGTTACGTCTTTTTCATTCTAGAAATCCAAAAGAAAGGAAAATGCTCGCAATCCAGCTAAAGTTGGTTTGCAAAGAATGATGACCTCTCGGCTTCAAGCTATCCCATAATTCAATTCTTCGTATAAATGAAAGAGGTTTTTTAGTTCGTTATCGTCCCAGGGCATAAGAATTTGAGCATGCAATAACAAAATCTAGAGTTGAGCTTCAAATCTTGGCACGTTCCATTCTCCAACATAAAATATGGTCAATACAAGGCACTCAGACTAAAACTGACTTGCTCTCGAATGCTTGCATGTGATCCTCACCTCCCACTTGTTTGTCTGCCAGCAGTAAGTGTTGATGCAGACCTTCCATTAAATGCAGGGATAGGTGTTATCTTTCGGAGAAACCCCCCATTAAATTTCATTTACAACACCCCAAGTTCAGGATTGGTTGCATTATGCTGGGTAAGCATGGAATTTGGAAATCGCTTTAAAATATCAATAGCCATTTTGAATTTCTCACCATAATGTTGAAAGGTATGCCATTTAATTTTGAACCAATTCATTTGATATGAATCGACATTACCCACCTGATTATTTCTGCAACAATAAAGTGGACGGAATTACCACCTGATTATATCACTGCGGTGTAAGAACACAAGTGGACAAATTGGCAAATTGCAGTCAGATATGTCGAGAACTTCAAATTGTTGTGGACAGATGATGAAGCCTTGTAAAAAATGCCTTCGGTGTAATAACCTAATGCCAAGGTTAAATATCGATGAAATGGAGCTAATGTTATGAGAGCTGATCCTTAGCTGTAGTAATTCAAAGATTTGTTTAGATATTATCAAGCATAGGTCCTTTCAAGTAATCAGTACTATGGTTTAATTTATTTTGATTTGTTGCATTTTCTAAAAACTTTGAAGTTTATGATTTCTTACAAAGTGTTTTTCAAATTTTGTTTACAAAATGACATTGAGTGAAGCGTCTAGTTTTGTATTTTAAATCTTGCAATAGGAAATTGTTATATATATATATATATATAATATTTATTTTTTATTTAAATAAACAGATATATAAATTTTTAAACATGTTTTTTTATATTTTTAGAGTTGTAACATATATATCTTTTATATATGAAAATGTATGTTTCATTCATTCTTTTCTATATGAATAGAATAGTTTTTTACACCAGTATTAGTTAGGTTTTATTCATAAATATTGATTAGTTTTTTATCATAATAATATTGAAACAATATAAGTTTTTACACCAGTATTGGTTAGGTTTTATTCATAAATATTGATTAGTTTTTTATCATAATAATATTGAAACAATATAAGTTTTGAAATTTGTGTTAAATTGATTTCTAAATTAAATTATAATTATAGAAAGTTAATTTATCTAATACATATTTTATAAAATTATTTTTTTATATTTTTTTATTATTATTTAATTTTAAATAAATTATTAAATTTTATAATAGATTTTGAAGTTCTATCTAATGAATAATAATATTCATTAATATTTTTTTTAATTATGTAAATATATAATAAATTTTCTAGATTTTTTATCGATAAGTTAGTTATGGATTATTTTTTTATATTTTATTAAAAATAATAAAAATATTAATTTTAAAATATTATTTATTTCTATTTCATATAGATATTAATATTGAAAATCTAACTATATACGAAATTTTAAATATTTTTAAAATTTTCAAGGTTGTAAGCACATGTTTGAGTAAGGTCCTTAAACTATATGGATAAAATTTTGTTTTATTTTGAAGTGTTAATTGGTTTTTTGACACAAGTTTGAAACAATGCAAACTTGAAAATTAGTATTATTTTAATATTTTGAAAAAAAAAATATAATAATGGAAATAGTATAATATATATTTTTTATTTTTTATCTTTTAATAATATTATTCTTAAGTAAATTATTTAGTTTCATTAAAATGTTGAGAGTTGGTTATAAATTTTTTAGGGAATTACTAGGGTTTGTATTGATATATTTTTTATATTTAATATTATTAATTAATAAATTGTTTTAATTTTTATATTAATTATAAAAGTTTATTATAAAATTTTCAAGATTTAGATTGAAACAATGGTGATATGTTTTTTTATTTAGTATGTTTTATTTAAAATAATACAAATACTATTTAATAAAAATAATAAATTTTCCATTATAACCATTTTCAATTTTATCTTCATTCTCCATGTTTAATACAATTTCAATTTTTTTTTATGTTTAATACAATTTCAATTTTTGATTCTTTTATATTGATGTTAGGATTTGAAGTTAAAAAGTCACAAAGAATAAATCCTAATTCAAGAGTCAAACAAGAAAATAAATAATAAATTAAAATAGAAATGTGGTTTAATTGAAGAATCTAGGTTGATTTAAATATCTATAAATCAAAAGATGTTTGACTTGGAATAGGGAGGAATAAAATATATACCAACAATTCAAAGGAAAATAACACAAAGTTGCATACATCAAGGTCAATGAATAAGGGTTCATGGCCTCGAACGGATTTCAAAGAAGTATTTAATAGTGTGAAGAAAAAGAGGGATAAATATCTATAGAAATAAATGAAAACTCAACTTAGCTCATATCACACTAAAAAAAATAAAAATCCAAAATTATTTTTAATAAATTTAATTATTCTATTAAAGAGTGAAAAATCATAGTATATATCTAAATTGATAATATGTATACATGTACCACAATAGTAAACCACTCAATAGAAATAACCACAATTTCACAACCTTTTTATTAAAGCCCTTGCTATTGGTCTCAACCTTTTATTAAAGTCTTTGTTATTCACCTATATACCTTTATTATTTCTAATATGACATGTATCTTACTAATCATTATCATCTTCGGGCTTTTCCTTTAAGATATGGTGAAAAATACACTCTAAGTGGTAAAACTCCCTAATTTCTACATCTAATTTATGCATTGATAAAAAAATCCAACTATACATTTTTTTCAAAAATAAAAATATATTTGTTATTTCAAAGCAGGAATCAAAATATACATTATAAAATTATGGTCATAATATCTCCTTTCAAACAAAACTCTTTTAGAGTGTCATTTTATTATTTTTAAACACATTTTAAAATCAATTGTATCTAAAAAGTACATTTATAAATATAGTGATATCATAGTTGACAAAATATAAAACATCATCACATCATTTACTAAACAAAGCCCTGACACAAATAATTTTGAGAAGGTAGAAACCAAATTCCTATTAAATTCTTGATGATATTGGATGATAACTAAATAAAAAAAAATCGGGTCCTTGAATTATTTATTTCCAATAAAAGCATGAGACTATCCAATTTTGTTGAATCCTTATACTATTAAATCATTACTTTTGAATCGCATACTACCTATAGTTCCTAAACACCTTTATCCTGGGGAAATTTTAATTATTCCAAAGGCATCACTAACTTTTCATGAGTATTAGTTCCTCTGCCAAATAAAATATTGATCCTGAAATAATTATCTTATCTTAAATAAAATGAAATACAAACCCCGCAATCAACCTACATATCTTGGAATGCACCATCAAAATAACTGTATAAATGATAAATTTAATTTAAAGATAGACCATTCATAGGTTTGACACTCAAAGCCCAATATTTACTCTATTTTTCATAATAAGTGAGTCATATCTCATGAACCACCACACTTGTGAGAATATATGTTCAACCATAATCCTCGTGCAATGTATCCTAGCAAATCATGCACCAAATGCCTCATGCCTTACTAGGAATAACTAAAATTCCATGAATGTGGATAACTTAGAGTGATCTGTAAACTTATTGCCACACTTGAACAATTATTGGATGTGATACAATTAGATAATTTAATGAATCTCCATTGGATATGAGAAAAAATAGATAATTCTTCAACTCTCCATCATACGCATAGATATAACACCTATTGGGACCTTTCTAGCCCCACTTTTGGCCATTTCCCCAAGTCAAAGCCTTATTATCCAACACTACCTAAACAAAAATGCTTGTTTTTAATGGAAATTTACATTTCCATACAATTGGTCTCCACTATTTATTTTATTAATTCATCTGTAATTATATAAGAGAGTTCCTAACATCAATGTTTTTCTACTAGAATTTTGGTTGATTTATTCCATGGCTACACCAATTGGTCCTCCTCCTCATTTTCTATTATAGAACTATGATTTACATGTAATAGATTGACCCATATTCCCATGTAAACCTATCAAATCCTCCAATTACCACTCTTGATTCATACCATCCATATCTCCACCAAAATTAAGGTCCACAAAATAATATAAAGCCCTCTCCTTTAATTTATGCCTTAGATCAAAGGCGAGAGAAAAATATTCCGCTCTCCCTATCCATGGATTTGGTCATAAATGAATCTGGGACTAATTCCTATTTTCTATAGACCACTCATATTCCAAAGACAATAAATGCATAAACCAAGCCCTTCCAAATATTTGAAACACCTTGCATGCACTTTACCTATGTTCAAATCCATTATTCCACAATGTGGCGAAGGAAGTATTTTTGTTTCACTACTTTACTCCACATATGATATGGAAATAACATCCTTTAGAAACTCTTCACTACCACAATTTCTATAAACAAGGATATGTTTTTTAATCCCCATCCACCATATTATTTTGATATTTTCCAACGTATTCCACCTAACCAAAATTATTCCCCTTTTTTTAATTCCCATCAAAAGAAAACCCAAACCATGTTTTCTAATACCATATAAAAAAAAATTTGACACAAATCCAAATGAAATATAAAATTTAGGGTTACTTTAAAATATCATTTTCACGAGGTTGAGATGAATGCCAATCAATAACCATATATAACACCAACAACTAACCTTTTTTTCAATTTTATAACCAACTAAATCCACTCCACTACATGATAAGAATTAATCTTTAAAAAGTAGCCAAAATATTTCAGACCATAATCTAACTCATCTTTATTAAAAATTATTAAATTGAGTACCTTTGCAAATTTATAATTATACAAAAAAAATCTTTAGATTACTAATTATAAGACACAACTAACCAAGAATGTTCTTGATAACCTCCCACTCTTAGTCAGTACCATCTCCACATAACAAAACATCATCCACAAAAATAATGTGAGACACCCAAAACTGATATGCATCCTTATTATATTTATTCCTACCACTAACATAGGCCTCCCTGATGATTCTACTCATTCCTTTCGCAATTGGAAATAATAGAAATGGAAATAATGTGTAGCCATATTGTACCTCACATGAATATTTGAAGAATTATGATCGGGAGTCATTAATTAACACTGTGAAATTGGATGATGAAACAAAACCCATAATCCAATTTACGATGTTGAAATTGATCCCTATCTACAACTTGAGAAAGTGAAAGAGTTTTCATGTTGTGTTATCATAAGCTTACGGTACATCTAATTTCATCACCATAGTAGAATTTCTCAGCCTTTTTATTAAGTGGAGGAGTTCTTAAGCCAAACTAATTGCATTTGAATTATATCTATTGAAGAATTTTTATTTTTTCATAGGGCTATATTGCTATTTGATTTAGATAGTTACATTTCATCATATCTACACCATAATATTTAAACATCATTTGCAATTATATAGAAAGAAAAATATTATCAACGATGCAGTTATATAATGGAACAATAGAAAAAAATAATTCACACATAGATACATGAGGATTAGTTGGAGACCAAGAAAAAACTCCACAAGGGGGAAAACACACTATAATTCTTCTTCTATTAGATTGTCATAAAATGTTCAGAAGAGAGTACAATAAGCCTAAATCTACAAATAATAATTCAAGTTGAATTTTGACTTATTCAAGAGAATAACCAAAAATAATCCAAAATATCAGCCAATAGTCAAATATGGTAAAATTCAAAGTATCAACAGTTTTGCACCTTCGGCATGTTTTGTACCGAACTTGTTCTGCAACCAATTTTGTACTTTCGGTCCGTTCCGCACCTTTTTTAGTAACACAGTTATGTACCCAGAATGGTACCATACATTAGTACAAAATGGCTAATTAGTTACTAAAAAAATGACTAAAATTTGGATATAAACGACTATTTTTCAGTTCGTGACCAATAGTAACTAATTTACAGTATCTTATAACGTGACAAATTTTTAGTCGTTTTTAGCTTAGTCATTAATTGGTTATCTCAATTTTGTTGTCTAGTAGTATATTTGGTTATTAATTTGGTCATTAATTTAGTCACTGATTTGGTCAGTAATTTAGTCATTGATTTGGTCATTGATTTAATCATTAGACCACATATACAACAAAATATATTACTATATGATCATCTGAGAAAATAAATTAATGACTAAAACATATGACCAAAATTTTGGTAGTGTTATAAGATATTGTAAATTAACTACTAATAGTCATATATATGCAAATTTTAGTCATCATTTGAAACAAATTAATGACCAGAGAAATATGACTAAATTTTGGTCATGTTATAAGATACTGTAAATTAGCTACTAATAGTTGCATATATGCAAAATTTAGTCATCATTTGTAATCACAAATTTATCATTTGCAGTAGTCATTTATCTATTTTTGGTAGTTTCATATTCATTATATAAATGACTAATTTAGTATTTTATATTCATTTTATTGACATTCATTAATAATCATTATAAATGAATAATTTATTCGTATATTCATTTTATTTTTGTTCATCATTAATCAATATAAACTACTAATTCAGTAGTTTTAAATTGATTTTGTGTTCATTATTAATCAACATAAATTAATTTTTATGATTTAAAAAAAGTCATACAATGTGCATGTTCATCTAATATGAAAACACAAAGTTACATATATTAATTACAATATTAAACAATATCAAGTGCAACTATAAATAATTTCAACCACATAAATTATATTATATGAAATGTTAAAAGTATTAGAATATGAGTTTCCAACTTAATATTGGTTGGACTACAATTTACACATGAAATGATGTTTCATCACTTCATTATCATTGTGTCGCTAAGGTAGTGAAGGTGAATTCACCAACTCTGAAGGCTTGACCATCAGTCTCTATATATTTGTCTTATGTGGGATATTGGCTCTAAGGGTATCACTAGACTAGTTCTCTTTTCTCTCTCTTTTTTAATTTGTCGCTCCAATGTTATGACTCTCCTCTTTCTTCAATTCCTGCTTTTTAACATCAATACTGAGTTCATTTTCTGAAAACAAAATAAGATACAATGCAAAGTGTAAGAAATGAAAGACAATGAACATTAGAATATAAACTAAACTAGACTATAAATAGTTTATATGACATATACCTCAATATTAGAAATTTCAAAGCCATTTTTCCCCATACAAGAAAGAAACTCGAACAAATTTTCCTCAGCGGGGCGATAGTGGCCACTATAATGTGTCTAGATGACCTGTATAAACAAATTAAATAAAATTTCACCATATATAGAAAAGAACACCTTAGTAACTTAGTACTCAACCTTCAGGGAAAGCTTAAGAAAAATCATGTAAACTAAGTTATATGCTAAAAAGCTGAAGCTATATATAACTTGTGAAAACAAATAATGTGAGGTGTGATGTTTAATCCTTGTCGTTTTATTCATAGCAACATTTCATTTTCTAATGCGTGAACTTGGTCAAGTATATAAACAACATGTGCTTAAATAACAACATGAAAGCAAACTGTTATGATAGTCATGAAAATATTTTAACACAAAATAGCTATAAAGATTCCAATCAATATCATGTAATACTAATTTCATCTTCAAGATTTGGTTGTTGTTTAAATGGACATGATACCAGGCATCTTCAATGTCACTGTTAAAAAGCAACAAAATCAAAAGAAACGTCCAAAATACAATCAAACAATAATCAAAGGATATCATGGAATGGAAATTTCTATTATAAAAAAAAAAATTCCCTGTCCACCGATGTCATGTTTGGAATTCCTAAAATATTTTCTTACCCAAAATAACCATGAGGTGAAATAATGACAGTTACATTAAAAACCAAAGGAATTCCTACTAGAAACATTTCCAAAGTCGATGGCTCATGTGCCTAAAGGATCTCTAACAGCAAATGAATCATATCCAAGACATGCTATGCATTGTCTCCCCATCCTTTTTCCAGTCACATTTCATGTAACCTTCCCACAACAGAGTCAAGTAACAATCAAAAGAGCACATTTACATTTGTTTTTATCTTTTATATCTATAAAATTTGAATCTGCTTTGTTTCATCAACATATTAATTCATATTTAAAGCCTTTGTGACATATGAGAAGGTATTGATCAAGTAGGACATCAGAATAATCAACCTCAATGAGTTCCTCAAACAATTTATTTTCTTTTTGTGATATCTTGGGTAGAAAAAAGAATGTATCTGCAAAATAAAAATGCATATATTACTTATGTTTGAACTTTTTATATGGTGTATTCTTAAGCAACATTTTAATATGTTCCTCTGCGTTTACCAAAGTGAACTATAGCTTGGTTAAACTATGTATCCTTCCATTCGACATTAATTTCTGCAAGATAAATGTCACACATTATTCTTTCCCATGTCTTAACATGCTACATATGAAAATTGAAAGTCATATAAAACCAAGAGCAAAACCATTTTCTAATAAAAACAAACAAACAAGAAGTGCCTCTAATAAAACTTCATTATAATATTAGCAAATGAAAAGAGAGTGGACCATTTTTGTTGTTTGACTTTGCCTATTTTTGATATGAAAGTGTTGAGCTTCAAGAACCAAAAAATGTGAGGGAAGTTGTAAATGTGAAAAAAATAATGTTGACCTAATTTGTAGACTTCTTCAAAATGATGTGAATGATGCCGTTTTCAGATGTGGTAAATCTCATAATAAGAAATGGCCACATTGGATGCAAATATTAAATATTAAAACTTATGTACATGGAATATATTCTAATAAATTGCATTGAAATGAATACCATGGGCCTCCAGAGGTTATAGGTCCTTAGTATGTTAGTCTTGATGATGAAAGAGAGATGGAAACGATAAGTATGGTTGGTTGTAGTTTGTATAGTGGATATCTTCAAACCAAGGTCATCATCTCAATGAACCTAGGTTCTAACATGGTAAACATGGATTTGTTCTTCACCCAATTTCATTCCATCATACTTTGTCAAGACTCAAGAGGACATAATGGTCCTTTAGCTTATAATAGGGTTGCTTTTGACGTTATAGATAAAGCTTATCCAAAGAAAATGGATTTTTGGGGTCCAAGAGATATGTATAATTTAAATGATAACAATTATATTTTTTTTCCCAAGATTCAAATGTAGGGATACATTTTGTGGATTTTACTAATATATATAATGAGAGAAATAATCCATGAGTAGAATCTGCTAGTCTCCTTTGTCATTAACATTGCCTTAATTTCACATGACTGAAAGATTGGATATGATAGTTAGAATTTTAGGACGACTTAGCTTGTACTTATTTGGAGATAATTGAAATGGTCTTAGTATGTGTTTGTTTAATGAGTAGATGGATATGAGCTTATGCTCTTTGCATTCTGAGCTCAAATTTGATGTGGAATTAATTGAAAAGGAAATGCTCCTTGAGTGCTGGATTTAATAGTTAGAATTTTAGGACGGCTTATTTTGTGCATATTTGGAGATCTTTGAAATGGTATTATGTTAATTTATTTAGATGTTCTATGCTAAGGTGAAAATATACTTTAACCTTCTAGGACATAATTAAAGTAAGATGCAAATAAAAGATACCAATAGATCGATGGAAGAGAAGCCAAAACAAAGATAAAGAATGGTGGCGTTATGACAGTCAGCGGGATGCTTTAACCAGCAAAGTTTTCATAAGGGAAACCACCCACCTATGTCACACAACCCCAAGATGTTTCATCAAGAATACTCTACCAAGGAGTTGCACCAAGAGACCCTAAACACAGAACCAAGAATGTTGCTCCATCACCATCCAAGAGAGAAGAAAATGCCTCCACAAATTGTGTGTATAAAATAAACTCCAAGTCTCTCCAATATATAGGCATTTGTGGGGGTGTGTGACACATCTCTTATGCATGTGGGATAAAAAAGGCCGACCTTGCACATGTGGAATAAATTCAAAATACATGTTATGCTTATCCGATCAAGATGATCTTTAGATCGATCTTGCACCTCTCTGAAAGAGGAAACCAATAAAAATATTGGCATTTTCATATGAGCATCACATCATGGATTTTGGAACTAGTTGTAAAAAATTAACACTCCCTCTCAACTAGGGAGAACTCCATCCACCAGTGCCATCTAAACATTGTGCGTCATCCCACTGTAACTTGCTTTGTTGGCTTCTTTACTTTAGAACAAAAGGTGAGTCACAAAGACATCACTCACGGCTAACCCTAAGTCAGCTCAGAGGTCCAAAACCTCTATAGGACTCAAAGGATTCACACACCAACCCAAAGTTGGTTTAACTGATCCAAAATCAGCTGGACGTTTGAAAACTCACCTGGACTGGAGAGAGTCATATACTAACCCAAATTTAGTTTCAGTGACCCAAATTCAGTTGAAGGTTTGAATCCTCACTTGTACTCAAGAAAGTCATATACTAACCCGACGTTAATTTCACTGACCCAAAGTCATTTGGAGGTTTGAAACCTCGCTAGAATTGATCCCAGATCAAGTGGTTGGACACGCGCCATCCTAGACATAGAGAGTACGAAAATCTCTAATGCGTCCATCAGTCTTGCTATGGTCTCTATTCACATTTACCACCTCATTAGCCAAATGATAGGTACTTCCCATGAGTTTTAAGCTCCATGGGTATGATGCATACAGGGCATAGATTAGAGAGAGGTAAACCAACTCAATATCATCATAGTGGGGTGGAAGCACACCAACTAGGTTTAGAAAGCCTAGCCCTATGGTTACCTATAGCACCAAGAAGCTAACGCCAAAGCCCCGCTGGAGCTCCCGGAGCTCATCGTCCAATAGGATCCTCCAAATAGGGTCATTCCACGATTCCAAGATTCTCACGGAAGGTTAGGAACATGACCTTCCTCAATGTCTTTGTGAGAATATCTACGACCTTCACATCAATTCCTATAGGATCGACCCTTACAGTGCCTCATTGTACTATATCCTCGAAAAGTGGTACTAGACATCAACATGCTTGGATTGATCATGGAACATGGGATTCTTTGAAAAATGAATCTCCCTCTGGTTATCATGAAGCATAACAGTGGCATCTAGCACATGCTCGAACAACTCATTGAAGAGATTTCGCAACCAAGTGTCTTCACAAAATGACATACATGCTGCAATATATTCGGCCTCAGCAGTGCTAAAAGCTATTGACTTCTACTTCTTGCTCGAATCAGACCCAAGTGTGAAGAAACATTCAGATGTGCTATCCCAACCCACCACACTCCCATCCCAATCGGCATCAGCGTATCCACAGAGTCTCAAAATTCTGATAGTGTATCTCAGCCCATGGTCTATCATGCCCCAGAGATATCTCAAGAGATTCTTGGCACCAACCCAATGAATGTTATGAGGATCAACCATGTGTTGAATCAAAGTGTTCACTACACTACATACGTCCAGATGGATGTTCCCTAAGAACATCAAGGCCCCTACGGGTTGACGATACTCAGTAGGATTTGCTAGCACGGGCTTCTTGCTTCTCCCCTTGAAGCCATATGTTTCTCAGCCTTGGGGTTCTTCTTTCTTTCAATAATTATATTAGCTCAAGAGAATACGCTTGTAGTCTCCCTCTTAATGCCAACTCCTCTTGTGAGAGATGACATCTATAGGAACATTCTCTCAAGCATATTAGATAACACAATGTGTATCGTATGTCTTTTTGACACTTGAGAAATGAAGAAAGGTCTCCAATGCTTTTCTTTGATGCAGCCCTAACAAATGCCTTCACGATTATTTTAAATGAGGGCATCCCAGATAGCAACTTGGAAATGGATTTGTAATCATGGGCCTGAATCTTGTTCTCCTACTATCTAGTCCATACAAGAATCATAGCCATATACTGCCATATATCTGTCATGCATCTTAACAGGTATCATATATTGTCATATCACTGATTGCAGTATTGTCATGATATTATCAGATACATCAATATCATATTTCACTTGTTAAAAAACTTTACAGGATTCTCTGACCACAGTTCCAAAGACTCCAAATATATGACTTTCCAAGGCTCCAGAAACTTCATTGTTCAAACTTTCAAGTTTATCATTGTTCAAGTATGCAATGTGTAACAACTATCCTTGATCTTGACTGATTGAGCCTCCACAGAGTTATAACGGAGTTACTCAAGAAAATATACAATAATGTGACAACTCCATAGTTATATTATCCTCTGCTAAAAGCCTGAACCTTTTATCACTAAGCCTTCTCCAGTAGACTTGAAAAAAATCACAGTCCTTCACAATGGTGTTTTAGAATAGCAGTGCAGAGAGAAAAAAAATCCCCAGAGTGACACTTAAAGCTCGTTAGTCCAACATGTTTCTTACAATAAGTGCATCATTTAACATGAGGATTTGGCTTCTCTCCTGAAGAGGTCCCTTCTCCTTGCTCAAGTGTTAACTGATCTGCTATTTGCACAGGCTAATGTATAACTACATCACTACCAGAAGAGAGCTTCTGCCTGCTTTAGCACAAGATCTCATATTCATTTTTTGAAAAAAATTTCATTTTCAAAGAACTTCCAAAAAAAATCCACAATTATTAGTGTAAAGGATGGGATTTTTTTGAGGCTTGCTGCTAATCCCTGCGCTGTCACTTTTCTAGATCTCTTGATCCATTCTTTAGAGATATATTCCAATATGAAACTTTGCAATTTTCAGGGTTCAACATCTAGATCAGAGTTTATGTAATTTCCATTGTATGCAACTGTACCGGCATTCTGGACTGGCAGTTGCAAGGGCCGAGTGTGGTTTCGTGCCTTGTACGTTCCTCCAACCTCAGGAATAGCACCATGGGAAAGCATCTTATTTACCTGAGGAGGTGCCTACAGGTGATCCATTCCAATTCCCATATCACCATAATCAACAATTACCATTGTTGCTTATTTAATACTGCATCATGGTAGATACTCCTATTCCGGCTTTCACTTTTCACCCAATAATATAGCCAGCGTAGGTAGCTTGTTTATCTTATGCTTTACATCTAACTTGTCTCTTTCTACCCACTTTGTTGTGAGATAAAGTATTCTCTAGACTTGCTTGCAGAGATTCTGGCTGCGATGTGATAATTTGGGATTGAGGTTGGGGCATTGGTTTTTGCATTACACTTGCATAATTAATCATACCATTACTCAACAAGTAGTCACTCTTAACTTTCCCATATCCATTCAAGTGGGTATTAAGAATTGGTAGATCTGAACGATGCGCTATCACGGGACCTGTGCTACTATGAATGGGTGTGCATGTAGGTATAGTTGGTGTGATTGAGGGTGTATAAGGATTTTATGAATACCATGTACTACTACCTCCTCCGACTCCCACTGATGGTGTAATATTAATTTTTCTTGCCCCTTGTGGGTTTTGCGAAAACTGTGCAGCAGGGAATGAGGGGGCATGGAAGTTTTCTACTGGTTTTCGTGCATTACTGGTAGATGCAATATGTCTTCCAATTATTGTAGAAATGGAGGGCTTTGGAATAGCCATTTCATAGTCTTTGAATTATCATGAAACCCTAGCAACCTCCATTTCATGAAACATATGCGCTACCAACACGCTACAAGTGGTGCTTTAAAAAAAACTTGGATACCATGGGAGATATCTAATCAAAATTTTTCCCACCTTGGCTGAATCCGAGCTCTCTGGTCAGCTCTTGCAAAGGAGTTATATGAGATAGGGACAACTAATCCAGATATCTACATGCATTTTGCAGGTCCTTGGATTGTTTTGTTCGAAACATTTCCACTAGCCTATCGATAGTCTCGCCGCAATTGTGGTAGGCAATTTCTGTGGTGAGCTCTGCAAGGACGTTGACACCCTAAGTTGTGGGTAATAAATAATCGATAGTGGATCTAGCTAGATGACTGGCCTGAAAGGTGGAGTGAAGCTTTTCTTGTTGTGGCTAGAGCCTGACATAAAAAAACGTGTTGAAAATGGTTTTATATCAGCCTTGATTAGGGCACAACATGTTGTTCCACGTAGCTCAGCACACCAACCACATACACTGCCCTTACACTGTCACCTCCAACACTTTAAAAAATGCATGCGATGTGATTAAAACTATACACTTTCACTTGTTGTGGTGGTTTGGCATGTGGTCCACCACACAGCTTTTCTGAAGCTAACGACACCCTTATTCTCCCTTAGGATAACCCACATCTCGCTTCCCTAGATTTATAGGTTGGGTGTTGTCTTCTCCTAGCTCTGATACCATGTTAATTTATGTAGATGTTCTATGCTAAGGTGAAAATATAATTTAACATTCTAGGGCATAATTAAAGTAAGATGCAGATAGAACATACTAATAGATCGATGGAAGACAAGCCAAAACAGAGATAAATAATGGTGGCATTACGACGATCAGTAGGATGCTTCAACCATCAAATTCTTCATAAGGTCAGCCACCCACCTATGTCACACAACCCCAAGACGTTTCATCAAGAATACTCTACCAAGATGCTGCACCACGAGACCCTCAATGCAGAACCAAGAATGTTGCTCCATCACCATCCAAGTGAGAAGAAAAAAGCCTACACAAATTTTTTGTATAAAATTAACTCCAAGTCTCTCCAATATATAGGCATCTGTGGGGGTGTGTGACACATCTCTTATGCATGTGGAATAAAATAGGCCTACCTTGCACATGTGGAATAAATTCAAAATACATGTTCTACTCATCCAATCAAGATGATCTTTAGATCGATATTGCACCTCTCCAAAAGATGAATCCAATAAAAATATTGGCATCCTCATGTGAGCATCACATCATGGATTTTGTACCTATTTTCCCAAAATTAACATATTAGTATTTGTTTTTTAAAATGAATAGATGGATAAGAGCTTATGATTTTTTCCTTCTGAGCTCATTTTGATGTGGAATTTAGTTGAAAAGGAAATTATTTTCTAGTTGATGTTTGAAAGTATGGAAGAATATATTTTGGTCCCCAAATATTCCCAAATGCATTGGTATTTTTATAAGTTCACTATCTACTAGAGAAAATTTCAGATAAAGTCCTGGTGACACAGAATATATTTTAGAATAGTGAAGCAGGTACTAAAAGGGCTTATATATCTTCTTCCTTTTTCTGAAGAAATAGATTTACAGAGAACCTCCCCCATATTCCTTGGAATTTCCAGATGAACGGAATATCAACTATGAACTGTGAAGTCCACTGGTAACCCCAAAAGGCCCAATGGGAGTGGATCCTTAAACCTCTGTGGACTTCGTGCAGAAGTGTCCTAGCAATAAAGCTGATGCTCAGGGTTTAAAAGTTTCTACAAATTTTGTGCAGCCGGATTTTACATTCATCTCACAGTGGATTTCTTCTTGACTATCTGTTTTATTTGTCTTTGATTTCTTTTACACAAATTTGACTGTTGCAGTCAGAGGGATTATTCCCTAAAATAGGGTGATATTCTTCGAATCCTGATACATTAGTTTTAAAATACATACTGGAAACATTACAGAGCTAGACCATGAAAAATCTAAAACAAAACATTCATCACACTTAGGATTTTCACTTTCACTTTTATCACTCGAAACCAGGTTGACTACATTTTGAGCATGTGGAGTAGAGGGGTCTTTTGATGGGATGTATTCTGAAGCAGAGTCGTGCATTTAATTAGGAATTGGTCTCTTCAATATAGGTTCATAGGGTAGAAGCCTCCCTAGATACATGGAGGATAGCCTCTCCACACATTGCTGCCACTTCTTTCAACTCTTGCTTATTTCTTTAGCCATACTTTCAGTTCCCTTGAACCTCTGCTTAGTTTCTAGTTTGGATATCTTAGAATCGAATACCCTAGTATCTATATGAGCTCTATCATTTGATGGTCCAGCTGTGCTCTTTGTGGATCAATTCTTCCATCCATAACTATAGGAAAATCCCTTTTTTGGTACACAAGGGAAACAGTAAAGTGATACAGTGGGAGTTGTGACTAGTTTGGGAAGGGAAGGTTGCTAAATGGAGGCATATGGTAGGTAGATGGATAGGGATAAATGGGAATGTATTGAGGATTGAAGGGGGACTGGGTAAGGTGAGAAGGACATGGATGCAAGAGAAGAGAGAGGTGATAATATAGGATGAGGTAAGAGAGATATGAAGTGTAAGATAAGTGAGATGAAGGCACAAGGGGGAAGGCAATGGAAGGGGGAGTGGGAGAGTGTTAATTAAGATGACCTGCCCAACCATAAGATATTACTTCCCCATTTATGTGGGATAGTACCATTAAGCTTCGGGAGTGCCAACGGGATATGACAATGCTAACCTAGAATATTAATGACAAAGGAGACCAATAGAATAGTAATGACAAAGGAGACCAAGGGCAAGGTCATTCATTTGTTGTTATAGATCCTGTTAGAGATCCTATTAGAGATCAAGTTAGAGATTTAGGGACCCTACCCTACATCTGTAGTTGATTCATTAGAAATTTCTCTATATCTTCCTTATTTATCTCCATTTTCTAGCATATGTCTCTCTTTGCACTTCATGATTACAAATGGCGAACTAGGTTTTTCTAGTAAGCATGTTATCCTTGGTGTTTCTGTATTATATTATTGATAACCTATTATCCACTATTTTTCATAAGGATAGCACATGTTATTTTTCATCATTCATCTAGGTAGCATAGTTATTCTAGCTTTCCAGTGGTTGGGAATATGAAAATATCTATTGGGAAAGGACACTTTTGTGCACAATTTTTAAGGCATCATGCCAAAGTAAATGATATACTGAGATGAATATTGAATCTTGTAAACCCACAGGAAAATCATCATATATGACATCTATGGCACTAAATAAAGTTACTAATTCATTGGAAGAACACTCTTCCTCATCAAACTTAAGAATTTTACATACATTTGATTGCTCATTATTTTTAGAAGGAATAAGTAGGAGCATCCTGAAATTTCTTTCGTCACATACCTTTTCTCTGCAATGTCCTTTAAACAATCTCTCCACAACACTCCCACTCCATGCAACCATGGTCATAACTACTCTATCAAAAAAAGGATATATCTATCAACTCACCCAACAAAGGACCCCACCTAAGGCACAAATCTAGAATAACATTTGGAGCGGTAAAGAAATGCTCAAGTTTTTAAAAAAATGTTGGTTAATGACCCATAATTAACTCCGTACTACCAAAATTAGTTGTAAAATAGGTGTAATTGGTCCCTGCATATGTGCAACTTGTAGAGTAGCCAAAGAAAAACTCATCCTTTTAACATCACAACTAATTTGGCTTGCAAGAAACATGGTTATCTTCGAAGGAAAACAACAAAATATGCATAGTGACATAATTTCACCTTCAGTAAAGACACTACCACATAAGGCACTTATGTCCAAAGGTATAGGGGATATTTAGTGGAAACACTAATCTGTATAATATAAAGAGTAGAATTGACCTCTATTTCAGCATTCCAGGATATCCGCTCTAGGTGCACTCAACCATGCTATGAATCTAGTTGGAAATTGAGGATTGGTTTTGTGCAAATTGAAGAATGGATCAAACTTCAACACCATCACATTCTCTTTTTTGATGGTGCATTGAGATAAAATCCATGAGAATCAGGTGAAATATTCGTCTTTGAATCCAAAGTAGAAGTATAAACTGACATTTTTTTAACAGTGTCAACAAAGTGACAAATAATAAATCTGAAGCCTTGATCTCAGAGTAAGGTTGCTTAGCAGAATAACACATGAGGATATTAAAATTTTTGAAGGGTCTCCATCTAAATCCCACCCTCTTAATTTTGGTTGGGTAACAAGACCATTCTAGAAACAACAAGAGGAAACCATGGTTCAACGAAGGTTCAATTGATAACCACACCAAGGACCCGAATCGTGGTATTTGCTGCAATAAGCTAGCCCAGTATGACACCATTGGAACATGTCTTACTTGAATATTTTTTAGTTTACAAGCCATGTTTTCTCTAGTTCAATTCCTTCACAATCTACCAAAACTACTACCCAAAATGTTTCAACTTTTGGTGCCTCTAAGCTGGTTCCTATGTCAGAGAAACCTCCAGAAAGTGCACGAGCAGAAAAAATATCTAAAAAAGTATTATGACAAGAAAAACGTGGCCAAAAACCTACAAAATATATACAATCAAATGAGGCAAATTATATCTTAGGAGAAAACCCCCACATTAATCTACAGGGCCTCATCCCAATAGCCAACAAGCATGTTTATATGGTTCAATTCCCTCACAATCTCCTAGAACTGCTACCCAAAATCCTGCAACTTTTGGTGCCTCTAAGTTGGTTCCTGTGTCAAAGAAACCTCTAGAAAGTGCACCAACATAAAAAATGTCCAAAAATGTATTATTACAAGAAAAACATGGCCAACAACCTACAAAATACGTACTATCAAATGAGATGAATGATAAAATACAACTAAAAAATACACAACCATTACTATCTACTACTATTGGAACTATATAAGTAATGGGCATATATAGATTTGTTAGATTTCTAGGTTAATGATTAATCATAAGAAACCGAAAAAATTGTATTCACAAAAAAGAGAAGGACAAAGGAATCAACTATTAAGCAAATGACTTCACTTTTCAATAGCATGCAGAGTGCTAAAATATTTGTTGGATAAGCTTAAGGAATTTAGGCAACTCCATTGGGATAAACTAAAATACAACGGCTTCCAGCATTTCAATATAAATGATAATGTGGCAAGCAAACTTTCTTAAAAAATATCTCACCAAAGTAGTAAGTGTTTTTAAGTAACAACTCCTATATACCTAGGAGATCACAAAATGCTGCAATAAACCGAGACTTTGTTGAAGGTTGTTAAGAATTGCTTCAGAAAGAACATATATTGCCTTCAGACAAATATTAGGAAACTGACTTTAAATGATTAGATTCTGCAATTTGGACAATATTTTTATTATCATATAATAAAGTATGGGTCTTTACTATTAAGCATGGTGACTAGTAGAAGAATTCAGTCTTGAACTCTATATTTTGTTGCCAATATTTTTTATTTACTAACAGATATAGTAGTAACACCATTGATTTCTTTCCTTCCTCTGTATCCCATGCTAGCGCACCCAAGGGAATGCTACATTCGTTTTCACTTTTCATCAAGCGCACTTAAGAGGAACTATTTTTGACAGGTGGAAACTAGACATTCCTAAGATAGTTGAGGGAAATATTCCCATCTTCAGGAGCATTTACATCACCAGTTTTATGTGATGTGGATAACATCCCAAAAGAAAAATAGATGTCCCCAATAGTTGCCTAGTACCTAATGGACAAGGAAACACTAAATTCTAAGCCAACCCACTTTCATTTTGCATATGATGGTGGCCAGATCCATTCAGGGTGGGCTCACAATGAGCATAGATCCACTAATTGATCCATCAATGGATGCATCCCTTTGGGGTGGGACACATTCTTAATGAAACTAGGTCCCATTTAAGATAAAAGAGATGAGGATAAAAAAGAATCTCATGCATACATGAGAATAGAGTGTATCATTTATCAGTGACAGAAATAGAACACATAAAATCATAAAAGCATTTCATCTAACACAATTATTATGAATACTTGAGTCTTAAAATCTTACATAAATTGTCACATGTCATTTCTGATGTATGTATGAGTAATTTTCAGGGTAGGTGTCCCCATGAGTGGGTGCACATCTCACATATCTGGTAGGGAAATGACAACATATCCTCCTAGGTTGGTGGGCACACCCAACCAATAAATAAAATCATGTTGGTGGACCCTTTTACCCATCATATGGCATGAGAATTAATCTAGTAGAATACCGCACCCAGGCAGGTTGCACTTGGAGAATTTTGGCTCTCTGGCTTGTTACCTCTTATGATATAGGAGGCTTGTTACCTCTCATGTTATAAGAGGCCTACACTTGTGAATATTTTCACCACTCTTGTCATTTCCATCACAAAGTGAGGTTTACAATTTGACCTTTAGATGTCCCTAGAGTCATGATTTCATTTTATGAGGTTATTGATGAAGTAAGCATATATGGCTTGATGATGTTGATGTTTGGGTTTCCTTGATGATGATTATTTTCCTTTCATAATATCTGACTTAGTTGTGAATCCCCTATGATCATTAGATGTTTAATGATATATGTTGTTGTATGACTCACTTGATGAAATCCCCTTGCATTTTGATTTTTGGCCTAAGCCAACATCGTTTTCACATAATCATTTCAATAGCTTCATGACGGTGTATAACACTCTAGCATTCTCCCCCTATTATTACTTGAATTGAAATTGTTGTTGGGGTGATTGAATATGATCTAGCATGGTTTGATATTCATGAGATAAACACCCTTGTTCATATTGAAGGACTGTAAGCATATTAAGGTATCCCATGATATAGACTACAATCATTGTCTGCTTTATAGTTCTATCTACGTAGATCCACTACATATGGGATTGGTTGGCATGATTTGAGGAATGCCACCAGATCCTATTGGCACACATGTTTATTTCACCCTTTGAGGAGTTTTCATAACAATTGTTTGACCATTTCTTGCCCACGTATCTATGAGATCTACTTATGGAGGAGTGTGATAAATTTATTGGAGGGGCATCCTATCTCTTGAGCATATACCTTTTGACAAGTAACCAATTTTTTTCCAAATTAGTACCAATAAATGAAAAATTGTAGTAGAATTTTAAAATTAGGGTCATAATAGAAATTTGGACAAATAATTATAGGAGGTATGGTGGCTATAAATCCATCACCTTAAAAACCTCACCACATTTTGATAAACTTTTTGAGAAATTCCCAACCTTTTTTGCTTGCTCACTTTGGTTATTTGGGAAGATTGTGATTGCAGAATCCACATGGTGGAGAACAACTTGAACAATTTACGTGTTATGAGTTTTGATTTTTTTGTTGCTTGGGAGGTACTCCAAGCCATAGTGTTCAACGGTTGGAGGTCAAAGACCCACAAAATGGCTTGTGGGCTTGAGACCCAAGCTTGGGGGTTTTGCACTCATCGATATTTGGGCCAAAACCGTGATGGATTTTCAACATTTGATAGCTGAGAATGATAGTGCTCGGTGATATGATTCAAATGCAATGAGAAACATCTGATTCTGAGTTTTTGTTAGAGAGAAATTAATTTTTGAAGTTGACAAGTTAATTATTGGTTGTCAAGTCATGTTGGCTTTATGTAAATAACTCCAATAGGTGTGTCTCTTCATAATTCGTTGAATCCCCTCATTATGTCTATAAAATGAGGATGAGAACTTTTGTTTTAGGCATCCATTGTGTGCAACACATTACAAGAAGATAGCTCGTGGAGGAGAAGCAAACTTATGTTTTGTGCCACAGGCATAAAAAGGCTGACAGCGTGGAGAAGAGGGCAGTTCGGGGCACTCTTGGTGACTATTATGAAGGCCGTTTTGCATGCTAGAGGGTCGAGGAGGAGGAGAGCATTTCTGTATCTTTTTGGGGTATGTTAGGGTGTTTAGACACTTGGAAGAGACAACTTCATCCCTAGATGGCTCTTTTGGGAAGGTCGCAGGCCTAAAACAACCTAAACAGAGCTGCGTAGGGTAGCGTTAGTTTTGGTTCATGCCCAGGACATCATCGTTGAGAAGGAGGGTACTTCCAAAGTGCAGCCACTTTCATCTAGAGAAATTCTAGGCTGAATTGAAAGCTAGAAGAAGGGATTGTGTGATGCCCTAACCAAGCCTAGATTGTAGCAATGAAGGAGACCTCAAAACAATAAGCTTAAGGTATGTATTTCAGTGCATTCTTATAAATGTTGGATCCTAAATTGTGGATCAGTTTTAAATCCTGATAGGGCAGCATGTGGAATTCAATGAGGAGGGTGAAGATCTCATGGTTAGATGCCCCAAACTAGTGATAGTTTCCACAGTGATTGGGAAGCAAAATTGGAGGGAGATTTTGTCAAGTATTGGGTCAAAATGATGACTATTTTGTGGATCAGTTTGATGGGCAGCTTGAGGAGGCCTTAGGATTTTTTTTGAGGAGCCCACATGGATTGTCGGGAGGCCTACCAAGTAGCCATGGTGACAACGGGCAAATTATATTGGAAGGAAAGAGGAAAATGACAGGGTATGTTGCATATGGACCCTTATATGATGGCTTGATGGTGTCCTAGGTAAGGACATATTGAGGTGCCTAGATTTTTGCAATAGCTCCTCTATTGCAGGGCAAAGGGAGGTTTGATGAATTTTGTAGGCAGCCATGTGTAGGGGTCTCCCAAGTGTGGGGATGCCCTAACTAGGTGAAAATTATACAGTGTGGACTTGGTCTCTTGTGGATTGTTGGAGGGTAGTGTGAGAGAGGACCAAGTGTGGACGCAATTGGCCACTTATGGTCAGCTTGAGGACAATGTGATAGTGTCCATGTTGGAACCGAAGTATAGCACCTTGATGGACCAAGGTGACTACAAACATAGCAGTTGTGGAGCTCAAGTGTTTGGCCAACAAGGCATAGGATCCTGAAGCCTAATACTTGTGTGTGGAGAAGGAATTCTACAGTAGATGATGGGAAGTTCTCCCAACCTGTGTTCATTTTGGGAGATGGACATCTTGTAATGATAGGTGGCAGCTCTTCATGCCCTATGTTGGTCTTCATTGTTGCAGCACAGGAAGATCATAGTGGGTTGAAGTCCTTGAGTAGTTGAGGAGCAGTAGTGGGCAGATTGAGAGTTGTGAAAAAGTGGAGTTGTGAACAACTCGACAGGAGTCTTGATGTGTTGTCACCTTGATGGACTAAGGCAAAACTAGAGAGTAGATTGGATAGCCGAGATTTAGTGCCTATATGTACTTGGAGCATTGATAGAGGTAGGAGATGCAGATTGGGAGCCAAAGGACCGGGTAGGTACAGAGTATGACTGAGAGGGCTAAGAGATTGCACTATGGCTAGATGGTTAGAGTATCTTGTCTGTATCTTGTACTAGTGGATGTATGAGGGCCATTATCCCTGATACGGGAGCCTTAGAATATTATATTATATGTTGCTGATATAACAAGTTGGGTTGAAAATTTGAAAAGCTGTCTATATTCTATGCATGTGATTTACTGTTGTTTTTATTCTGCTGTGAAAAGTAGTTTCGTCAAGATTCTTGGTTTGGAGTGTCAAGGATTTTAATACTCTATCTTAGACCAAGGTCGTGGAAATTCAACATGGTATCAGATCGTGTATGAGCTACTTTGGAAGTCAGTGAATCAGATTTTTCACTATTAAGCAACTGTGAGTGTCTAAATCATGGATCATAGGGTTCAACTGAAGACATGGAGATGTAGTCTTGGCAGGTTACATGGCGAGAGGGTCTCAGAGTTCTAGTGGATTGGTGGTGCACCTGGTGAACAATAGTTTTTTGAAGGGTAGATTGTTTATTGTGGAATTTTGTTGATGTGCCATGGTTAGTTCGGACATCTCGAGGATTTATTTGGCATGGACGAGATCAGGATGATCGATATGGCTTCATATGATGGACTACAGGTTGGCAAGCTAAAGTCTTGATCAGATCATGGTGTTGTATGTACGATATTGGTGGGATTTTCACGAGTGGTAATTGATCCAGGGGGATGATTGTGTAGGTTTTAATCCTGAACAGAAATTATCTACACAAAAATCTTATAACAGAAAATAAACAATAGCGAGAGCATAAAACATAAAACAGATAAACACAGAGATTTTCCCCTGGATCCAAAATCGGGACGACCAGCTTGATTTTTCATTATATTCCTTTTCGTGTTACAACACATATATATACATGCCAAAGCATACATAAACCCCAATCCATTAACCCTGGATTAGAACATAACCGTAGTTCCCTTGACCAGATTTACAAAATACCAGGGGCCGAAAACCATCGTACCCCAAAACCACGTGTAAAATCATGCACAAAACATGGGTGGGTCCGCCAATGAGTGGGTCCACACACCAAAAAAATTTTTGCCGGGGCGTTACCCCGGACCCCAATAGTGGGGCCTGCCTCCCCCCTTGTGACCCCCCTGCTGTGCCCGGCGCAACGTATAATGCGTGGGGCTAGTCGTGGAAATAATATAACACATACCCAACATTCTCCCACTTCTTGTTTTCTTTCCACAAGGGGGCACAGGAGAGCTTAGTCATTGGGCCAATTCTTCAACACCCATTTTTTCTCTACACCAAGAGAACTTCTGAGTGCTCACAGACTTCATCAATGCATCTGCAACATTCTTTAAAGTGTCCACCTTTACCAACAACACCCTTTTAGCCTCAACCATATCTCTAACAAAGTGATATTGAACATCAATGTGCTTTGTCTTTGAATGGTAAGCAGGGTTCTTAGCCAAGAAAATTTCACTTTGGCTATCACAGTCTATCCTTATAGATTGCTGTACCAACCCTATACTTGAACACAATCTCTGCAACCAAACTGCTTCCTTGCTTGCATGAGTGGCTGCTATGTATTCTGCCTCTGTAGTTGAAAGAGCTACTACAGACTGTCTTTTAATCATCCAACTGACTGTGCCTCCAAATAGGTTAAACACATACCCACTTGTAGATATTCTTTGGTCCAGGTCTCTAGCCCAGTCTACATCAACAAAACCACGAATGTCCAACATTCTTTCCAAACCTGGTCTTCCCTGGTAGCACAAGCCATAATCACTAGTGCCACGTAAATATCTAAAAACCCGCTTCATTGCTGTCCAATGCTCCTTCCCTGGGTTTGACATAAACCTGCTCAATACTTCCACTGCATGTGTAATATCTGGTCTAGTACAGACCATTGCATACATCAGACTACCCACTGCACTTTCATATGGAACACGGTACATATCCTCCTCTTCTTCTTGTGTCTTGGGACACTATTCAGCAGACAACTTTACACCTACAGGAATAAGAACATTCATCGGTTTACTATCCTGCATATTGAACCTCTGCAATATAGTCTCGACATACTTCCTCTGGTTTAACCAGAGCTTCCTCTTTTCCCAATCTCTCTTAATTTCCATGCCCAAAATATAGTTTGCAGCACCAAGATCCTTCATGTCGAATTTGGAGAACAGTTGGGTCTTTAAATCTTGGATAATTTCTTTGTAATTTCCAATCAACAACATATCATCCACATACAAGACCAAATAAATAACACGGTCACCAATTAATTTAAAATAAACATAGTGATCCTCCTTGTTTCTGGTGAAGCCAAGTCCCCGTATATAGATATCAAATTTATGATACCACATCCTTGGTGATTGTTTTAACCCATACAGAGACTTCTTCAACCTGCATACCAGTTATTTCTTACCCTTCACCATAAAGCCTTCAGGTTGCTTCATGTAGATCTCCTCTTCTAGATCTCCGTGAAGAAATGTTGTCTTCACATCCATCTGTTCTATCTCAAAATAAAATGCAGCAGCAACAGATAAAAGTAATATAATAGAGGTAAATTTGGCAACAAGAGAAAAAATATCACCAAAATCAATTCCCGGCACTTGGGAATAACCTTTTGCTACCAACCGAGCTTTTTATTTCTCCACCTTGCCTTCTACATTCATCTTCTTCTTAAACACCCATTTGCTCCCAATGGGCTTCCTTCCAACCGGCAACTCCACCAGATCCCATGCCTCATTTTTGTGCAAGGATTCCATTTCATCAACCATGGCCTCCTTCCAGAGTTTTCCATCCTATGAATCTACTGCCTCCCTGACAGTTTTGGGATCATCATCAGTTATAGTTAAGGAAAAACCTAAACAGAAAGCAGATGGACTATACCTTTCTGGTTGCCTTCTTTCTTGAACTGATCTTCTCAAAGCTGGAGTTTGTGGCTCTTCCTCTTTTGAATCTTCTTCTGCTGTAGAGTCTAATTCATACTCCTTTAGCTCAAAATCTATCTTCTCAGGTTCCTCTGGTATGATTTCATGTTTAACAACATCTTTCACCTCTCTAAACACCACATCTCGGCTGTACATAACCTTCCTTGTTTCCGGGTTCCAAATCTTGTAACCTTTTAAACCATCCTTATACCCAATAAAGATGCACCCTTCAAATTTATTATCCAACTTGGTCCTTTTCTCCTTTGGAACATGTACATATGCATCACATCCAAATAACCTTAGATGTGAAAGAGAGGGTTTCTTACCAGTCCATACCTCATGTGGAGTCTTATCCTCCAACACTGATGAAGGTGATCTGTTAACCAGATAGCATGCAGTCTCCACTGCCTTTGCCCAAAATTCTTGTCCTAACCCGGTACCACTGAGCATGCTTCTTGCCCTTTCCATCAGTGTTCTGTTCATTATTTCTGCAACTCCATTTTGCTGAGGTGTGTTTGGAGTAGTCTTATGTCATGCTATACCACACTTCTTACAGAACTCTTCAAATTCCTTCTTGTAGAACTCCCCACCATTATCTGTCCCCAGTGCCTTTATCTTCTTCTCTATCTGGTTTTCCACCAGAGCCTTAAATTCTTTAAATCTTTCAAAAGCTTCAGATTTCTTCCTAAAAAAATATATCCATGTATTCCTTCAGAAGTCATCTATGAATGAAACATAGTACACAGACTTTCCCAGTGATGGAACTAACACAGGTCCAAACACATCACTGTGCACAAGTTCTAATATCTTGTTCGCCCTCTTCGCACCGGAGGGAAAACTCACCCGATTCTGCTTCCCATATACACAATGTTAACAGAAATCGAAATCCAGAGAGAAATTAGACATACCTTCTACCATACCATTTCTATGCAGTATCTGAGGGCCCTTCTCTCCAATATGTCCAAGCCTTTGATGCCATAACATGGTCTTTTCTCCAGAGACAGCTAGGCTTCCCACTCCACTTTCAGGAACCAAAATATTGTTACACCCATCAATAGAAGTGCTACCTTTTAGCTTGTACAGAGTTCCAGTCCGAACTCCCTGCATTAATACCAGTGCTCCCCGAACCATCTTGCAGGCATCTTTCTCGAACACTATTTTTACACCTGCATCATCCATCATGCTTACAGAAATCAGATTTCTGGCCAATGCAGGAATATGCAGAACACCGGGAAGTGTTATAATCCTTCCACCTTGCAGCTTTAGCTTGACCTTTCCACGTCCGATGATTCTGGCCTTCCTATCATCCCCTAGGATGACATCACCATCATATTTTTCATACTCGCAGAACCACTCCCTATGGGGAGTGAAGTGAAAGGATGCACCTGAGTCAATCAACCATGACTCATGATCTACATGTGTATTTGAAGAAGAAGAAAAATACACATCCCCACCTTCATCCGAGGTGGTTTTTTCCTCTGTAGAAGGAGCATCATCAGATCCCTTTCCTTTCTCAAGAGCTTTAGACCTGCAGTCCTTTTTGTAGTGCCCTTCCTTTGTGCATTTCCAGCATACCTTTACAAACTTTCCAAGAGATTCAGATCTCCCTCTAGATTTGGATCTTCCACTCGAAACCTTATTCTTGTTTTTGTTTTGTGACCTTCCTCGTACAGATAAGGAATCTCCATTTTGGCCCTCCATATTTCTCCGTCTCATTTCCTCCGACAGTAAGGCTGAGACAATGTCATCAAAGATCAAGGTAGTTGTATTACTACCTATTGCAATAACCAAAATATCCCACAAGTCTAGTAGAGAACACAACAAACTGATGCACTTATCTTCATCTGATATTTTAATATCAACAGATGACAGCTGACTTACCACAGTATTGAAGGCATTCAGATGCTCTATCACCGAGTCTCCATCCTTCATCCTTAGGTTATAAAATTTTTTTTGCACAAACAACTTATTCACCAGAGACTTAGATTGGTACAAAGTCCTAAGTTTTTCCCACAAATTCTTCGCCGTAGCTTCCCCAGAAACATTCAACAATACTGAATCTGAGACACACAACCGTATTGTTCTCTTAGCCTTCCGATCCAGTTTCTTCCAGTCTTCATCTGACATTGTCGTTGGTTTAGTACCTGGATATAACGCGATCCACTGATCTTTATCCACCAGCAGATCCTCCATCTTGAGCTTCCATAACTCAAAAATCTGACCATTAAATTTCTTGATCTCTATATTTCCACCGCTTGCCATATTCTTTCACCGCAAGAATTGATCCCGCAGATCTCCCACTGAACAAGGTCTACCTCAGGCCTGAGAAAAAAACCCTCAGCAGCAAAGGCATCCCCTTGAAGCCGAAACAGCTCTGATACCAATGTAGGTTTTAACCCTGAACAAAAATTATCTACACACGAATCGTATAACAGAAAATAAACAATAGTGAGAGCATAAAACATAAAACAAATAAACACAGAGATTTTCCCCTGGATCCCAAATCGGGACGACCAGCTCGATTTTTCATTATATTCCTTTTAGTGTTACAACACATATATATACATGCCGAAGCATACGTAAACCCCAATCCATTAGCCCTGGATTAGAACATAACCATAGTTCCCTTGACAAGATCTACAAAATACCTGGGGCCGAAAACCATCGTACCCCAAAACCACGTGCAAAATCATGCACAAAACATGGGTGGGTCCGCCTATGAGTGGGTCCGCACACCAAAATAATTTTCGCAGGGGCACTACCCCGGACCCCAATAGTGGGGGCTGCCTCCCCCCTTGTGACCCCCCTGTTTTGCCCAGCGCAACGTACAGCGCGTGGGGCTAGTCGTGGAAAGAATATAACACATACCCGATAGATTGATTGTAGGACTGAGCCAGTGGAGATCATGTAGGCTCAAAGGGAGTCTAGCCTTAGAGGGAGAAGCCCTATGGACGTTTGGGATCTTTAGGTTCATGATGATGACCAGTAGTGGATCGGTTGATGAGCAGTTGTAGGAGGCCTTAGGAGATATTTGGAAGAGCCTAACAAGGACTATTAGGAATCCCTAACCAGGAATCCAAGGTGACAACAGGCACATCGGTCCAAAAGTGAAGAAAGGTAAGTGTTTTGGTGTGAAGAAAGGAAAGGCACACTCAACTAGGAGAGAATATGTCTTGGTTGTAACTATGTTTTAGCTCCTCCAAGTACCATGCACAACCCAACCACTAGTACATAGCCCAGAAAGCAATTTAATCTCTTCCAATAGCAAGAAAGATGTGTGGATTCCACTAAATACTCAAGCTTCCCTTCAATGTCAGATTCAAACCACTATAAATGGAGGAAATCGTTCCATTAGTGACCAGAACTCATCCTTGTATCTTTTCCCGACATTACAACCTTGTTAGTTAAAACATACCTTGTTCTTTGATCATATATACTTTCAGGGTCTACAATGGTCCTTGATATGTTTTATTGGAAAATGTAATGAAATATGATATAGAAAAAATAATAGCTATGTGAGAATTCTATCACAATATTTAAATGATATATTACATGTATTAAAGAATTGAAAGAATAAATTGCAACTTTATTTGGTACAAGTGATCCGTAAACTGTGGATATTCCATTGGACAATACAGATCTAATCAAAATACATTGAAATCTAAAATCTATATTATGAGAGAGTTAATTTTCCTTAGATTTTTTGAACTTATTAAATTACTCTTTTCTGCTTGTAAGATACCAAACTCTAACACTTCAAGTTTTCCTTAAAAAATTATGAGTTTTGATGTGATTTTTCAGTCATGAATTTCTTCAAACATTTCATTTACACTCTGCTGTAGGTGCTCATTATAATTTGTTTTTGTTTCTGGGCAATGCATTCAATGCCTTACATGTTCCACAAACTTCTTCTAAACACATATATATCCCTTATGACAACTCAAAAATTAAAACACTATTGTGACATAACAGTATAACCCACAAGCAATATTTTCACATTTAAAATTTGAGTATACAATGAACAAATAGAAGTGTATAACCTGATCTTTAGTCGCATCAATTTGGCAAGTGTACAGACTTCAATATTGGTTCTCCTAAAGCATCGTTCCAGCACTAGTTTATAATATATGTTGTCCAATGATGAATAAACAGGTCTAGCCTTAATGATAGCCTTGGAATCCCATGCATAACTAGTCTTTAGGGTAGCACGTAACCCAAAATCAATCTACTACAATGATAAAGTGTATAAGAGTGACTGATCACCCATTACTGTAAACTTCAGAACCCACGGGCAGGAAAAAATTAGAGATTCGGGTTTCAGTTGAGTAAAATATCTAGCCTCACACTCAGTTAGGAGAAAATATGTCTTTGTTGTAATTGTATCTGATATCCTCCAAGTACGATGCACAACCCAACCACTAGTACATAGGCAGAAATAAAGTTAGTCTCATCCAACAACAAAAAATATGGGTGGCTTCAACTAAATACTCAAGCTACCCTTCAATGTGAGATTCGAACCACTATAAATGGAGGAAATCGTGCCATGAGTGCTATAAAATACCTTATTCCAAATCTAACAAATTCATTCAACCTTTGGGATTAATCAAAATATAGCCACATTCAGGGTTTGGGATTAATTAAAATCGAGAAAATGTAATTAGCATTTGGGATTCAACATTTGATATGAATACCTTACGGTCTGGAAGGAGTCTGTGCGATTACCTTATAGTCTTGTCCTGCATGAGTCCAAACAAACTTTGAAACCATGGAATTTGAAACTCCACCAAATTAATAATGTTAAACTCCCACCAAATTATTAAATGTTTGGAGGGAAATATAAAAGAAAAAAGAAAAATCGAGATCACTTTAAAAAAGAAGAAGAGGGAAACAAGTAGTGCGCTCTGAACTCTTAATTCAGTGACAAATGGGATAGCTAGAGCACACTCTTAATTTGGTGAAAAAGGGGTAATGAAGAGAATGTTATAGCTTATAAAAAAAGGAAGATTTCACACATTGCATGACTTTTAAATAGTATCTCTTTTCGTTATTCATTTTTCTAGTTCTTTGTTTTGAAAAAATGGTGGTATAGATTGTTAGAATGAAGCATATTAATTTTTTTAAATAGACTTTCTATCTTTTTTCATTTTTTTATTGAATTTTATAATTCTTTTTATTTTTGATGTTTTTAAGGAAATTTAAGAAAATAGTCAAAAAATCTGTCTATACTAAAATAATTAAAAAATAATAATGTTTTTTATTGAATTTTATGATTCTTTTTATTTTCTATACTGTTAAGAAAATTGAAGCAAATGGTCAAAAAAATATCTCTAAACTAAAATAATTAAAAAAAGAAGAAGACTAATAGATGTTGATATAGAGATATGGAAATAAATTCTTAGACAATTACAAGAGGAAGAAAAGATCACAAGTAATATTGTAACATGAAAAGTGGACCTTAAGATACTAGCATGCATGGTGGAAGATTTATATCCCTTGAACCTTGTAAATTGTTAATTTCATATAGCTAGATGGAATTATAAATTGTTAATTTCATATAAATAGATGGAATTATTTGATTTGTTTAATTTGATTTTATTATGTTCTTCCATATTAATAAATTTTAATTACGAAAATGGACCACTTCCCTATGTTCAAGTCTTTATTCTGTATTAATACACATATTTTCTATTTTTATGTATACTTGTATATTTAATTGTTAAAAACTAAATTAAGGTGAAAATGTGGTGGTAGTGGTAGTCGTTAAGAAGAATCGTGTGTGTGTATATATATATATATATATTAAATAAATTAAGGGGCTTTCAAATCACATATGTTTCTTACAAGTGTATAATTAGCACATTTAACCATGTTTGAGGGTACATTTTATATGTCTCATAATGTATATGAGGGGGAAAATGGTTTTCAGTGCTAGTGATCTAGTCGCACAAATGACCCCATAAATTTATGCTTTGGGATATCCCCAAGGTTCAATATGTAATCCAAAGTGAGAGGATTCATTTCTAAGGTGACAATAGAAAGAACCCTCTAACGTTAAACTTTAGAGACAAAAAGGTATTCAAAATTTTAACATTGTAGATAGATTCAAAGACCCCTTTGTCTCTAAATTTTAACACTACAGATGGATTGAGAGACCCCTGTAGTGAAATGTGACACTTCGGTATCAAAATTGAATTTTTCATTTCTGGAGTGACACAATTAAAAATTACTGACATAAATGACTAATTCATATACTTGTTGTACTTTCTATTTGGCCATATTTTTATTCTTGGACTATAATAGTCATTTACGTTAATCATTAATAATTTTGTTACTTATTATCTACTCAAATATTTTAGTCCTATTCTAAATTAGTCACTTAATTTAGTCGCTTTTAGTTTAGTCACTAATTATCTAGTCATATATTTTAGTCCTATACTAAATTAGTCATTTAAGTTAGTCATTTTTATTTTAGTCACTTATTATTTGGTCATATATTTTATTCCCAGCTCGGTCACTTAAAATTGCTCAAATTTAGTACTAATTCACTTGAAATAAATGCAGTGACTAACGTTTTTGGTCACCTAGTCACTAATTTCATCATTTTCTACTAGTGATAGTTATGCACCCAATTCTATATGTTCGCTGAGTTTTTCACATAGTTATGTACCCAGTTTGGTAACATAATTTTGCACCCAGTTTTGTACTTTAGACTAGTTCTACACCCAGTTTTATACCATAGTTTTGTACCCAGTTCAGTACCACACTTCTGTACCCAGTTCGTTACCTTTATCCAGTTTTATACCTTTGGTTAGTTTTGTACCTTGACTAGAAACTTCAGACATATCAAACCTAATCATGGAGATACATATATAGAGAGAGAGGAGGAATTTAGTCTTATGATTGTTTTTTTTTTACTAAGCTACCAAATTAGCACTCCCTCTCATCATACCATGTGCCATATTTCCTCAACTCTATCTATTGAAACATTTTTCGAATCTAAAGAAGAAGAATCATAGGAGCAGTCCAGCTACCACTCTCTATTCATTGGGTAGCTATTGCTAATAACCGCCAGTGGGGAGCTAATGTTACTACCCGGGAATCTCCGCCAACGGGGAGCCAATCCTATGACCCAAGAAACCTCTTCTTGTATGGACACAATGCTACAACCCAAGAAACTTCTACCATCAGGGAGCCAATGCTACAACACTAGGAACCGCTGCACGAAGGGAGCCAATGATATAACCTAATAAACCTCTGCCAGCAAGGAGCCAATGCTACAATCTAGGAAACCTATAGACGATATGAGGGATTCTATTACCTTATAAGGTAAGGATTGGGTCTATCCTACTACCTAGTGATAATTAGAGGGATGCCATTTACCATAAATGGTAAGGGTCATGCATATCATTTTATCTACTAATCTTCAATAGCAATATAACCCTAAGAATAATTAAAAAGACTTCAATAGATGTAATTCAAATGCAATTGTTTGGCTTAAGAATTCCTCCACTTAATAAAAAGGCTAAGAATTTCTACTATGGATATTATACGTACCTTGAGCTTATGATAACGCAACATGAGCATTCTTGAACTTTCTCGAGTTGTAGATAGGGATCAAGTTAGATATTGTAAATTGGATTATGGGTTGTGTCTCATCATCCAATTTCACAGCTTCAATTATGGCTCTCGATCATAATTCTTCAAAGATTCATGTGAGATACAATATGGCTACCCATTATTTCCATATCTATTATTGCTAGTTGTGAAAGGAATGAGTAGAATCACCAGGGAGGCCTATGTTGGTGGTAGGAGTAAATATATTCAGGTTGCATATCACTTTTGGGTGTCTCACATTATTTTTTTGGATGATGTTTTGTTATGTGGAGATGGTATTGACTAAGAGTGGGAGGCTATCAAGAGCATTATTGGTCAGTTTTGTCTTATGATACAGATGAAAATTAGTAATATAAAGATTGAATGAGAGTGGGAGTTACTCAATATAATAATTTTGATCTTCACTTTTAATAAGGATGAGTTAGATTATGGTCTAAAATATTTTGGTTACTTTTTAAAAATGATTGATTATCATGGAGTGGAGTGGATTTGGTTGGTTATAAAGATTGAAAAAAATGTTAGTTGTTGGTGTTATATATGGTTCTTGGTTGGAATTAATCTCAACCTCATCAGAATTATATTTGAAAGTAACCATAAATATTAGATTTCATTTGGATCTGTGTGAAAAGGATTTTTATATGGTATTAGAAAACATTGTTTGGGTTTTCTTTCGATTGGAATTAAAAAAAAAATTTGAATACTTTTGGTTAAGTGGAATACCTTGGAAAATATAAAAAAAATGCTGTGGACGTGGATTAAAAAAAATATCCTTGTTTATAGAAGTTATGGTAGTGAAGAGTTTATAAAGGATGTTATTTCCATATCATATGTGGAGTAAAGTAGTGAAACAAAAATACTTCGTTCGCCACGTGGAATAATGGATTTGAACATAGGTAAAGTGAATGCAAGGTGTTTCAAGTATTTGGAAGGGCTTGGTTAGGAATTTGTTGTCTTTCGAAGATGGGTTGTCTATAGAAAATAGGAATTATTCCTAGATTAATTTATGACCAAATCCATGGATACGGGGAGTAGAATATTTTTCTCTCGCCTATAATCTAAGGCATAAACTAAAGGAGAGGGGTTTATATTATCTTGTGGACCTTAATTTTGGTGGAGATATCGATGGTATGAATCAAGAATGGTTGTTGGAGGATATGATAGGTTTAGATGGGAATATGGGTCAATATATTACATGTAAATCATAGTCCTATAATGGAAAATGAGGAGGAGGACCAATTGGCATAGAAAATTTCAGGGGCGAATTTTAGCCCATGGGCGAAATTTAAGGGATTTCCAATTTTGAAGGGGCGAATTTTTTAAATTACACCCATTTTCAATAGTTAAAAAATTTAGCCCAAAAAATATTTAATAAATAAATTATTATTATATTTTAGCCATAAAAAATTAGGGTGGATAAACCTTCCCAGGCCTGATTCGCGTGGTTTGTTTGGAAAATTTTATTCAGATCGCCCGATTTCTAGAAATGGGACTGGTTATGTTGGACCGGTTTTGCCCTCTCAATTCCTTGAAAATCAAGCCCAATCTCGAATTTTCCCTGAATTTCAAGGCGCACGAGTTGGCAATTTGTTCTTCATTTGTGCTACATTTTAGGGTAGAACAAGGGTTTTCAAAATCCAGGGCTCTCTACACTAGGGTTTTCAAAGTCCAGTTTATCATTTGTTAGCCTTACCGGTCCAACCAGTTTATCATTTTTCAAGATCCCCATATCTTGGCAATTAGATTTGATCTCTGATTCTTCATCATATTATTGTTGCTTCGGTTGCAACACTTATCCAAGATGCCCACATTTGTAGTGTATATGGGAAAGGAGTGTTGAGCCCTAGAATTGCCTTCTCTTTTACAAACCTTCACTTCATTTCATCATTATTTTATCACTTCATAAGCCTAAAATCAATGAAAAATTATTAGGATTTCTTAAAGGTTACATGCAATTGATTAACATATTGTATTTTCATGATTTTTACTGTTTTAATAATTTTCTGCAAAATAACTACAGAATACAGACGTTTCGTAGCCGATCACGCATTTCGCAGCTATTTTAGAGTTTAAATGTGTTACAAGTGTCGTCTGAAGGAAAAATGCATATGGGAAAATTCTACAGCACTCCCTCATCATTTTTTGCTCTCCAAAAAGTCTGAGTTTGAATCTCCAAGAGGTTATGCACGTGGAAGAGATTAAAACTGAGCAGCAGTTTCCTACTGGGACACGGACTCTACGTTTGTCTGCAGCAAAGTACGAGACCTTCAATAAGAGTTTTAATTCGATTAGAAGTGGGAAAGACACTTATCCCTATTTTTATCAAGAGTAGTTATGTAATTTCATTATAAGTATGACTCGGGAGACTGAGAAACACTGGTTAGATTTTGTGGTTGATTGCTAGATTGCAGAAGTCTGAAAACACTCTGTTTTGAAGTAATTTCTCTTTTAATGAAAGAAGTACCATTTCCTTGAAAGAGTTGAGTCAATCTTGAAGTAGATTTCGTGCTACTCTGGTGGTAGAGGGCCCCTACTACCTGAGCAGCCTTGTTTATACGGTTTAGATAAGTATTTTAGTCTCGTTTTCATTTCTAGCTTAGGCAAGTTTCTGAAGTTTATGTTCATACTTGTTTACATTAATTATCACAGCTAGACTTACTCTTATAAACTCTTCCAAAATATCATCATGATGAATAAGGCATAGCTATGGTATTGTAGGTTTTAGTTGCATTTCCTTTCGAATTTTATGATTTATGTTTGTTTACACTAAGTGTCACAGCCGGTCTTACTCCTACAAACTCTTCCAAAACATCATTAACAATGAATAAGAAACAGCTGTGGTGTCTTAGATTCTAGTTGTAGTTGCTTTCAATTTTATGTTTATGTTCAATTGCACTGAATAATACAGCTAGACTTGTTTTACAAACTCTTCCAAAATATCATTCCTATTGAATGAGATGGGCTGTAGAATTCCATAGACTAGTTGCATGTTAATTTAGTTAGAGCACTCCAGAGGTTGATTGCATTTAGTTCAGCTCTCTCAATACATTTCCAGTTTGATAATGGTGTTTTAGTTTAACTCTGTTCACTGTACTTCAAGTAGATTAGAAGCACTCTAGTTCAGTCTCAGTTCATTTTGTTTCAAGAAAAGATTAATGGCATTCTATTTTAAGTTGTAGTCACTGTCTTTTAAGATTGATAGACCACTTTCTAGCCTAGGTTATCCATTGTATTTCAAGTAGTATTAGCTGTCAAAATTAGTCTCTCGGCCTTCATTATTTACAAACTTACTTTTGTTCTGAATCTATATTGATACATCATCACATGAACAGGGGTCAGTAATATCAGTTTAAGGCTTTGATCACTCTGCAAATATTTTACAAACTCACTTATAGCCTTTTCCCAAGCATCATTTTAGAAAATCTCAAAACTTATGAATAAGGCCTAGAAGTGATAAGTCAAGTTGCAGAATAGGGTAACTCCAAAATCATAGGTTAATCTAGAATAGAAACCTTACTGTGTTACAAATAATCATTTTTTAAGATTGTGAGTTGATTTTTTATTTAGGAAAACTTCATTTACACTTAACTTGTCCATTTCTCAAGCTCTTCCAACACACCTTTAATGAATGAATTGGATAAGTTCAAGCTCATGTTGTGATTTATTTTCTTGCAATGAAGTCATTATCAAGCTTTGCATTTGTTGTTTGTCATCCATAGTTTAGGCTTTGTTCTGTTTTAAATAACCAATAGCTTCTTTTCACCAGCACTTAGTTCTTTCCCTTTTCAAACATAAAACCATAAAACCAAAAACATCATAAAACACTGAACACAACGTAATGAGAAACAAATACCTAGGCACATATAGTGCACCACACTTCAGCAGTTTACTAACCCTGGTTGACAATTCATGAACTCAATTTAGGAACACTAGGTTGAGCACAAACATTTTGGCGCCGTTGCCGGGGAAGTGTAACTAGGTAACCTTATTTCTTAAATAAATAAAAAAACAAAAAAAAACAAAAACTTCAATCACCTACCACACCCACTATATCATGCGGTGCAGTAAGAGCCACACATCCACATCATGAATTCATATTTTTGCAGGTAGAAGAAGAGGTGAAAAAGCAGGTTGAAGAAATGGATGGAGATGATGACAATGACGAAGATCCTTTTGGATTTCCCAATCAAGAAACTGATATCAACGTTCAAATGAAAAACATCCATCCATCTGTACTTCCTAACTTCAAAGGTATGAGATCAGAAGACCCAGAAACCTTTCTTTTTGAATTTGAAATAATTTGTAGATCTTATGGCTACTCATTGCACATGCAAAAATTGAATTTGTTTCCGGCAACATTGAAGGATAGAGCTCTTAGATGGTTCATGACTTTAGGAACAAATTCCATAAGGACATGGGATGATATGAAAAGAGTATTTTTGGAAAAATATAAAGGTTATTGCATGCACCATGACCTTAGAAATGAAGTCTTTAAGATGAACCAAAAAGAGGATGAAAGCTTAGAAGATTTAGTGGAGAGATTTATTTATAATATCAAAAGATCTAAATTGCATAATTTAGGATCGGATGCATTAAAAACTCTCCTACTAAATGCTATAAAGGATGAATGGATTGATCTTCTTAATCTTGTGGGAAAAGGAGATGTCTATCAATTGCCATTTCAAGAAATTTGTGAAATGTGCAAGAACATATCAAGAGGAAAAGCAAAGTGTGTAAGGTTCCCTCAAGATCCATTTATGGCAAAAGTAAGTAAGTCAGCATCAGGATTGGTAATTCAAACCGAACCTAACAATTTGCTAAACATTCTTGGTAATTTAAATGAACAAACTGACATGCTAAGAATGCAAAACAAGCAAAAAGTTGCTTCACTTATATTTTGCCCTAAATGTAGAAAGAAACATGCCTTGCATGAATGTCCACTTGATAACATTAAAATGTGTAAAATTTGTGCAGGATCACATACTACTGAAGATTGCCCATCATTACCAGGGTTGAAGGCAATTTACCAGAAGGATAATGGAGCAAATCAAGCACAAGAGCAACTTTGTTATGTAGCTCCAAGAGGACTATGTCAGCCTCATCAACCCAATATGATGCAATATACTTATGCACAGTATCAAGGTTGTGCACAACAATCTCAAGGTAATTGGAAAACAACCTTGCCTTGGAAACCTTGGCCATATCAATCCCAACCTCAAAATCAACCTTGGAAACCTTGGCCATCTCAATCCCAACCTCAAAACCAATCTTGGCAACAAAGTTGGCAAAGGCCCTACAAAGGAAATCCACTATCTCATCAATCTTTCCCTCTCTATCCTCAATACCAACATCAATGTTATTCATACCATTCGCCTCCACCACAACATCAAAATCACCCTCATTTGACCTCAATTCAACCTTTCCCATTATCATCCACACAAGCACCCCAAAAATTCATTCCCACTCCAATACCTCCACAACCATTTCATATCCCCAACAATAAAACACCTCAATCAACTTACAATTTTGAGGTATTTCAAAATTATTCACCAGCTATCATTGAAGAACAACAACCAGAAGAAGAAGACTCAGAAAAGGTCCAAGAATCATGGATGTCTATTGATAAAGAGAAGATGTTGGAACCAGAGCTTGAGAAGTCTCATGCATGCCTATCACCAAATTCTATGAATGAAGATCACATCTCCGAAGACTTGCATTTCATGATAGAGGAAAGACAAGGAAGACAAGATTACATTGAATCTTGGTTCAAGTCATTCATTGGATCCCAATGCTCTATTATTCAATATCTTCTGACATCATCTAAATCAAGACAGTTGGCATCTCATATACTGGTACATATCAAAGAGTATCTTTCAAACCTGCATATGAGTTTATCTATCATCTTGTTACAGACATGGTTCCATTGGAAGTATTCATATACTTGAACAAGATTTTCTTTTTCAAGTAGAGTAGGACGTAAAAAAAATATAAAATAAAAAAATAAAATAGAAAGAGAGAAAAATAACTCCTATTGTGAAAACCAGGTTGCTGGCGCAATTGGACATGAGCTTTGCTTGAAAACCAGGCAACTGAAGAGCAAAGTTCACAATAAGTTCTGCAATTTCATGATGGTTTCAATCTTTCATGGTTCTTCAAATCATTCTTGGTTCTATGCTCGAGTTGGATGATGTGGAATTCCTTAAGGTCCAAATTCCAATAGATCTTGTCCCATCGACCTCAACACTTTATCTGGGATCAAGATTAGAGATTATTTGAAGTGCCTTGGAGCTTGCATTCATCAATGGCAAGCCTCCTCGTTGATAACAATGGGAATACAACAATGTCTCTTGATTGTCAAATCTTGCAGGCGACTCGACTTCAACACATTCATTCGTCCCTGTCAAGATGCACTGAGGTACCTTGACACTCATTTACATTATCAGTGAGTTGTCTCACATTGGCTAACGATTTTCATTACTGATCAGTAATCCAATGATTTCTTCCCATGCTCGACTTTGACACATTTATTCGCATGGTATGAATTGTACCATGAATGTTGGCTTTGATGAAGACTAATGGTTTTATGGAATCAACAACAACTTGCAGCAATACATTTTATTAGTTTCTTGTAGCAGCATGTTCATCTTCTTTTCAATTCAACAACAACTGCGGAAAGTGGCAGTTTCTGCGGTCATTGTTGTAGCAGCATGTTTTCGTTTTTTGCAACTTTTTCCAGAGGCAGTTTTGGCGCAAATATTTCAAGAGATTGGAGCAGAAATAAAAAATTCCGAGCTTCTGGGTTTTCTCAGAATATGATAAATTGAGTAACACATGGACAAAATTTGGAAAAAATCAATTTTTAAGAGCATTTCAGATGGGTTTTTCAGGCAGATTTTCATTTTTTAGCATTATGGACAGATTAGGACAGATTTCAGTATTTTTGCACAGAAGCGCCTTTTCTTCATCAAAATTAAATTCTGAAAGCATGTGGGAGTAGAGAAGGTAAAATACACAGTTTCCTCTTTGAATCACTCAATTCGGCCTTAAAATGAGTTCGTGGTGTACTTTTTTGTTGCAACATTGGGCAGAATGAAGGGTGAAACAGGGCAGAAATTGATTTTATCATAAATTTCAAACCGTCCATCCGTTGGTCCTGAAATTTTTATGGTAAATCCATTGAGATAGGGTGAATAAACACAGAAAATTTCAGAAAATTTCAATGTGTATTTTTCAAGAATTTGGCCACTTTCACCTACATCCATTTCTCATTTTTCGGGAGATCCGTGCAACCAATGGAAGATATGTTTCGTCGGAAGATGCATAATAATATTGGTAACAACCTCAAAAAATTTTAGGGAAGTCTGATGTACCATTTGAGATAAATTGCAAAATTCATTTCGTTTTACAATTCCACTCCATCCCACTCCACTTTCACTCCATCTCACTCCACTTTCACTCCATCTCACACCATTTTCATTCCATTTCACAAGTCATATTTCACTTTCACTCCATTACATTTCACATCCATATTCCATAGCCATACATCATTTCTTTTTACAGATTACATGTTGCAGCCACATCTTATTCAACAATTCTGACTCAATTGTACAGCCTACAAAGAGATAATGATTACAGGAAATTGAGGGATTCTGTTTTGAAGACCAACAAGCTAAAAGAGGACCAAAGGAACAACATCAAGCACAGCAATTAACAAGGTCAAAATTCTGAGATAAATTGTGAAAATTATTTTAATAGCAAAAAGTTAAAACATGAAATAGATATAATGTGTATAATCATATGTTTCCTAAAAAAACCTATCATTCGAATTGATTAACATATCTTGGCCATATCCCTTATCCAACATTCCAACCTACTATTCCACATCTCCTTAAGATTGTATCATTCACTTATTTCACCATAATTTCATCATAAATTCTCCATCAGATCCATAGCCACTTCATTTTCCCTTATAGCTTAATTACCTCCATCCATTCACCTCCATTACACTTTGCAGCCAATCCATCTCTAAGTGCAGAAAGGTAATTCTGAGGGTGAAGCATCATTCTTCAACTAATCCCTACTACAACAAGCAGGGGGCTAAATTTTATAGAGAAATTTGATGGCTTCCATAAGGAGATTACAAAATCATTTGTCAAATATTTTGATGGAGCAGAAGAAGAAAAACTGACATGGTTATTGAAAATAAACTTGACACTCCACTACAAGAGGAAGATGAAGAACTAATTTCTGAAAAGTTAACAGAATTTAGAAAATAGATTAGGGCCAAAAGAAGCAGAAAGATAAAGTTGGATGTTCTAACAGAGGTTTCAGAGCACATGGAATAAAGTTTTGATGAAATTGCATGAGGACATGCAATAGTTTTGCAGTGGGGGTATGTTGAGCCCTAGAATTGCCTTCTCTTTTACAAACCTTCACTTCATTTCATCATTCTTTTATCACTTCATAAGCCTAAAATCAATGAAGAATGATTAGGATTGCTTAAAGGTTACATACAATTGATTAACATATTGCATTTTCATGCTTTTTGTTGTTTTAATAATTTTCTGCAAAATAGCTACAGAATACAGACGTTCCGTAGCCAATCACGCATTCCGCAGCTATTTTAGTGTTTGAATGGGTTATAGGTGTCGTCTAAAATAAAAACGCATATGGGCGAATTCCAGACTTCATCCACATCATTCCTTGCTCCCTACAAAGTCTGAGCACAATTATACAGGTGGTTATGCATGTGGGAAACCAAAACCAAGAGGTAGACTTCTACCGGGACACGGACTCTACAGCTGTCTGCAGCAAAGTACGAGACCTTCAATAAGAGTTTTAATTCAATTAGAATTGGGAAAGACACTTATCCCTGTTTTTCTTAAGGGTAGTTATGTAATTTCATTATAAGTGTGACTCGGGAGACCGAGAAACGTTGGTTAGATTTTGTGGTTGATTGCTAGATTTCAGAAGTCCGAAAACACTCTGTTTTTGAAGTAATTTCTCTTTAATGAAAGAAGCATCATTTCCTTGAAAGCGTTGAGTCAATTTTGAAGTAGATTTCATGCTACTCTGGTGGTAGAGGGCCCCTGCTACCTGAGCAACCTTGTTTATACGGTTTAGATAAGTATTTTAGTCTCGTTTTCATTTCTAGCTTAGGCAAGTTTCTGAAGTTTATGTTCATACTTGTTTACATTAATTATCACAGCTAGACTTACTCTTATAAACTCTTCCAAAATATCATCACGATGAGTAAGGCATAGCTGTGGTATTGTAGGTTTTAGTTGCATTTCCTTTCGAATTTTATGATTTATGCTTGTTTACACTAAGTGTCAAAGCCAGTCTTACTCCTAAAAACTCTTCCAAAACATCATTAAAAATGAATAAGAAACAGTTGTGGTGTCTGAGATTCTAGTTGTATTTTCTTTCAATTTTATGTTTATGTTCAATTGCACTGAATAATACATCTAGACTTGTTTTACAAACTCTTCCAAAATATCATTCCTATTGAACGAGATGGGCTGTAGAATTCCATAGACTAGTTGCATGTTAATTTAGTTAGAGCACTCCGGAGGTTGAATGCATTTAGTTCAGCTCTGTCACTACATTTCCAGTTTGATAATGGCATTTTATTTTAACTCTGTTCACTATACTTCAAGTAGATTAGAAGCACTCTAGTTCAGTCTTAGTTCATTTTGTTTCAAGAAAAGATTAATGGCATTCTAGTTTAAGTTGTAGTCACTGTCTTTTAAGATTGATAGACCACTTTCTAGCCTAGGTTATTCATTGTATTTCAAGTAGTATTAGTTGTCAAAATTAGTCTCTCGGCCTTCATTATTTAAAAACTTACTTTTGTTCTGAATCTATATTGATACATCATCACATGAACAGGGGTCAGTAATATCAGTTTAAGGCTTTGATCACTCTGCAAATCTTTTACAAACTCACTTATAGCCTTTTCCCAAGAATCATTTTAGAAAATCTCAAAACTTATGAATAAGGCCTAGAAGTGATAAGTCAAGTTACAGAATAGGGTAACTCCAAAATCATAGGTTAATCTACAATAGAAACCTTACTGTGTTACAAATAATCATTTTTTAATATTGTGAGTTGATTGTTTATTTAGGAAAACTTCATTTACACTTAACTTGTCCATTTCTCAAGCTCTTCCAACACACCTTTAATGAATGAATTGGACAAGTTCAAGCTCATGTTGTGATTTATTTTCTTGCAATGAAGTCATTATCAAGCTTTGCATTTGTTGTTTTTCATCCATAGTTTAGGCTTTGTTCTGTTTTAAATAACCAATAGCTTCTAATTACCAGCACTTAGTTCTTTCCATTTTCAAACATAAAACCATAAAGCCAAAAACATCATAAAACACTAAACACAACGTAATGAGAAACAAATACCTAGGCACATATAGTGCACCACACTTCATCAGTTTACCAACCCTGGTTGACAATTAATGAACTCAATTTAGGAACACTAGGTTGAGCACAAAAAAGGAGGAGAACCACTGGAATTGTCACTAGGAAAATTCTACCAAATATGGTTCTATCAATCGTCGTTATGGCCAGTTCAGTAGCCCGATGATAGTATCTGATCAGCAGATCCAGCAAGCAATGAAAATTATCATAACATTGTCAAATTGTGTGGTTGTTATGTGAATCGCGACTAGATCTATGTTTTTGTTAATGGCCTTTGTTGCTTGTCCCTTATTTTATGCAACGTTACCCATAGTCCAACCTGCGAATGTCCCAATGATCTGATAGGCTCTGGAGTTCAATGTGAGGCCCAATGACACTTTTGATCTACAGGAACAATGGGAAACATACAAATTCCAAACTTTGTACATTATTTTTCAGGATGTTGCTGCAGAAGGCATGTTGAAGACAGGGGATAAATATTTGCACATTGCAATATCCAAGGAAAGAGGCATTCCTGGTGCACCAGATTCCATTGGATCTGGATTTGATATGATTTTTAAACAATATTTTAACAAACATGGACATGGATTTCCTGATAACTCATTTGATTTTGAATTCAGTGTTCTTTTCACCATTGGAGAAAATGGCAAGAATTGGGAACGGGTCCTTCCAACATAGACTTGATGAAGTGCAGTTGGAAAAAAGCTTTGATAATTTAGCCACTAGTCTCAAACCCAATGTTGCAGCTTTAATCTGACACTGTTTCTTCCCAATTTTGAGGTCATTGTTTATATGCTTAAGGTTTAGTATAATCTTTTGCCTTTCTAAAATCAAAAATTTTAAAGTAAAATATGCAGAGGCCTTTGTGAGTTCAATTTTATCCTTTGCTAGTCTGTGGTCCGGTAAAGAAATTTAGATTTCTATTCCAGATGTCATGGTCTTCACAATCTTGTCAAATTAGTTAATCAAACTCTGTACTTCTCTTAGATGTAGGGCGATTTAGAGTCTTGATAATTATCCGAGGGTTGTAGTGTGATGAGTAGAAACCAGACATTAGGTTTTCTATTTTGAATAAGCACAAAATAAAATACTAGTTTGTATTTATGTTTATTAGATGCAAATGATATAAGCATGTTTTTTCTTGAAAGAGGGAAATTTTTGCTGAGACTTATGTCACACTATTTCTTGTTATCATGAGTTTTGGAATATCCTGGAGATGATCTCTACCGCTAAGTTTAAAATATCAAAGAAAAAACCATCTTCATTCTACTGCACAAACTCTGAATTTGCTCGATCATTTCTGCAGGTTCTCAGGAATGCTGCGGGTTCTCAACTTTTGAATCATATTTTAATGTACAGAGAGAAGGAAGGTGCACTCTACATCCCAGGTAAATGATATGTGTCAATTCCATTTGTCTGTATGAAATGTTTATTAACTTTTGTATCATCTGTTAATTTACAGAGATAAGGAAGGTGGACTCTAAAACCCAGGTGAATGAGATTCCCTCTATCAGCTAACTAATTTTGGAGTCTACAAGAAACTACCAGCTAATTGTAAGTAATTATCACATTCCAACCCATTACATAACATATTGTTGCAATAGGGTCTACTAGGAAGATGATGAATTCATGATATGATAGCTGGGAGTATATTTGTCTAGGAACTATCGCAAATTCCATGGTAGATCTTTTATTTTTTTCAATTCTACATGTTTGCTATACTGTATACTGAATATTTGTATCTCGAATGATGATCATCCAGATCATATAATAGAGCAGGCATAGATTGGACCTTTATATTTGAGTTGATATAACGTATAAAGAGCTGTGGGGTATGTTCCCTGCCGATATGCTGGTTAAGAGATTCCCAGATGTTAATGTGTGAAATAGATATATTAGAACTAGTGCCATTTTCTGTTTGGGAGTTGCATCGGCTTTTGTGTATCTACATGATATAGCCGAGAATGCAAAGTGCAAATATGAAGAACATGTGTAGTTTGTAATATTAACCTGGAGGTCACTTGTATATTGCCTAGGTTGCCTATGTTTACAAGTAACTAGTCATCATGTCATGATGTGAATACCCTTAATATCCTACACGATGTGGATTGAATGCAATTGGGGAAATGGTGACTTTAATTTAGCCCAAATTTTTCGACATTCTACTTTTTGCATGTCAAGATCAACCTACTTCTTATTTCTTGTCTTTGCCAAAAATCCGTTTTTATAAAAATTTGAAAATATTTTAAGTTTTTAATAAAAAAATAGCGCGAGGACTGTTGTCAATATATATTTTATTTTGCAGGAAATGTTCAGAGAGTTGGGAAAGTTTTGTGACACCATTGGCTGGTTAGTTGTCTTTGCAACCCAGTATATTTGACTCGCGGATACTTCCTGATTATGTTCAGATGGGTGCTCAGAATTTCAAAAGGTCAAAAGTAAATGTTTACCAAAATACTACTTAAAGATCATATTTAGTGTTGATCTATATGGAAAACTATAAAAGAAAAGAGGGGGAGGGGATTCTCTATAACCTTGTCTTGGCTTATGAAGGAATCTTGCTACAACATCCATTTGTGGGTAGCAATTTTATGTTAACTTGATTTTTGCATTGATACTGAAAGAAATGTTAACACACAGAGCTGAGGTGAGCTGCTTGAGTATAGAGACAATTTATAGCATTTAATGACAAACTTCTGGGTTGTTTTCCTTTAGTAACTAACATATTTTTTATTTAAAATTTGCATGCAGCATTTTTATCTAATCTAGCGAATGTGACTCTATTTGGATTTAATGGAAATATGAGAGGGATCAAATTAATATTTCTACAAGCTATGCTTAAAAACATTAATATTTTTTCTGTACAGAGAACTACGATCTCGAGAACTCTCACAACAAAAAATTGCTTTCACAAATACAATTTTATTAGATGTTTGATAGTTAAACTGTCATGGCATAATAATTCTCTTCTTCTTACATTCACGAAATAACGAAATAGCAACTATGTGATTGCCAAATAAATTGTTCATTGTAATTCTTGTTCCTTCAGATAGTCCTTTGATACAAAACTATAGCCATTGGTAAAGCATTCGATATTTGTAGATATTATAGTGTATGTCGATATATAAATATAACCATTTTGGCTTCGCATATTCCTATCTTGAATGAATCTTGCTATAATCTTTCCATTCCATCATTTATAAGTAGTTATACAAACACGCCAGCCTTACGTGATAAAAACGATTGGGTTTCCTTAATGGGATTGGGTTTCCTTTATGGTCTTGGATCATTGTTGGAATTTTTGGTGGTAGGATTAATGTTCTATAATGCTAAATGTTTTGTACGATTGGAGATGAGCATGTTTTCTTTGCAGCAAGATGTGAATAGTGTCAAGAGGAGATGATCATGTTTGCTTTGCAGCATGATGTGAATAGTGTCAAGATGTGCATAGTGTTGATAGTGTGAAATGTTGTAGAAAGTTCGGGGCTTTCTCTCTTGATTAGTTTATTAATGGCCTGATGTGAATAGTGTCAAGATGTGCATAGTGTTAATAGTGTGAAATGTTGTAGAGAGTTTGGGGATTTCTCTCTTAATTAGTTTATTAATGGCCAGCAAATCTAAGGGGCCGTGTGTTATGAATGCCAAACAACTGTTGCACACTATAGTTTTGGGGAACAAATATTGGCATGTAAAACCATCTTTGTCTACCTTTTTATCAATAAATTACTTCCCTCATTTGTCTTCATATCTAATATATCCAGATCAAAGCATTCTAGGTAAAATGGTTAAATTTTCTTGCTCTATCTCCTCTAAATGTTTCAAAGGAAGTCAACCTCACTTAACCCACACTTAACCCACAAAAATTTTTTTACTCTATCTTCTCTGAATGTTTTAAAGGAAGTCAGCCTCACTTAACCCACATTTAACCCACAAATAAGGATTCAACAACAATAATGTCGATCTTATTGGCATGTAAAATTTGGGATCACCACTTAACCCATAAATAAGGATTAAACAACGGTAATGTTGATCTTATTCCCACATGTAAAATGTGGGATCACCACTTAAGCCACAAATAAGGATTTATCATTCAACAATTATAATGTCGATCTTGGCATGTAAAATGTGGGAACATAAAGGTGATTTACATCATGCAACCATCTTTGTCTTTGATCAATCTATTACTTCCCACATGTAAAATGTGGGATCACCACTTAACCCACAAATAAGGTTTGTCTTTGATCAATCTATTACTTCCCACATGTAAAATGTCGGATCACCACTTAACCCACAAATAATGATTCAACAAGGATAATGTCTATCTTGGCATGTAAAATGTGGGAGCATAAAGGTGATTTACATCATGCAACCATCTTTGTCTTTGATCAATCTATTACTTTCCTCATTTGTATTCATATCTAATATATCTAGATCAAAGCATTCTAGGTAAAATGGTTAAATTTTCTTGCTCTATATTCTCTGAATTTTTAAAGGAAGTCAACGTCACTTAACCCACACTTAACCCACAAAACTTTTCTTGCTCCATCTTCTCTGAATTTTTTAAAGGAAGTTAGCCTCACTTAACCCACATTTAACCCACAAATAAGGATTCAACAATGATAATTTCGATCTTATTGGCATGTAAAATGTGGGATCACCACTTAACCCATAAATAAGGATTCAACAACGATAATGTCGATCTTATTCCCACATGTAAAATGTGGGATCACCACTTAACCCACAAATAAGGATTCAACAAGGATAATGTCGATCTTGGCATATAAAATGTGGGAACATAAAGGTGATTTACATCATGCAACCATCTTTCTCTTTGATCAATCTATTACTTCCCACATGTAAAATGTGGGAACACCACTTCACCCACAAATAAGGTTTGTCTTTGATCAATCTATTACTTCCCACATGTAAAAAGTGGGATCACCACTTAACCCTCAAATAAGGATTCAACAACGATAATGTTGATCTTGGCATGTAAAATGTGGGAACATAAAGGTGATTTACATCATGCAACCATCTTTGTCTTTGATCAGTCTATTACTTTCCTCATTTGTCTTCATATCTAATAGATCTAGATCAAAGTATTCTAAATAAAATGGTCAAATTTTCTTGCTCTATCTTCTCTAAATGTTTTAAAGGAAGACAATATCACTTAACCCTAACCCACAAATAAGTATTCAACAACAATAATGTCGATCTTGGCATGTAAAATGTGGGAACATAAAGGTGATTTACATCATGCAACCATCTTTGTCTTTGATCAATCTATTACTTCCTTGTCTTCATATCTCATATATATCTAGATCAAAGTATTCTAAATAAAATGGTCAAATTTTCTTTCTCTATCTTCTCTAAATGTTTTAAAGGAAAACAATCTCACTTAACCCTAACCCACAAATAAGGATTCAACAATGATAATGTTGATATCGACATGTAAAATGTGGGAACATAAAGGTGATTTACATCATGAAACCATCTTTGTCTTTGATCTATCTATTACTTCCCTCATTTGTCTTCATATATAATATATCTAGATCAAAGCATTCTAAATAAAATGGTCAAATTTTCTTGCTTTATCTTCTCTAAATGTTTTAAAGGAAGACAATCATTAGATATGGTTTAGTCTGTAAGACCTATATTGTTCTATACCCAATTTTAATGGGTAGTCCACATCACTAGTTCTATAACCAATTTTAACTCTTTATGGCTACCATTGCTCCAAAATTCATAAGCACTCAGCATGGATGATGCCTAATATGCGCCTAGTTATATTTGAATCTCGAGCTTAAAATACAAAGAAGAGAGAAAATCGGCTCTTTAGTAGTCAACCGTGGAGATGCCCAGCTGCAATTAGATTCGAATTCGGCCACTAGAATGTCTCTGTTTCAATTTGTATTTTCTCCCAGGTTCCTGAATCTTACGGGGTTTCTTTGAAACTATCCTATTTCTCCAATCCTTGCTCTTATAATTTTTTATCATGTGTTGCAGAGACCATGTTTTTATTCTTCTCTCAGCTATAGAATCCATTCATGTGGGGTGATTTGGATAGTGCCTCTGGCCACCTGTACTGAAATGATAAAAAATCTTAAGTGGCCAAGGCAGACCTCCAAATCCATAGTCAGAATGCAGGTTCCTAATATATATGGGTTACATTTGATCCCGGAGCTTTCCTAGTTCAAACACAACTCCAGAGGTCAAACACCTTTCCTCATTATCATCCCCTTCTATGGTCCTGGCCAGATCTTCACATATTGTAACTCTCCTATTGGCTTGCAATGATTTGATTAAATCTATTTAATTACTTTGTCAAATTTATCTCTATATAAGGAAAATCTAGGTTCGGAAAATCTCATGCTTTAGACCTTTTCATCAATGGTAGATAATTTATACTCTATATCATGTGTATCGAGTGTGAATCTGTGAAAGAATTAGACCTAAGCTGTATTTGTTTTTGGGACAAGAAACACGTGTGACACTGGCATACCCAAGAGATCATGTAATCAATCGAGCATAGGTGATAAAATTTTCACATTCAAGTGCCTTTTCTGAATAATTTGTAATAATGGCCAGGAAGAAAATAGTCAAACACCTAAGGAGAATTCCCCTGGTTCTTGGAAGTTGTATCTCCTTCAAGATGAGAAACACGTGTGACACTGGCATAGCAAAGAGAGTATGTAGTCAAACGAGCATGGGTGACAAAATTTTTACATTAAAATACTTTTTCTCAATAACCTGCCATAATGGTCAGGAAAGAAATTGACAAAAACCCCAAGAGCATGTCCCTGGTTGTTGGAATGTAAAATATTGGTCATGCCCTTGATGCCCATGTAACATCAGGTGGCATAATTGACGTGACTCGACATGCTATGCTTTAACCATATTTATTTAGGAAAATCACTTTGAAATCATATTCAAATGGAAGCTATATTGGTTTAGCAACATATTAATCATTAAACCTAGGAAAAAAGTGAATAATGTAAAATAGTTTTCTCAGTTATCCGAAGACATTTTTATTTTGTGGTCTGATAAAAAATTTGTCTTAGGAGAACTGAAAGTCATCCATTCACTTATAGGATGCCCACAGGAATATCAACAATTCATAAATAATACTTACTCATCAAGGAACTCACAATCAATAATCATATAAGGGTCATGATAGAAGTCTTGTTAGTTTTGAGATGAGAAAACTAGTTTCTTCTGTATGTTGACTTTGGAAATTTGAATGGTCAGGACTCGTGTTAAAGAATATTCCTTCTTACTCTTGATTTTTCTCTGAACAGGTGCATTTTCGGTTTTTTCTTGATCATATACTCACAAAATATTTTCATAAGATGAGCATGTGAGTAGTCAAAAAATACACAATGTGTTGTTTGCTTTGCTATGCTGGTGCAGAAGAAGAAAGCTTTGTCCCACCCGATAACCATTATCAAAATCAAGGGGCTCATAATGCATATGGTAAGATGATAGTTGCATTGGATATTATTGAGCAATACATTCATTGCATAGGATGTTTAGCAATACATCATCATCAGAATCATATGAGGTCCAGCCTGTTTTAACTTTTTGGACATTGCTAAAAATGTATGTGGGAAAATAGTTGTTAATAGGCATGAGAGTAAGTTGAAATCATTAAGTCCTTATGATGGTTATCTTGGCATTTTACTTGCAGATAATTTTACTGTAGTCATAAAGTCACAGAAGGAATTGTTTTGTATGATTCAAGCAATTGGTATCCACTTTTTGGTACACTGCCCTTTAGCATGGATAACAATGACTGTGAAATGACTTAGAGTCCCATTTGTTGCAGTATGGTCATTTCTCAATTAAACAGATGTGTACTCATTATTTCAGCATGATTGCTAGTTTTAACTTTTAAGCATGTATCTTTTTTGATATATAGTAGTCTCCACTTGACACAACTAAAATATAATTGAAACCTAGAAATTGAGTGTATGTTTTCTTTCCATTGCTACCATATGGTGGGGTTCGTTGCTTTTGTACTGTATATTGACACATTTACACCACAACGCTTCTTGTGGTAACCCATATGCAGGCAGCGGGGTTGCTTAAATTTGTGCAATTCTGTCATTAGATTTTTCATTTTTAACTAAATTTGGTCTCGGTCCTCTAACTCACCCCACACACATGTATAAAATCTTTTATTCATATTATTATGTCGGCTTCTTATCTATATAGTTTTTTTTTGTATTTTTGTTTTGAAATATTATTTGACACATACATAACACATCTACCTCTATACTAGGTTGTTGAGTGTGCCTTTCAGGGAAATAATTTTTTTTGTTTGCTGCAATATTGTGTGTATTTCTGCAATTTACTTTTGCTTCACATCTCTGCTATTTCATGTTAAATTCCGCAATTTAATGGTTTTTCCACCAGATTTATTTAAATCCAGATCGTTGAATTTCAAATAAATAAATGGACAAAGTATTAGTGCCTATCAGTGCTACTTACAGGCCCAGGATGCTAGACAAAATAAGTTGGTTTGTATGTAAAGAACAAAAAACCCTTTCAATTAGATGTTAGAGATTGGATTTGTGCCTAATAGTCTGTAATTTTTTGGAGCAAAGGTAAATAGTATTTGTGACACTTTCAGGAAGGATAGTGTAATTCTAGCCAGTTCATTTGAATATAAGTGCAGGATGAGATTATTTTTATTTGGTAGGAGAATGGAGATAGGTACATGTGATTTACATTCTGTTGGTGAGAAAGCCATGTTTCCGAGTTGCCTAGTTTTGAAAAGCCTCAGACTTCTGTAAATATGTGGAATTAAGGGCACAATAAGAGGATCTCTATATGAAAGGAGTAGGATAAATCTCATCTACTGCACCACTGAACATGCAGAGATTTAAGCCATGTGGATACAACCAGCCATGATAGATCTATATGCTGGCATGTACCAGCACTATAACACCAACATCACAGTATGACCATCATGAGCGTGTAATGCTGGTGTTCTAGCCTGACCAATACGTGATAACCTAGAAGGTAAACCCTGCAGGTGTATGGCATATGGGCTGGCATAAAAACCTGCAGCTTGGAGGGCATCGGGGACAAGATCTATCCTTGGGTTCTACTTCTATGTTGTATCCCCTTAAAACAATCTCCTTTTTTTTTAATCTTTTGTTCTACTCATACCACCTAAGAAAAGGATGTAAAATACCACTTTCAGATACATTTAATTCTCAGTGTGTTTCATAAGTCATTATGGGAACTTACTACAACCAAAAGTCTTACCATATCTCTTGGGATGAGTGTCCTTTCTTCCCAGAGCACCAAGAGGACTCTTTCCATTCAAAATACATGTGATTTGGTATAGTGAACTTGTGAATGGGTGTGGGTACTTGACATATTTCTTTCCAAAGAGAACATGAGTGCCCTTCCCATATGCTTATGTCTTTGGTGATTATCCAGCATTAAGAGTGAGATATGTCCCACAATGATTATACCAACGAAGGTTGCCAATCCATTCTACAAGATTACCATTTTTAATTTAAAATAGGTTTCATTCTCATTACCGGTGGTATTTTTATGAAGAGCAAGATAAATCATGGGGTTCTTTGAATCAAAGGAATAGATCAACTAAAGAGGTATAAAAACCCTCCATGCAAAATAAATAAAAATACGAGATGCAAAATTCACACATAGGATAGAAGACAACTTCTTTGAACAACCAAAAAGATAGGCTCATCTTTGACAATGGTCTTCTACATTTTATTTAGCTCCCATTCAGTGACAGGAGCTCGAGCCATTGTGAGTGTACAATATGGAAAGCTATTCTAGACAAGATAGTTATGTAAAAATGTCCAGTGTTTTTATTTTCCATGAATGATCAGCGAGGTTAGCAAGTTGTAATTATTTTAACTTATGATTATCCTCATTAATATTCTCCTTGATTAGTATATGTTTATATTACCCAACTAAAATCTGGCAGCGTTGTCAAATTGTACTCTTAACGGACTCTGAGTTACTGATTTTGAAGAGTCATTTTGAAGGAAAAGTGATAGATGGGGAATCTTCTAATGCTTTGAAATATTCAATATTTGTTTTATACCTCTTAGTAATTTATTGTTTCATCCTCCTTTAACTTAAAGCTGATTGTTGGCCCAGCTTGAGTAGGACCAAGGTGTTGAACTCGTATAGGATCTGTTTTTGACATTATTTTTTATTGCGATAATCAAAATTTATTTCTTCCCATCATTGAGTACACTGGTCGTTCTCTTACGTATGTTGGACGAATAGTATATCTCTAACACAGACTACTTTATGGTAAAGCCAGTGCCACTGATGTATAAAATAGCATTGGTGAATTGCATTGATGGTCTTTATCTGTTAAGGTTATCCATTGTTTTTGTGCATGTATTTGTAGCAGTCCTCTGTCCAGGAATCCTGTGGATGTGCAGTGCTTCATATTTTATTAGTTTTATTTACTTTTACTTCCCTAGAGAAAACTGGTTTCAATTTTGGTTATTTAGTTTTTGGGGTTCACCATGTAGATGTGAATGGTATACATGATACTTAGTCCTGAGTTTCACTTTTTGCAGGTTTTAGGTATAGTTGAGGCAAATTTATTGTTTTACATATCATTTTTGACATTTGAAAATGAAATCTACATCTGTGATGTTTTGAAGGGTCGTATATGATAGAGCATGACGTGTAGTCTACTATTTACATGCATGTGAAAGCACATGGAAAGGTTGCTTATTTTGTCAATCAGAGTAAAAGGAAAGAAGTTATTGTCCATCATTGGCCCCTGGAGGTTAGGAGAGCTTGTGTAGGTAACATCTAGTTGCCCCCAAGGATATCCAACTTGGTCCACTCATTCAGCCATTTCCTAAAGGACATTCCCAGGATCTGTATTAGTACCTTCATGATAGTTGACAGCAAACAGTGCTAGCTCCTCTTCTACTTCTAATCCAGAGCAGTGTCCTTCTTGCATAGAGCAGTACCGATTCCTATTTATTTTCTAAGGCTTACCACTTCTGTTTACCTCTCTGTGCTTTTTATCTTTATTTGTACTTATGTTTGTGCCTTGGAGTTGTTTTCAACATTCTATTTTTGAATTGTACTTTCTAGTTCCATCAACCTATTTTGGTTATTTGTGGACATTAATAAAATTTTAGTTTTTTTTATTACTCCTGTCAATAATTAGCACTAATAATTTTCACAAATTAATTTTTTTAACTTCCATTACCGTCCCTGATTTGTATATTTAGATCTATATTACATTAGACTTTGTAGAATAAATTCATTTCTACAGTGGATAAAGTGATATATGCTTCCCCACTTTGTAATTTTTCCCAATACGAGTTCCAAAATTTTAACAACCCCATCTCTTTAAAAGATGTATTGCAGCTTTTTTGAGTGGCATGCTCCTTATGAATATAATAATTCAGTCAAATACTTAATATTTCTTGGCTTGGAAATGAACTTAAACTTTGATTTTCTTAAGTTTCCTATAACCAGAAAAATATATATTTTCTACTTCTAGCTCTACATAAACAAGATAACTATGAGTAATCACAAGTTCTCAAATGATGCCTTGGTTTTGACAGTTTTCAAGCCCAACATTATACTATAACATACATAATATAGCTAATAATTTTGAGATAAATTGTGTGAATAGTTGGAAGCGATCACTTATTTTTTTGCAAGCGTATTTCAATTTTTAATGCTGAATATGATGCAATTTCCATTGAAACACCTTTCAACATTTTCTTTCCAAGCTGGTAAAAATGAAAAAGTACTCATTGACTGAGCATTTCCATAGTCTTGTCACGACATGATGAATCCTGATACTGATATTGTACAACAGCTTGCAAACAAGTTTCTTATTCCCTCCAATCATTCAACCTTTCCTCAAAATCATGTACAATACTCAAAAGTTGATAAACAAACCAACCATTCTTCCAAAACATTTTGTATTGCCTCCAACTTTATCACCTACATCACCTTTATCTCGCATGGAATATGTATCCCTGCTCCCCGGCATTACTTTGCACCTCTCAGTGCAAATGCTAGTATTACTTGATTTTCCATGCTTATGTGGAACACATAGAAATTTTTTGGGGCGAATTTTAGCCCATGGGTGAAATTTAAGGGATTTCCAATTTTGAAGGGGCGAATTTTTTAAATTACACCCATTTTTAATAGTTAAAAAATTTAGCCCAAAAAATATTTAATAAATAAATTATTTTTATATTTTAACTATAAAAAATTAAAGCGGATAAACCTTTCCAAGCCCGATTCGCCTGGTTTTTTTAGAAAATTTTATTCAGATCGCCCGATTTCTAGAAATGGGACTGGTTATGTTGGACTGGTTTCGCCCTCTCAATTCCTTGAAAATCAAGCCCAATCTCGAACTTGCCCTGTATTTCAAGGCGCATGGGTTGGCAGTTTGTTCTTCATTTGTGCTGCATTTCAAGGTAGAACAAGGTTTTTCAAAATCCAGGGCTCTCTGCACTAGGGTTTTCAAAGTCTAGTTTATCATTTTTCGGCCTTACCGGTCCAACCAGTTTATCATTTTTCAAGATCGGCATATCTTGGAAATCAAATTTGATCTTTGATTCTTCATCATATTATTGTTGCTTCGGTTGCAACACTTACCCAAGATGCCCATGTTTGTAGTGTATATGGGAAAGGAGGAGAACCACTGGAATTGTCACTAGGAAAATTCTACCAAATATGGTTTTAGCAATCGTCGTTATGGCTAGTTCAGTAGCCCGATGCCAGTATCTGATTAGCAGATCCAGCAAGCAATGAAAATTATCATAACATTGTCAAATTGTGTGGTTATTATGTGAATCGTGACCGGATCTGTGTTGTTGTTAATGGCATTTGTTGATTGTCCCTTATTTTATGCAGTGTTACCCACAGTCTAACCTACGAATGTCTGAATGATCTGATAGGCTCTGGAGTTCAATGTGAGGCCCAATGACACTTTTGATCTACAGGAATAATGGGTAACATACGAAGTCCAAAATGTTTCCATTATTTTTCAGGATGTTTCTGCAGAAGGCATGTTGAAGATGGGGGATAAAGATCTGCACATTGCAATATCGAAGGAAAGAGGCATTCCCAGTGTACTAGATTCCATTGGAGCTGGATTTGATATGATTTTTAAACAATATTTTAACAAACATGGACATGGATTTCCTGATAACTCATTTGATTTTGAATTCAGTGTTCTGTTCACCATTGGAGAAAATGGCAGGGATTGGGAAAGGGTCCTTCCAACATAGACTTGATGAAGTGCAGTTGGCAAAAAGCTTTGATAATTTAGCCACTAGTCTCAAACCCAATGTTGCAACTTTAATCTGATGTTGTTTCTTCCCAATTTTGAGGTCACTGTTTATACGCTTAAGGTTTAGTATAATCTTCTACCTTTCTAAAATCAAAAATTTTAAAGTAAAATCTGCATAGGCCTTTGTGAGTTCAATTTTATCCTTTGCTAGGCTGTGGTCCGGTAAAGCAATTTAGATTTCTATTCCAGATGCCATGGTCTTCACAATCTTGTTAAATTAGTTAATCAAACTCTGTACTTATCTTAGATGTAGGGCGATTCAGAGTCTTGATAATTATCTGAGGGTTGTAGTGTGATGAGTAGAAACCAGACATTAGGTTTTCTATTTTGAATAAGCACAAAATGAAATAGTAGTTTGTATTTATGTTTATTAGATGCAGATGATATAGGCATGTTTTTCTTGAAAGAGGGAAATTCTTGTTGAGACTTATGTCACACTATTTCTTGTTATCATGAGTTTTGTAATATCCTAGAGATGATCTCTGCTGCTAAGTTTAAAATATCAAAGAAAAAAACATCTTCATTCTACTGCACAAACTCTGAATTTTATCGATCATTTCTGCAGGTTCTCAGGAATGCTGCAGGTTCTCAACTTTTGAATCATCTTTTAATGTACAGAGAGAAGGAAGGTGCACTCTACATCCCAGGTAAATGATATGTGTCATGTCCATTTGTCTGTATGAAATTTTTATTAACTTTTGTATCATGTGTTAATTTACAGAGAGAAGGAAGGTGGACTCTACAACCCAGGTGAATGAGATTCCCTCTATCAGCTACTAATTTTGGAGTCTACAAGAAACTACTAGCTAATTGTGAGTAATTATCACATTCCAACCCATTACATAACATACTATTGCAATAGGGTCTACTAGGAGGATGATTAATTCATGATATGATAGCTAGGAGTATATTTGTCTAGGAACTATAGAAAATTCCATGGTAGATATTTTAATTTTTTCAATTCTACATGTTTGTTATACTGTATACGGAATACTTGTATCTGGAATGCTGATCATCCAGATCATAAAATGGAGCAGGCATAGATTGGACCTTTATATTTGAGTTGATATAACGTATAAATATTTGTGGGGTATGTTCCAGGCCGATATGCTGGTTAAGAGATTCCCAGAAGTTAATGTGTGAAACAGATATATTAGAACTAGTGCCATTTTCTGTTTGGGAATTGCATGGGATTGTGAGTATCTGCATGATATAGCCGAGAATGCAAAGTGCAAATATGAATAACATGTGTAGTTTGTAAGATTAACCTGGAGGTTACTTGTATATTGCCTATGTTGCCTATGTTTACAAGTAACTAGTCATCGTGTCATGATGTGAATACCCTTAAGATCCTGCACAATGTGGATTGAATGCAATTGGGGAAATGGTGACTTTAATTTAGCCCAAATTTTTCGACATTCTACTTTTTGCATGTCAAGATCAACCTACTTCTTATTTCTTGTCTTTGCCAAAAATCTGTTTTTATAAAAATTTGAAAATATTTTAAGTTTTTAATAAAAAAACAGCATGAGGATTGTTCTCAATATATATTTTATTTTGCAGGAAATGTTCAGAGAGTTGGGAAAGTTTTGTGACACCATTGGGTGGTTAGTTGTCTTTGCAACCCAATATATTTGACTGACGAATACTTCCTGATTATGTTCAAATGGGTGCTCAAAATTTCAAAAGGTCAAAAGTAAATGTTTACCAAAATACTACTTAAAGATCATATTTAGTGTTGATCTATATGGAAAACTGTAAAAGAGAAGAGGGGGAGGGGATTCTCTGTAACCTTGTCTTGGCTTATGAAGGAATCTTGCTACAACATCCATTTGTGGGTAGAAATTTTATGTTAACTTTCTTTTGGCATTTATACTGAAAGAAATGTTAACACACAGAGCTGAGGTGAGTTGCCTGAGTATAGAGACAATTTACAACATTTAATGACAAACTTCTGGGTTGTTTTCCTTTAGTAACTAACATATTTTTGATTTAAAATTTGCATGTAGATTTTTTATCTAATATAGTGAATGTGACTCTATTTGGATTTAATGGACATATGAGAAGGATCAAATTAATATTTCTACAAGCTATGCTTAAAAACAATAATATTGTTTCTGTACAGATAACTACACTTTCCAGAACTCTCACAACAAAAAATTACTTTCACAAATACAATTTTATTATATATTTGATAGTTAAACTGTCATGGCATAATAATTCTCTTCTTCTTGCATTCACGAAATAACGAAATACCAACTATGTGATTGCCAAATGAATTGTTCATTGTAATTCTTGTTCCTTCAGATAGTCCTTTGATACAAAACTATAGCCATTGGTAAAGCATTCGATATTTGTAGATATTATAGTGTATGTCGATATATAACTATAACCATTTTGGCTTTGCATATTCCTATCATAAATGAATCTTGCTATAATCTTTCCATTCAATCATTTATAAGTAGTTATACAAACACGCCAACCTTATGTGATAAAAAGAATTTGGTTTCCTTAAAGGGATTGGGTTTCCTTTATGGTCTTGGATCATTGTTGGAATTTTTGGTTTTAGGATTAATGTTCTATAATGCTAAATGTTTTGTATGATTGGAGATGAGCATGTTTGCTTTTCAGCAAGATGTGAATAGTGTCAAGAGGATATGAGCATGTTTGCTCTGCAGCATGATGTGAATAGTGTCAAGATGTGCATAGTGTTAATAGTGTGAAATGTTGTAGACAGTTCAAGGATTTCTCTCTTAATTAGTTTATTAATGGCCTAATGTGAATAATGTCAAGATGTGCATAGTGTTAATAGTGTGAAATGTTGTAGAGAGTTTGGGGCTTTCTCTCTTAATTAGTTTATTAATGGCCAGCGAATCTAAGGGGCCGTGTGTTATGAATGCCACAACAACTGTTGCACACTATATTTTTGGGGCATAAATATTGGCATGTACAACCATCTTTTTCTACCTTTTGATCAATCAATTACATCCCTCATTTGTCTTCATATCTAATATATCTAGATAAAAGCATTCTAGGTAAAATGGTTAAATTTTCTTGCTCTATCTTCTCTGAATGTTTTAAAGGAAGTCAACCTCACTTAACCCACACTTAACTCACAAAATTTTTCTTTCTCTATCTTCTCTGAATGTTTTAAAGGAAGTCAACCTCACTTAACGCACATTTAACCCACAAATAAGGATTCAACAACGATAATGTCGATCTTATTGGCATGTAAAATGTGGGATCACCACTTAACCCATAAATAAATATTCAACAACGATAATGTCAATCTTATTCCCACATGTAAAATGTCGGATCACCACTTAACCCACAAATAAGGATTAAACAATGATAATGTCGATCTTGGCATGTAAAATGTGGGAACATAAAGGTGATTTACATCATGCAACCATCTTTGTCTTTGATCAATCTATTACTTCCCACATTTCAAATGTGGGATCACAACTTAACCCACAAATAAGGTTTGTCTTTGATCAATCTATTACTTCCCACATGTAAGATGTGGAATCACCACTTAACCCACAAATAAGGATTCAACAACGATAATGTTGAGCTTGGCATGTAATATGTGGGAACATAAAGGTGATTTACATCATGCAACCATCTTTGTCTTTGATCAATCTATTACTTCCCTCATTTTTCTTCATATCTAATATATATAGATCAAAGCATTCTAGGTAAAATGCTTAAATTTTATTGCTCTATCTTCTTTGAATGTTTTAAAGGAAGAAAACGTCACTTAACCCACACTTAACCCACAAAAATTTTCTTTCTCCATCTTCTCTGAATGTTTTAAAGGAAGTTAGCCTCACTTAACCCACATTTAACCCACAAATAAGGATTCAAAAATGATAATGTCGATCTTATTGGGATGTAAAATGTGGGATCACCACTTAACAGATAAATAAGGATTCAACAATGATAATGTCGATCTTATTCCTACATGTAAAATTTGGGATCACCACTTAACCCACAAATAAGGATTCAACAAAGATAATGTCGATCTTGGCATGTAAAATGTGGTAACATAAAGGTGATTTACATCATGCAACCATATTTGTCTTTGATCAATATATTACTTCCCACTTGTAAAATGTGGGAACACCACTTCACCCACAAATAAGGTTTGTCTTTGATCAATCTATTACTTCCCACATGTAAAATGTGGGATCACCACTTAACCCACAAATAAGGATTCAACAATGATAATGTCGATCTTGGCATGTAAAATGTGGGAACATAAAGGTGATTTACATCATGAAACCATCTTTGTCTTTGATCAGTCTATTACTACGCTTATTTGTCTTCATATCTAATATATATAGGTCAAACTATTATAAATAAAATGGTCAATTTTCTTGCTCTATATTCTCTAAATGTTTTAAAGGAAGACAATCTCAGTTAACCCTAACCCACAAATAAGGATTCAAAAACAATAATGTCGATCTTGGCATGTAAAATGTGGGAACATAAAGGTGATTTAAATCATGCAACCATCTTTTTCTTTGATCAATCTATTACTTCCTTGTCTTCATATCTAATATATCTAGATCAAAGTATTCTAAATAAATGGTCAAATTTTCTTGCTCTATCTTCTCTAAATGTTTTAAAGGAAGACAATCTCACTTAACCCTAACCCACAAATAAGGATTCAACAACGATAATGTCGATCTTGGCATGTAAAATGTGGGAACATAAAGGTGATTTACATCATGCAACCATCTTTGTCTTTGACCAACATATTACTTCCCTCATTTGTCTTCATATCTAATATATCTAGATCAAAGCATTCTAAATAAAATGGTCAAATTTTCTTGCTATATCTTCTCTAAATGTTTTAAAGGAAGACAATCCTTAGATATGGTTTAGTCTGTAATACCTATATTGTTCTATACCCAATTTTAATCGGTAGTCCACATCACTAGTTCTATACCCAATTTTAACTCTTTATGGCTGCCATTGGTCCAAAATTCATAAGCACTCAGCATGGATGATGCCTAATATGTGCCCAGTTATATTTGAATCTTGAGCTTAAAATACAAAGAAAAGAGAAAATCGGCTCCTTAGTAGTCAACCGTAGAGATGCCCAGCTGCAATTAGATTCGAATTCGGCCACTAGAATGTCTCTGTTTCAATTTGTATTTTTTCCCAGGTTCCTGAATCTTACGGGGTTTCGTTGAAACTCTCCTATTTCTTCAATCCTGCCTCTTATAATTTGTTATCATGTGTTGCAGAGACCATGTTTTTATTATTCTCTCAGCTATATAATCCTTTCACGTGGAGTGATTTGGACAGTGCATCTGACCACCTGTGCTGCAATGATAAAAAATCTTAAGTGGCCAAGGCAGAACTCCAAAGCCACAGTCAGAACATAGGTTCCTGATATATATGGGTTACATTTGATCACAGAGCTTTGCTAGTTCAAACCCAACTCCAGAGGTTAAACACCTTTCCTCATTATCATCCCTTTGTATGGTCCTGGCTAGATCTTCACATATTTTAACTCTCCTATTGGCTTGCAATGAGTTGATTAAATCTATTTAATTACTTTGTCAAATTTATCTTTTTATAAGGAAAATCTAGGTTCAGAAAATCTCATGCTTTAGACCTTTTAATCAATGGTAGATAATTTATACTCTGTATCATGTGTATCATGTGTGAATATGTGAAAGCATTAGACCTAAGCTGTATTTTTCTTTGGGACAAGAAACACGTGTGACACTGGCATACCCAAGAGATCATGTAATCAATCGAGCGTAGGTGATACAATTTTCACATTCAAGTGCATTTTCTGAATAATTTGTAATAATGGCCAGGAAGAAAATAGGCAAAGACCTAAGGAGAATTCCCCTAGTTCTTGGAAGCTGTATTTGCTTCAAGATGAGAAACATGTGTGACACTGGCATACCCAAGAGAGTATGTAGTCAAACGAGCATGGGTGATAAAAAATTTACATTAAAATACTTTTTCTCAATAACCTGCCATAATGGTCAGGAAAGAAATTGACAAAAACCCCAAGAGCATGTCCCTGGTTGTTGGAATGTAAAATATTGGTCATGCCCTTCATGCCCATGTAACATCAGGTGGCATAATTGATGTGAATTGACATGCTATGATCTAACCATAGTTATTTAGGAAAACCACTTTGAAATCATATTCAAATGGAAGCTATACTATTTTAGAAACATATGAATCATTAAACCTAGGAAAAAAGTGAATAATGTAAAATAGTTTTCTCATTTATCCGAAGACATTTTTATTTTGTGGTCTGATAGAACATTTGTCTCAGGAGAACTAAAAGTCAGCCATTCACTTATATGTATGCCCATAGGAACAACAACAATTCATAAATAATACTTACTCATCAAGGATCTCACAATCAATAATTATAGAAGGGTCATGATAGAAGTCTTGTTAGTTTTGAGATGAGAAAAATAGTTTATTGTGTATGTTAACATTGGAAATTTGAATGGTCAGGACTCGTGTTAAAGAAGATTCCTTCTTACTCTTGTTTTTTCTCTAAACAGGTGCATTTTCGGGTTTTTCTTGATTATATACTCACAGAATCTGTTCATAAGATGAGCATGTGAGTAGTCAAAAAATACACAATGTGTCATTTGCTTTGTTGTGTTGGTGCAGAAGAAGAAGGCTTTGTCCCACCTGATAACCATTATCAAAATCAATGGGCTCATAATGCATATGGTAATATGATAGTTGTATTGGATATCATTGAGCAATACATTCATGGCATAGGATGTTTAGCAATACATCATCATCAGAATCATATGAGGTCCAACCTGTTTTAACTTTTTGGACATTGCTAAAAATGTATGTGGGAAAATACTTGTTAATAGGCATGAGAGTAAGTTGAAATCATTAAGTCCTTATGATGGCTATCTTGGAATTTTACTTGCAAATAATTTTACTGTAGTCATAAAGTCACAGAAGGAACTGTTTTTTGCATATAACAAATACATCTATTGTTTTGTATGATTCAAGCAATTGGTATCCACTTTTTGGTACACTGCCCTTTAGCATGGATAAAAATGACTGTGAAATGAATTAGAGTCCCATTTGTTGTAGTATGGTCATTTCTCAGTTAAACAAATGTGTACTCATTCTTTTAGCATGCTTGCTAGTTTTAACTTTTAAGCATGTATCTTTTTTTATATATAGTGGTCTCCACTTGACACAACTAAAATTTAATTGAAACCTAGAAATTGAGTGTAAGTTTTCTTCTATTGCTACCATATGGTGGGGTTCATTGCTTTTGTACTGTATATTGACACATTTACACCACAATGCTTCTTGTGGTAATCCATATGCAGGTAGCGGGGTTGTTTAAATTTGTAGAATTCTGTAAGTAGATTTTTCATTTTTAATTAAATTTGGTCTCGGTCCTCTAACTCACCCCACACACATATATAAAATATTTTATTCATATTATTATGTCAACTTCTTATCTATATAGTTTTTATTTGTATTTTTGTTTTGAAATATTATTTGACACATACATAACACATATACCTCTATACTAGGTTGTTGAGTGTGCCTTTCAGGGCAATAAATTTTTTGTTTGCTACAATATTGTGTGTATTTCTACAATTTACTTTTTCTTCACATCTCTGCTATTTCATGTTAAATTCCATGATTTAATGGTTTTTCCACCAGATTGCTTTAAATCCAGATCGTTGATTTTCAAATAAATAAATGGACAAAGTATTAGTGCCTATCAGTGCCACTTACAGGCTCAGGATGATAGACAGAATAAGTTGGTTTGTATGTAAAGAAAAAAAAACCCTTTCAATTAGATGTTAGAGATTGGATTTGTGCCTAACAGTCTGTAATTTTTTGGAGCAAAGCTAAATAGTATTTATGACACTTCCAGGAAGGATAATGTAATTATAGCCAGTTCATTTGAATATAAATGTAGAATGAGATTATTTTTATTTGGTAGGAGAATGGAGATTGGCAGATATGATTTCCATCCTGTTGGTGAGAAAGCCATGTTTCTGAGTTTCCTGGTTTTGAAAAGCCTCAGACTTCTGTAAATATGTGGAATTAAGGGAACAATAAGAGAATCTCTGTATGAAATGAGTAGGATAAATCTCATCTACTACACCATTGAACATGTAGAGATTTAAGCCATGTGGATATAACCAACCATGATAGAGCTGTATGCTGGCATGTACCAGCACTATAACACCAACATCACAGTATGAATAGCATGAGCGTGTAATGCTGGTGTTCTGGCCTAACCAATACGTGATAACCTAGAACGTAAACCCTACAGGTGTATGGCATACGGGCTGGCATAAAAACTTGCAGCTTGGAGGGCATCAGGGACAAGATCTATCCTTGGGTTCTACTTCTATGTTGTATCCCCTTAAAACAATCTGCTTTTGTTTAATCTTTTCTTCTGCTCATATCACCTAAGAAAAGAATGTAAAATACCACCTTCAGATACATTTAATTCTCAGCATGTTTCATAAGTCATTATGGGAACTTACTACAACAAAAATTCTTACCATATCTCCTGGGATGAGTGTCCTTTCTTGCCAAAGCACCAAGAGGACTCTTTCCATTCAAAATACATGTCATTTGGTATAGTGAACTTGTGAATGGTTGTGGTTACTTGAACTATTTATTTCCGAAGAGAACATGAGTGCCCTTCCCATATGCTTATGTCGTTGGTGATTATCTGGCATTAAGAGTGAGATATGTCGCACAATGATTATCCCAATGAAGGTTTCCAATCCATTCTAAAAGATTACCATTTTTAATTTAAAATAGGTTTCATTCTCATTACCAGTGGTCTTTTTATGAAGAGCAAGAGAAATCATGGGGTTCTTTGAATCAAAGGAATAGATCAACTAAAGAGGTATAAAAATCCTCCATGCAAAATAAATAAAAATACGAGGTGCAGAATTCACACATAGGATAGAAGACAACTTCTTTGAACAACCAAAAAGACAGGCTCATCTTTGACAGTGGTATTCTGCAGTTTATTTAACTCCCATTCAGTGACAGGAGCTCGAGCCACTGTGAGTGTACAGTATGGAAAGCTATTCTGGACAAGATAGTTATGTAAAAAGGTCCACCGTTTTTATTTTCTGTGAATGATCAGCGAGGTTAGCAATTTGTAATTATTTTAACTTATGATTATCCTCATTAATATTCTCCTTGATTAGTATATGGTTATATTACCCAACTAAAATCTGGCAGTGTTGTCAAATTGTACTCTTAACAGACTCTGAGTTACTGATTTTGAAGAATCATTTTGAAGGAAAAGTGATAGATGGGGAATCTTCTAATGGTTTGACATATTCAATATTGGTTTTCTTCCTCTTAGTAATTTCTTGTTTCATCCTCCATTAACTTAAAGCTGACTGTTGGCCCAGCTTGAGCAGGACCAAGGTGTTGAACTCGTACAGGAGTTGTTTTTGACATTATTCTTTATTGCGGTAATCAAAATGTATTTCTTCCCATCATTGAGTACACTGGTCGTTCGCTTATGTATGTTGGACGAATAGTATATCTCTAACATAGACTACTTTATGGTAAAGCCAGTGCCACTGACGTATAAAATAGCATTGGTTAATTGCATTGATGGTATTTATCTCTTAAGGTTATCCATTGTTTTTGTGCATGTATTTGTAGCGGTCCTCTGTCCAGGCATCCTGTGGATGTGCAGTGCTTCTTATTTTATTAGTGTTATTTACTTTTACTTCCATAGAGAAAACTGGTTGCAATTTCGGTTGTTTAGTTTGTGGGGTTCACCATGTAGATGTGAATGGTATACATGATACTTAGTCCTGAGTTTCACTTTTTGCAGATTTTAGGTATAGTTGAGGCAAATTTATTGTTTTCCATATCGTTTTTGACATCTGAAAGTGCAATATGCATCTGTGGTTTTTTGAAGGGCCGTATCTGATAGAGCATGACGTCTAGTCTCCTATTTACATGCATGTGCAAGCACATGGAAAGGTTCCTTATTTTATCAATCAGAGTAAAAGGAAAGAAGTTATTGTCCATCATTGGCCCCTGCAGGTTAGGAGAGCTCATGTAGGTAACATCTAGTTGCCCCCAAGGATATCCAACTTGGTCCACTCAGTCAGCCATTTCCTAGAGGACATTCCCATGATCTGTATTAGTACCTTCATGATAGTTGACAACAAACAGTGCTAGCTCCTCTTCTACTTCTAATCCAGAGTAGTGTCCTTCTTGCGTAGAGCAGTACCGATTCCTATTTATTTTCTAGGGCTTACCACTTGTGTTTACCTCTCTGTGATTTTTATCTTTATTTGTACTTCTGTTTGTGCCTTGGAGTTGTTTACATCATTCTCTTTTTGAATTTTACTTTCTATTTCCATCAACCTATTTTGGTTATTTGTGGACATTAACAAAATTTTAGTTTGTTTTATTACTTTTGACAATAATTTGCACAAATTAATTTGTTTAACTTCCATTACTGTCCCTGATTTGTATATTTAGATCTCTATTACATTAGACTTTGTAGCATAAAGTCGGTTCTAGAGTGGATAAAGTGATATATGCTTCCCCACTTGTAATTTTTCCCAATACGAGTTCCAAAATTTTAACAACCCCATCTCTTTAAAAGATGTATTGTAGCCTTTTTGAGTGGCATGCTCCTTATGAATATAATAAGTCAGTCAAATACTTAATATTTCTTGGCTTGGAAATGAACTTAAACTTTGATTTTCTTAAGTTGATTATAACCAAAAAAATGTATATTTTCTACTTCTAGCTCTATATAAACAAGATAACTACGAGTAATCACAAGTTCTCAAATGATGCGTTGGTTTTGACAGTTTTCAAGCCCAACATTATACTATAACATACATAATATAGCTAATAATTTTGAGATAAATTATGACTGAATATTTGGAAGCAATCACTTATTTTTTTGCAAGTGTATTTCAAGTTTTAATGTTGAATATGATGCAGTTTCCATTGAAATACCTTTCAACATTTTCTTTCCAAGCCGGTAAAAATGAAAAAATACTCATTGACTGAGCATTTCCATAGCCTTGTCACGGCATGATGAATCCTGATACTGATATTGTACAACATCTTGCAAACAAGTTTTTTATTGCCTCCAATCATTCAACCTTTCCTCAAAATCATGTCCAATACTGAAAAGTTGTTAAAAAAACCAATCATTCTTCCAAAACATTTCGTATTGCCTCCAACTTTATCACCTACATCACCTTTATCTCGCATGGAAGATGTATCCCTGCTCCCCGTCATTACTTTGCACCTCTCGGTGAAAATGCTAGTATTACGTGATTTTCCATGCTTATGTGGAACATGGTTGAGAGAAGGAACTATAACAACAATGGATTTGCATGAAATATTTATAATTTTTTTAAACGTGAAATTTGTGTTTCGTTACTAAGTTTCTTCATTATTTTATAAATCATTACATGTCAAACCGACTTTACTCCTTGACTAGCATTGCATTCAATGTTGTGCACAAGTATGATTTAAATGCATCAATCAAAAGTATGATTTTATCTATATTTGATAATGCAAGTTGAATACATCATACAATACATAGGAGTGATATGGCTATGAATTTCAATATGAAAAAATCTATTGATTGCTACTATTACTATTATATAAGGGGTGCTCCTCCAATGGCCATTTATTAGCTATGTGAAGAAGGCATTTTTGAATTTGTATTTACTATAAGATTATGTATAGCTGAGTCGCGGACAACTAAGTAGAATTTGGTACGAATTTTGGAGTATGTGTAAGTCATAATGATCTTGTATTCTCTTCATTGATGACTTTTCAATGTGTGAGTTTTGACCTAAGACATTTCATTATCAATGTGTCGAGGCTCAAAACTGGACCTATATGTCAACTACTTATGATCTTTCCTAGGAACATGAATCCTAATTTTTGTAGGTTTAGAATTTATCACAAGTCTGCTCTATTGTGGTCGAATTTGTGGAGGTTATCTCAAAATTTATTTAAGGTACCATGGATCTAAATTTCTTATGAAATTTCAACACTATAACAAACTTTGGTGCAAATTGTTGATCAATTCTCACTTGGTTAGGGTTATAGATGTTAATGAAAATTTTGTGTGCATGCATGAGAGTTGGGTGAAAATGCACAATGTTGTGTAGCATTAGTGTGATAAATATGGGATAGTGCAAAGCATAGTTTTGAATATTAGTCTAAGTTGACTCATACCTAATCAAATCAATCAAGTTGATTGTTGGTTGAATGGTTAATTTTTGGTTCAATGGACAGAAGATATTACAGGCCCAAATACCAAAGGGAAAAATGGAACCCATCATGGGGTTATATTTGTAATTCTCCACCACTGCTACCTTCCATGCTTCCTCAAACTCCTCTTCAACCTCAATATCAGTGCTAGTAGTAGCATGAGCAACAACACTACACTTAGAAAAACTAGAAGAACACGTTTTCAAAACTGCACGAGAACTACTTCCCTCACGAGTCACCGTGTTCCATACTTGGTCTCGGTGGTTCACTACCTTCAACTCCTGGTTCAACTACGATATCTTTATTGGAACCAACACCCCGAACTCCACTAGACAATGATTCGCCATTTTGCACTAGTGATTCGCCATTTGTACTGGTGATTCGCCATGATTTTACAAGATAATATAATCTCGTGAGAGATTCACCAAAAAAATTATATATACATATTATACTATTAATAAAATGGCCTTCCATTTTTCCTATGTATCATGGGGATTCGCCCAATTATTATACATGTAAATTTAGGGGGGTTCTTAAAATTTTCCCTGCCAATTGGTGTAGCCATGGAATAAATCAACCAAAATTCTAGTAGAAAAACATTGATGTTAGGAACTCCCTTATATAATTACAGATGAATTAATAAAATAAATGGTGGGTACCAATTCTATGGAAATGTAAATGTACATTAAAAACAAGCATTTTTGTTTAGTTATTGTTGGATAATAAGGTTTTGACTTAGGGAAATGGCCAAAAGTGGGGCTAGAAGGGTCCCAATAGGTGTTCTATCTATGCATATAATGGAAAGTTGAAGAATTATCTATTTTTCTCGTATCCAATGGAGATTCATTTAATTATATAATTATATCACATCCAATAATTGTTTAAGTGGGGCAAGAAGTTTAAAACTAACTATAATTTTTCCACATTCAATGAATTTTGGTTCTTCCTAGTAAGGCATGAGGCATTTGGTGTATGATTTCCTAAGATACATTACACACAGATTGTGGTTGAACATATATTCTCACAAGTGTGGAGGTTCATGAGATATGACTCACTTATTATGAAAAATAGCGTAAATATTTGGCTTCTAGTGTCAACCCTATAAATGGGCTATCATTAAATTCAATTCATATTTTATGGAGTTATTTTGATGGTGCATTCCAAGATATTTAGGGTGATTGTGGGGTTTGTATTTATTTTTATTTAAGATAAGATAATTATTTCAGGATCAATATTTTATTTTGGGGAGGAAATAATACTCATGAAACTTTAGTGATTCCTTAGGAATTATTAAATTTTTCCTAGGATAAAGGTTTTTAGGATCTATAGGTAGTAAGAGATTCAAAAGTAATCATTTAATAGTTTAAGGATTAAACTAAATTGGATAGTCTCATGATTTTATTGGAAATGAATAATTCATGGACCAAAACCTTTTTATTTAGTTATCATCCAATATCATCAAGAATTTAACAAGAATTTGGTTTCTACCTTCTCAGAAGTACTTTTTTCATGGATTTTTTTAGTTAATGGCATGATTATGTTGTATATTTTCTCAACTATGATAGCACTATATTTATAAAGTTACTTTTTAGATACAATTGATTTTAAATTTTGTTTAAGAATAATCAAATGACACTCTCAAAGAGTGTTGTTTGAAATGAGCTCTTATGATCATAATTTTATAATGTATATTTTCATTCGTACTTTGAAATATCAAATATATATTCATTTTTGAAAAAAAAATATAATTGGATTTTTTATTAATGCATAGATTGGATAAAGAAATTAGGGAGTTTTTCTACTTGAGTATATTTTGCACCATACCTTACAAAAAAATCCCCAATATGAAAATGATTAGTAAGATACATGTTTCATTATAAAGAATAAAGGTATATAGGAGGCCAATAGCAAACAATTTAATAAAAGGTTGAGACCAATAAAAAGGGATTCAATAAAAAGGTTGTGGAATAGTGGTCATTTCTATTGAGTGGTTAACTATTGTGGTGCATGTATACATATTATCAATTTAGATATATACTATTATTTACAAAGTCTCTCATCCATATCATCATCGATGTATGCATATAATGTCATATCTCTATAAGTATATCTTAGGCCAAAATCCTTCTTACACATGTTCTTCAGAGGCTCAATACCTCTCAAAAATAGATCATCAACATATAAAACTAAAATCTAAGGCATACCTTGGACAAAATTTGAAATAGAGGTTAGAATTAGTGTTTCTTCTTGTGAATCCAAGCTTCATTAGGTAATTATATATGTGGACACCCTAGGTTCTAGGAGCTTGATTTAAAAAATATAATGCCTTTTTCAATGGCATTATATGATCATATATTCATGTCTAGAAGTGTTGCTTTATTCTGGAATCATCCATCGGAAATAATGATATGTTTTGAGATCTCATTAAGAATATCTCCATCTGAATAGGAATCCTCTTCAATCATCATCAATCAAGATATTAACCCATCTATTATAATACGATAATGCATCAACAAAGTTGTCACATCACAGATTCAAACTATATCAGGGTCTTACATACATACATACATACATACATACATATGTGTGTGTGTGTGTGTGTGTGTGGATCACACACACACACACACACAAACACACACACACACACATACATACATATATATATGTGTGTGTGTGTGTGTGTGTGTGTGTGTGTGTGTGTTCCTTGTGGATATTGGTGGAAACCCACCTATTCCACTTGGAACCCCACCATTATTTCTTTCAGTTCAATTTCATTAATTGTAGCACAATTTACTATTTTTGGCAGTTTTTCGGATCTTGAACTTCCAAAGCCATTTTGAGGCCCTAAATGAGGTTTTTGGGAATACCGAGGAAAACATGAGTCATTGACAAATTTTTCCAGTTGAAAGTTGTAGTCCTCGGATAGATATTTTAACGAGGTATTGTGCATGTCAAACAGAGATTGTATGCAAACATTATGACCCTGGGAAGTTGATGTACCAATTTACCTAAACAGGGCCGATATCTTTGGCGCTTCATCTCCTAGGGTTATTTTTTTGTATGTTTAGGGTTTTAAATTGTTTCTAAACAAGAAATAGGCATTCAAGCCTCATTGTAACACAGTTAGGAGGCATGTAGCCTCCACATATCTTCTCAAAGATAAGCTACCATCGCCTAAGCTAGCTTATTTTCATTATGTTTGTAAGCATAGTTCAGTTCCTTGGTATTAATGAAATGAAGTGTTATTTCTACTACATCTTTGTATTTATGGTCATATATTTATTTTGTTACAGTATTTTCTAAGTTCTTATTAGTGGTATCAGACCAATCTGCTCTTTCTTTATTTTTATTTTCATGTCCCCAACGAGGTAAGGGTATAAGGAGTTAGGGATCGAACTGGTGTAAAATTTGCAAGAACAACCTCACAAACCCCGATAGGCTCCCATGGTGGAAGAAAATAGAGACGAGGGAGAAGGATATCCTTTTAAAATAATACTCGAAGAGGCCCTCAA